>CM067370.1:42103254-42703254 GCA_034401795.1 Chaetoderma sp. LZ-2023a | reverse complement strand
GCACATAGGGCAAAGGTCCAGCATTCCTATCACATCCTTCCTTAAAGATTTTCATAAAAACGAGTTGTGGATTAAGCATAAAGTCTTTTGCAGGCCTTGATGCCCTGCTCCCTCATGTGCTTTTTCCATTACCCGCTTGTGGTACTTAGATGGAAGGACAAGTCACGGATATTCAGCATCAAGTGCTGATAGAATTTGCTTGCCATACAGCGCACTGTTATGCACGGCATGATCTTCGGGGACCTCAGTGAATTTTTCTGGAAATTCTTTCAGTTGCTCAGCACATCACTCTGTATACGGGATATCATAAGCTTCCAAAGGTATGTACGGCAATATTCCATCTTCAACATCAGGAATCACGTAGTCTCCCATGTTGAAGGTGGCTGCCTTGGCTGGTTGCCTCAATCTGGACAGCATGTCAGCACAAATGTTATGGGCACCTTTTATATGCTCAATTTTGCACCCATATTCTGCAATCAAAACAGGCCATAGTTGGACTTTGGTATTTCGGACCTCACTGACAAATAAACTCTTCAAGGGTTTGTGATCAGCATAAACCATGAATTCTGCCCCGAACAAATATGGTCGCATTTTCTTCAAAGCATATACTACCGCGTATGCTTCTTTCTCTATAACCGGCCAATTCAGTTGACTATCGCTAAGTGTGTTGCTCACGTATTGAATAACTCTCTCTCAATGCCATGGTCATCTTTCTGGACTAGTATCGCGTCGATGGCATATGAGGAGGCATCAGTGTACAAGTTATACGATTTCCTGAGGTTTGGATATGTGAGAACAGTGTCGCTGCATAACAAATTCTTTAATTTGTCAAATGCCATCTGTTCCCCCTTTCCCCATTTGAACCATTTGTCCTACTTGGTCAATTCAACCAATGGACTGCATAATCTTTCACGCAAGAAAGGTAATAACCAGTCACGCCCAAAATATTTCTGACTTCGCTTACATCTCTCGGCGGGGCCATTTTGCGAATAACCGTAACCTTCTCCTCTTGAGGCGAAATTTCTGTGGGCGAGACAGGGTACCTGAGCAAATCCACAGATTTGCTTGCGAAGTTGCAATCCTTGTGCTTGAGTTGCAAGTTATGATCACGCAATCGCTGCATTACTAAAGCTCAATGTTGCACATGCTCTTTTGCGTTCCGGGAAAAGACAACAATATCGTCGACAAAAACATTTATGAATTTTCCCGTGTACCTGTGAAAAATGGTGTTCATCGACCTTTGAAAAATGATGCCACTGTTGCGGTACCCAGTTGGCATATGGGTCCATTCAAATAGACCTTCGGTGCAGATGAACACTGTCTTCGCAATGTCTTGGCTGGCCATTGGGATTTGCCAATAGCCGGACTTCAAGTCCATTGTTGAAAACAGGGTAGCGCCTAGCATACTATCAAATATATCTGCTATATTCGGTAGGGGATAATTATCACAGGGTACAACTTCATTTAAACAGCGATAGTCGATGCAGAAGCGCATTGTCCCACCCTTTTTAGGGATGAGCGTAATGGGCGACGCCAACAGTAAGGAGGATGGTCGGATCACCCCTGCCTCAAACATTTCTTGAATTTGTTCCCTCACGATATGTGCTTTTGTTAGTGGCATACGATAGGGATGTTGTCGAATGGCCAGGGCGTTGGTTGGAATGGTACATTCTACTAATGGGTTTTTGCCTAATTCTTTGGGACACGCAGTATCAAAATTATCCGCATAGTCCCTAAGGACGTTGCCAATAATTTTGTACTCCGTCGTCTCAGTGATACTGGCTTCAGCATAGTATGCGTTCTGGTGCCTATAGGGAATGTGTAGGTCATAAATCTTCCCATACCACCGCAGTTCCCATTTCCCATAATCTATCACCGCTCCACCCGCATGCAGGGCATCTGCTCCCAGTAATCCCTCATGATTCATTTGACTCACAATTATCACAGTGATGGGATGGGCGTTTTTAAATTTGACCTCAGTCTCGCCCAATGCGTCTATCGGTGAGCCTAATGCACTTTTCCAAATGTTGCTCCTAATGAGCGATGTACTGGCACTAGTATCTATTAGGATGTTAATACTATGCTTACCTGTACAATCATTTCGACCACAACAATCTAGTGTGAGTCGGATGAGGAACCTCTTGGTCGTTGGCTCCCTCCGTCGGCGTTTCCCGACCACGGCCATCTGTTGTCCACCACTTCGGCATAGCTACATCTTCTCCTGTCTTCTGGAAGTCTCCTGCCATATGCGTCTGTGCCAGGTCCAGTTAACACGAAGCCGTCTCTGCCCTCATAGTCATTGTCCCTCATCAATCGGTTTCTGTTGTCATGTCTCACATTCACGGATCTCCATGCCGGTGTGACTTCATCAATCTCCATATGTTCAGATGCCATTCTCAGTTGTCCGTAGTAGGGACACTGAAAGTCACGATGTTCCCTACTCCCACATTTCCAGCACGCATCATCGATGCTGAACGTACATTGCAGGCCTGGGAAAAGTTAGCTTGAGGTCGATTGTTCAGGCACCGTGATGCATAATGTCCTGTGTGATTACAGTTCCAACATGTCGGCGATGGTGACGGGGGTTTCGGTTGCTTTCATCTATTATCACGGGGAAGATGATTACTATTGGTAGATTGTCGATAGTTTCTTGCTATGTGGCCTTGCTTGCTACAATTAAAACAAGTCATCTTACATGGTTGGTCGGGCCGGCTATTGTTATTATTTTTAGGGCACTGACGCTTGGTATGTCCTTCTTGCCCACAGTCGAAACAATGAACAGTTTTTCTAATTTTCTTGGCACGTTGTGGCTGGGATGTCATCTGGTTGCTCAACATCATTAAGTGGGACGACATCGCTCGCAGCATCTCTTCTTGAAGGACTTTTACCATCATGAACACATCCTTCATTAACTTCTCCTGCCTTGCCATGATTTTGTTCTCTAAATCTCTTAATTGCTGGGTCCAATTTGAATCAGCATTTCCCATTGGTCGGTTTCGTCAGTTGGGTCCCAAGGCATAGATTTCCATGGGCTCCTCCCATCGGTTCAGATTCATGGCATCTAAAAGGTCATTCATGTCGTCTTGTTGTGTGGTGAAAAGAGTGGCTTTGTCTAATGTGTCATTCCCTTTTATGATGACCCACTGAGCCAAAGCAGTGTCAGTTAAAGCGCGTACGTATGTGCGTACCATTATACATTGGCTGTCCTGGTTGTCTTCAGGGTATGCTTTTCAGGCCATCATCTTAAAGCATCGATTGAAAGTGTTGATCGTCTCTCCCTGTTTCTGGTGGACATTCTCGATCTCGCACTTTAAGCGCTCTGTCTCGACGATGTGTGAGTGTATTACTTCCCACGTCACAGCTTTCCTGTTCTGAGTGACAAAATACTGCTCTACCTCTTTGTGCAACTGGTCACATGTCATCCAGCTGATGATATAGGCCACGTCGCCTGGCTGACAGGCGGCCATAGCATCCAATGCAAATCGGCATGTCTCTAAATATTCTCGTACTTCAGACGGGATGTGTGCGTCGCACGGGAGAATGTGTCGCACGTGGATGTGCAACAGTTCACGTTTGATGCGGTCAGCCTCTCTTTTCTCGGAGACCACTGATAGATCTAGGATGCCAGTCCTTAAATCCGTTGTGAGTTCATGGAATGTAGTTAACAGATGTTCTACTAGCATTGTTGGGATTTACGTTTTCACCATTTTAGTTACTTATCTATTACGTCAGAGATTTTTCAACGTTTTATTCACCCTAGTATTGAGTCAAATTGAAGGAGTCTAGACACCACTCGATTCGCAGGTCAAAAAGCTTTCTCAAAGTCACTCAGGGCTTTTATCCAATGTTAAGTCCCTAATTAATTTGCCTGGTGATAGCCGGATACAATTTAGATTAACTTAGTACTCACTGTGGTCCTTTACGTATGTTCTTCAAAGTTTTTCCTCATGCTCTGCTCTTCCACCCAATCTGTCTCTCTTTCTTCTCTAGAATCATATCCTGGCAGGCTCGCCACTGACGATTTGCACCTGTCTAATGCAACCAACCTCTAGTCAATATTTTTGAAGATGTTTGTCGCTGCTGACCATACAAGATGGAAATTAGTCAACTATTTCTATTCATCTTTGCTGCGCCTGTCTTCTGACTCGGTCGTTGCTTCGAGGTTCGGGGAAAGAAGTTGATGTCTTTCCTCTCTGACTCTAGATTGACAATTTGAAGCTCGATTCTAAGTAATGATTCTTTAATAAGAGATAGATGAAGAACTATACAGGCAGATACAATGAATATACAGTAATGCTGAATACTTATCAAGATTGGCGCAGGAAGAGCAAAGCGGATCTTGGTGTTTACTAACTATGTCGTCAGTCTGTCACACATTCAATTATCAAAACATCTCTGAATGATAGCCAAGACGACCCAAGATGATCCCATTTTCCCAACAGGAGCCATTTTTATAGTCCCCAATCGCGTTCGGCCCACCTCTTCCAGTTCTGCATACTGATCCAGTCATTGGTCTGTCACCATGTCATATGCTATTTTCATATATTATCAGTCTTGTCATATACTAATTTTGGATCAGTGTGCTTCTTGAAAGAGTATGTCACGTGACCATTTAACACGGTGATGTCACAATTTTTGTTGTGATAAGAAAGATTTGAACAGTCTTTCAACGATTTTCTAGACATAATTCATGTCCACAAGATCATGCTCATAGTTTCCTTCTGACTTACATTTTTCCCATGTTCTGTCCCATTTCTGTCCATTTTGCTCTTCCAGCTAACACCATTTCAAAATAATCACGTTGCCTTATGAGACAGCGTCATTTTATACTAAAGTTTCGACTTTCAGTTGAAGGTCGTTCTTATTTCTTATTACATTGGGTTTTAAACATTTCAGCAGTACATAATTTATTTTCACTCCAATGTCCTACCTTTCTGTATCATGCGCAAATACTTTCCGATCTGTTCACACAGTCTGACACTATGAACCAAATAAACAACTATTATTCCTGATAAGAATCTCCATGACATTAACTTGATCTTGATCATGCGCAACTGATTTTCTCATTTGTCCTTATAATTTTACATTATGGACTAAGTTAATATTTATTCCTCCAAGTTTATTGTGGTACTAATTTGAGGGGTGGGGGGAAAGGCGGCAATTATGCATTCTCCCCTTGCCTTCCTATCCGGATGGGTGGTTGTTGTTGACGTGATCTCAGGGCGGGTCTCACATCCTACCCCTCTTTTAGATCTGAGGTGTTGTGGGTGGGGCCAAATATCCACTAATTTACAATATGTAGTAAAGAGTAGGAAAGGTGTTCCGAAACAGTGATGGCATCATTGTTAGCAATAGGAACAGCAAAGAGAACTCGAGAAAACAGGTCTAGTGCTGTGAAAATGTATGTTTGGCCACGCAGTGTTTATGGTAGGGGAACCATATAAATCGACCTCCCAAACATAGAAAGGACGAGCCGGTGTCAGATATGCAACAATAGCATTTACTACATCGTCAGTCTGTCACACGTTCAATTATCAAAACCTCTCTGAATGATAGCCAAGATGATCCAAGATGATCCCATTTTCCCAACAGGAGCCATTTTTATAGTCCTCAATCGCGTTCGACATACCTCTTCCAGTTCTGCATACTGATCCAGTCATTGGTCTGTCACTAAGTCATATGCTATTTTCATATATTATCAGTCTTGTCATATACTAATTTTGTATCTGTGTGCTTCTTGAAAGAGTGTCGCGTGACCATTAAACACAGTGATGTCGCAATTTTTGTTGTGATAAGAAAGATTTCAACAGTCTTTCAAGGATTTTCTAGACATGATTCATGTCCACACGATCATGCTCATAGTTTCCTTCTGAATTACATTTTTCCCATGTTCTGTCCCACTTTTGTCCATTCTGCTCTTCCAGCTAATACCATTTCAAAATAATCCCTTTGCCTTATGGGGCAGCATCATTATATACTAAGGTTTCAACTATCAGTCGAAAGTCGTTCTTATTTCTTATTACATTGGGTTTTAAACCTTTCAGTAGTACATAATTTCTTTTCACTCCAATGTCCTACCTTTTTATATCATGCGCAAATGCTTTCCGATCTGTTCACACAGTCTGACACTATGAACCAAATAAACAACTATTATTCCTGATAAGAAACTCCATGACATTAACTTGATCTTGATCACGCGCAAATGATTTTCTCATTTGTCCTTATACTTTGACATTATGGACTAAGTTAATATTTGTTCCTCCAAGTTTATTGTGGTACTAATTTGAGGGGTGGGGGAAATGGCGGCAATTATGCCTTCTCCCCTTGTCTTCCTATCTGGATGGGTGGTTGTTGTTGATATGATCTCAGGGTCGGGTTTCGCGTCCTCCCCCTCTTTTAGATCTTAGGTGTTTTGGGTGGGGTCAAATATCCACCAAGTATCCACTAATTTACAATATGTAGTAAAGAGTAGGAATAGTGTTTCCGAAACAGTGATGGCATCATTGTTAGCAATAGGAACAGCAAAGAGAACTCGAGAAAACAGGTCTAGAGTTGTGAAAATGTATGTTTGGTAGGGGAACCATATAAATCGACTTCCAAAACAGAGAACGGATGGGCCGGTATCAGATATGCAACAATAGCATTTTTACATGGACCTTGGTGACCTTGCACGACTGACATTCGTGACAAGAACAGACATAATCCGAAACCAATGTAGCAAGCCGAGGGAAATAGTAGTGCTCCTTAACGCAATCAATGGTATCCTGAATACGGCCATGAGCGCCCATATGTGAATCATGGAACACTTTTAGCACAACCGGAACCAATGATGATGGCAATACTAGCTGATAGCTGGACTGCATTTTCGAACGTTTTGCCTTTGCTACACGGGAATGAAACAATATACCATCAATCAAGGCAGAGTCTGATAGTGAAGTAAGCGAGCTATCTTTTGTAAGTCAGGTAAGGCTCCAGTGGATATGTAGTCAATCATAGGTTTAATGACACTGTCTGTAACTTGACATTTTTGGACGTATTCTGCAGCCAGGCTCAAATGATGTAACCATGTGATCATCGAATTGTCAGGCTCTTCAGACTGATCAATACACTGATGACAATTTAGTGACGTTTCCGCTACTGATTCGTCAGCCGATTTTATGGATGCTGCTTGAGTGGGTATCATTTCAAAAGATATATGAGGCGTTCCATTAGCGGAATGTGATGCGTCTGTCAACATCGCACCACTTGTGATATTAAGAGTAGCAGACTTCATATTCGGAATCCGAAAACTCTGGCATCATTACAGGGCTGCTAGAGCTAGTGTCATATTCAGAACATGTCTCATATATGGAATCTGAAAACTGTTGCATTCTTGTAGTGGCACAAGAGCTTGCGCCACAATTCCTGTTAATACGACGGTGATGACGTTTCCAATGAGATGGTCCACAAAGTATATCATCATTGTCTTCTGAATCTGCATCATACGTGTTGTCACATGCTGAATGGATATTGACATAGTTACAATAAAAAGAGTGTACAACCGGCACATCCTCAGTAATAAATCTAACCTTCGTAGATTTCTCCAGAATATAGGGAAAACATGGGTCATCCTCCTCAGGACTGGAACCAAGCATTTCTGGGAACTCCGTGTTTCGAGAAAGTGCATCTGGTACTGTCATTTGTGAAGCAGGGGTGTACACAATATCCATGTCAACTTGCTGTAAGATCGCCAACCATCGTTCATAGGTTGTGCCCTTCAACTGCTTCTTAAACAAAGGCCTCAAATCTTGATGGTCGCATTCGACAACAAAATGTCTACCAAGTAAATATGACGCACAATCCAAAATACTAGTAACCATGCCAAGTAATTCTAGTTTTGTTGGACCAGCAACTTTAGGAATGCCATTGTGGATCTGATACAGCATGTAGCCAATGCCCTTATTAGACGTGTCACCAACAAGACGAAATTCCAAAGCAAACCGGGGAAAGGCCAAAAAATCTGAAATCATAAGTGCATTTTTAAGCTCCTGGAAACTCTTAACACAATCAACTGTCCATCGAAAGGGTACATTTTTACACAACAATGAATACAATGGACTTGCAATCGCACTATAGTTATGGATGAACTTCTTGAAACAATTGAAAATTCCAAGAACAAGAGCAATTCTTTTCGATTTCTGGGGGTGGGGTACTTCTGAAGAATTTAAATTCTGCGCTAGGGTTTTTTTATGCCATATTTAGAAATTGCATGCACTAGAAAAAGACAGATAGCTTGTGCAAACTTACACTTCTGGTCCGAGTTTTATCCCTGCATTTTTCAGTCGGCCTAATACTTTCTTCAAATCGGAAATATGCTGTTCAAATGACTGCTAAAATGCAGATATCATCTAAGTAGCATAAAACAGATGAGAATGCCAAACCTTTCAAAACCTTATCCATCAATAGCTGCAAAGTGTTAGGTGCTGTCCAAAGGCCTTGGGGAGACGCCAAAATTTATATGTTCCGAAACAGGTATTGAATGCAGTGTATTTTGTAGATTCAGGGAAATAGACATTTGAAAAACCCTGAAGCAAGGTCAAGTGATGTGATAAATGTAGGCACTCGCTCAGTGAATGATTCCGTTAATTCTTGTAAATTTGGTATTGTGTAACGAAAATCCTGCATCTGGGAATTAAGATAACGAAAATCACAAACAAACGTTTAGGACGAGAGACTGTCCTCTTTTGTAATATTTAAAGGATCTATCTTAGGCCTATAATGCTTGGCTTCTAAAACAATCGGGCTTGTTATTGGTATACCTTCAGTTTTGGAAACTGGTGTAATTATACCTTTTGACAGCAAATCACCTAGCTGGTGGTGCAATACCTCTCTTTTATCTGGAGGTAACCTATAGGGATACTGGTACTTAGAGACGGCATCAGGCTTCAAGTGAATCTGATGTTGTACCACTGTTGTCAGCCCAAACTCGGGGTTCTCATCAGTAATAAAAACGTCCTTGTATTCATACAAACAATCAAATAATTTGTCACCCTCATCTCGAGACAGGTTCTCAGTGCCATATGAGAAATATGATTTAAATCTCATTATTAAATACATTATTATTGTTAGTAGACAGTGAAACATTTAAATCATTATTGGACATAATTCTAGCTTGAGAACATGGGAATGAAATTATGTCTGTTGTATTATCACACAACGTAAACACCGCCAATAGTATACCTCTATTAAGATAAACTTGATCATTGCCTAGGTTTAAAACTTTAATAGGAACCTTTGGAAGAGTATTGCAAGTGGTCACTGATCTGGCAACCAGTAGTCCTTTGCGAACCATCTCACAATGTTCCGTACAAACACCTTGCATACCCAGCTGGAAACCATGATCAAGCTTACCATGCACAATACATTCTGAATTGGGTGGAATAGTAATAGCCGATTTGCACCGCACTTTAGACGAGGGTTTTGTGACATGAGAAAAAGCATTTTAGCAAAGTCTAGAACTATACCATGTGAACGCATATAATCAATTCCAAGAATTAATGGATGTGTTGTTTCATCTAGTATAAAAACAAATATAGTATGGGTTTTACCTGTTGCAATACATAGATCTATACTTGCTGTACCTGAAACCGAAACTGCGTCATTATTTGCTAATAATATCCGTGTCGAGCTAGAATAAAATCCATGAATACAGTACCGTTGGAGAGAGTCAAAGAACCGATGTAATATAATATTAATAGCACTACCAGAGTCTAGAAGGGAAGTGACAGATCTTTGTCCAATATTGACTGGCAAATACATAAAGTTAGAGTCATTACCTCCAGTGACATGTCCAGCCTCATAAACAGGTATCCCGTCTCTCAACCTGCACCCATTGTTTGAAACATCATTCTTCACTGGGCCTGGTGGCCGCGCGTCACTGCCAGGCCGTGGTCGTTTAATCCTGGACACACTGGTGCTGTATGACTGGTCGATTGACATAACTGGCATTGTGTGGATTGTGTCATTGTTTGATGACGCAACCTTGCACATTCCTTAGCAGAATGTCCGTATTGTCTGCAAATTTGACACATATTGTTCGGCTGCGGAATACCCTCACCATTCCAGTTGCAACAATTCTTTATATGAGAGCTGCCAGAACATTTAAAACATACAATATCATTGCTTTGCCATGTCATTGCATTAGCCTGCCCAGAGAACTGTCTCTGTCTACTGTCAAATTATTTGTTTTCTAGGGCCGTTAAGCAACTTGTAATTTTTGCCAACTCAGTCGCTATTGCCGAGTCTTCCATGGGTGATTTTGGCATTGCCACATTAACGAGAACATTTGCTGCTGATCGGTATCCATGTGCCTCACCCAACTTGGCCAAATGCAAGGCTTCCCATAGTGAGGAAACGCGACCTGGATGCACAACGAAAGCAAGTTGGGCCAGTAGTCCATCAACAAATTTGAAAATAATGTCTTGGTCACCTTTACTTAGTCTCTTTCCCTTTTCAAGGACAACGGAATGGTACTCCTTGATGGGCTGTGGCGTGCCCAGCTTAAAATTATTATAGGCAGCCTGCTCGGAAATCAATATAGGATTGTTTGGAATGTCTAAATATTCCTTACGAAATTCAGTACACAACACTGTCCATGTAGTTTTAGACGCACCACTTATAGAATTAAACCACACTAAAGCAGGTCCTTTCAAATGCAGATGGAATGCTGCTACAGCATTCTGTGATGTCCTGTCAATTCTCATCAATGTCAAATATGATTCAAATTCAACAATAAATTTTTGCACGTCCTCATGTATATACCCCGAGTAATTTCTGATTGTTTTCTCTAGTGTTGGCTCTGATTTAATGTATATTGTCTGTTGTTCCTGTGAAATTGGCTAATACAGTGGCATTTCTGGTAGCACCGGTGTCGTCATTATACTTTCCTCCATGATTGTTATGTAAAAGACGATCAGAAATAAAATAATAAACTTAAATGGTGATGATGTTCTCATAATCGTAATAAATCCAATAGGCAATACACAATTAAATCCGTAGTGCACATCATGAGCAGATGAATTGTTTACAAAGCATCGCAGATACCGTTAATAATAGTAATAATAATAAGCACCTCAATACAGCGTGTTTAACACATTTTTGTTCAAGGCATATAAAACTGGTCATTCTTGCACCTAAAACTGGTTATTATTAGTATTATTATTTTTATTTTTTTGTTGACAAACTACTAAATTTAGATCCTCCACCATGTTTGGTTCGGGGGTGTACTGGGTGTATAACAACTACTAGAAAATCAACACTTTATTTTTGATTTTGTAGCAGCGCCTATATATATATCCATCAAGAGAGGGTAATATCATCTCAATACACGATGCAGAACTACCCATAAGAGGTTGCCTCCCCCTATTTCACCATCCATTTCCAAATGCTTGACCATATCAAGAAATGGACGTGAATAAAGGGAAACAACTCCATGTACATTAGTACTTAAGTGATGCTAACTATACATGAGTTACATCCCTTGTCCGCCTACTGTTATTTTGTCAATTCCAACATGGCTTATAACAAATATATTTTACAGGAGGATTCAAGTTTATCCATCAATCATATGCCGTCATAATTAATTACGTGGTATGTAGGATGGCATCATAATCAATTACTTCATGAATGAGACCCAATGTGGCCCACATCGTGAAAGCCTCACATACAAAGTAAGACTATACTGTGGCATTTGTGTGGTGGAAACGTGTGTGGGCTATGATGCTTGGTGCTTTCCGCGGTTATGGGTTCGATTCCCTGTCAATTTCATGAATGCCGTAGCTAAATTCGTCATGAACGCTTAATTGATGACGGACTAAGTGTTGTTGTACGAATTGTGTAGCTTTACTATTTAACAATCATGCTGTTGAATATTTTGAACCTAATTTGACTGGACCAGTCAAATTAGTTTCAAAATATTCAACAGACTACCTGTATAGTTATTTGGAAATTGATAGTCAGGGGGTTCATGGATCGATCGATTAAAAAAATGGCAGAGTGTGGATGGAGCTTAGCTAAGGATAGCAGGGCATAGCTAAAACTGGATTCCTCCATTTGGGCAACACAAGTATTCATCAGAAGGCAACACTAGAATATTTTAACCACATGTCATCATTATATACTAAAACCCAATACCTGTAATGAAAGCAGATATAGGTCTGACGTAGGCAAGCATTCACACCTGCAAGTAACCCTTCAAAAGATCAAAATTTTGTGACATATTCCATCTTGCCAATTTATTGATCGCTGGGAGAAATCACCTAGGAATCTATGGGCATGATGGAATTTACACACCGAAATTCCATACATAAGTGATGGATACCATCTGGCTTGGGGACTAATATGCACGAGATACTGCACCAACTATTGGTTGTAGTATTGACATGCATGTAGGCAATTTTTCTTTCTGAAATTTCTATCTTAGCTGAGTTTGTTTAGTAACGAGCTATTTACTGGCCTGGTATTCCCTATCTCAATCTCATGGTTAATTATATTCATGCGCATAGTAGTGTGAATCAGACTTGTGATGGCTTGTCTCTGTTTGCTAAGGAGATATGATACCGTTTCTGGCAAGCTTAATAACGCGTAGGTGTTCTCCATTTTAAGCAAACTATTTTTTTAGGATGATAATGAGAAAAATCCAGATTAAAAGTAATGGAATTCACTTGCACTATGACAACGTGTTTAGAATCTATGCCGTCATATCTCACATATTATTCAAATAATAATAACTTAAAATAGCAACACTGTGTCGTTTTTCTCATAGCTTGAGCTCTTATCCAATAATGGAGGAATCCACCTTTTAGGTGTTTCAATTTTAGCTAAGGTCTGCCCACGATTAGCTGGGATCTATCGAACCCTGACCTCCCTGAATCTTAATATCTAGAAAACGTTACAGGTAAGCTGTTGAATATGGTGAAACTAATTGTACTGGGTGCTGTTTCTGCCATCACCCAGTCAAATTAGTTTCAAAATGTTCAACATACTGGTTATTAAGTAACAACGACATATCATTCGTGCACTTGACGGAGTATTAAGAATTCCAGACGGACTTAGACATGCCATTCATGATGTATTTTAATGGTGACGTCAGCCTACCAGTATGTATGCTTACTGTATTCTGCGGCTGTGGTTGTAGAACCATCATACAGATGCAATCAGCCCTTCTTCGCGTTTGCCCACTGTATCTTGTCCTCAGTCCAAATCCCTAGCTTCCTCAGATCCATTCTTGATTTGACTGTACCAAGTCCTGCTTTCTTGCGGTTACCTTGTAGCATGCTTAACAGATTTACCACGTATCGGTTACTGCTGGTATCTACCCGTGACATATTTGATTATGGCGTCATATATTTTACCAGTAGATAGGATTTCTCTGTTCAACTCATCAGTCATGACTCTCCACGAAGTAGGTCAAGGTGGTTCTTATTATGACATGTGATATGTTGGTAACCATTGGTGTTCATTTTAAGACTATCACCGATACTAAAATGTCCACATGCGTTCTTATCATGCTACGTCCTTTTATCTTTTTGGACCGGCTTTAGTTGACGAGTATAATGAAAGCATCTCAAATTACTATCAAAGTTTCACCAATTGTTGTCTCATTCTGTTTGGTATCGTTCTTTTACCGTATAACGGTGTTCAAGAGGTAAGACTATTTGTTCTACTACTGGCATGGCATCAGATTTTGTGTTTTATGGTGGTTGCTTCATGGAGTATATTCTTTGTTGTAACATCACTTCATTCCATCGGTAGCATATACGATAATTAACCTCATCATTGACATGGGAAAATAGTTCGAGACACACATCTTAATATCTGATCTTTAGCTTGTAAATATGCCCCCAGTAACTGAACACAGTGGGGGGGGGGCTATCTACACACGTGGCACTATTAGTTGTGTATTAGATTGTAACGTGTCTGTCACCGGGACTGGTATGACATCATCGGTTTTCTCTTTTTGGCTATGGCTACTCTTCATGATGCATCGATGGTAGTTACTGGAATACACGCCTCTCATACATGATTAGCTAATGGAATATCAGATGCAACAGGCTACACCAGAACCTACTACATTCATCTGACCTGGTGTGAGGCTCTATTGCTGCTGAAATACGAAAACTGGTATAGCTTAGGTTACAAGCAACAGTGGTACCTAGAATTAGAAGTATGCTTTCAGGTAATTTATCTCATGCCTCAATTATGATGATACATTTATTATTGCGTGTGCGCGTGTAATATGATGGTATGCAATGATGCCTTTAGAAAGCTCATACCTACAGTGTGTATCAAAGAAGTGTGTCTATTATGTGATTCCCTCGAGAATGGATCGCCTCATTCAGAATGAGTAAGTGATTGATGTCCATTTCTTTTAATATTATAGCAGGAACTGGTGCGATAATTGTTTTATTTACAATTAAGCTCACCAGGTCTGCCACACGTTGACGAATATAATGCTTATCTGAATTGAGGATAGTTAGTCTTATTGCTCTTTGTTCACTTTTGAACATTGCTGACGGAATTGGAAGGTTCGGTTCAATCTAGAGGAACGTATTTTGTGGACTTGAGCAGTTGGTGGCAAGATGTCACAAACTATCAGATCTATAACACATCTCACTAGAAGAATAACCACGGCCTTTGACTGACGAATCTTTCAGATTGTGTGATGGTGATGATCGTGTCTGTTATAGTTGTTGGAGGAATCATTTGTGTAGTGACGTTTCACTTTATCATAAGAATTTATTTTATGGGATCTTTTTGAATGATTGCTCCACAATTTTCACACTAACGAGTTAGGCATACTATGTGGTATCATCTTTGTGATATTTTCATAAATAAGATATCTTCAACAATCTTTGACATCGCGGTATTAAAGTTTCCTCATCAAGAAGACTGTTATACTGTTCGAGATGCATAAGTTCTAGAATCTTGTTAAAGCTAGCCACAGATTCTGCTTCTAATTGATGGTTTAGGACACTGCTGACGTGTTTTGCTTGTTCACGTGGCTTATATAGGAAACTCGTTTATAATTTCTAAACCTATGTTGATGATTTTCGGCTGATAGTGACTACTCCATGAAGGCTTATTTCTCTGACTCAAAATTGGTTTCCCCGTGCAGCGTCCTAGAACTTAATGGTGTTTATCAACAGACAGACATAGCTATGCTCTCTAACCGTGTCCATAATATTGGCGGCCATTTGTACGGTTTCGTTGTGACTGCAAATGCATGAAAAATTAGTTAACGTTATTCTCATTGAAATCAGACACTAGGTTGTACGCTGTATAAATCAATATTGATCGTCGCTCATTTGGAACTGGTGTATGTTGTGTTGGTTTTGAAGAGTTCCAATCTGACAAGAACAATGTGTACCCTCTGAAATTCCATTTCTGTTATCTTGTATTTAATCAACAGCATGTCAGAATGGCTCAATCAGGAAAGCGTCTTCTTTGACTTTTTTGGGGCAGTTGGGCCATGCTCAGTACCAATGTGATACTGTGTGATGGTGACATTTTACAGTGGTATGACCAGGTCACTGACGGCAATATGATTCCTGATATATTTCTGATGTATCCAAAGTGTAGTATGTAGTCCAGTGGCCTCAGTCCGATTACAAAGCCCAGACCATGGTGTGTGGCCCATGTCTCCGATGATAAGAGGGTGGCTAGTCTGAAGCTATTACTACTGAGTGTGTGGCTGTGTTTGCCTCTTAAATGCATGCAATGCCAGTGTGATGGTGTTCGCCATCTGTTCCTAGTGTTGGCTGCTTAGATGATACAGCCAGACAACGCACAGCCCATGATGCGATTGTTAATTCTTAACGAGATCGTGATAACTGAGGATATCGAGCACAGCTTCTCTGGAGAAGTCGGTTAGAGATTGCCACATTCCGCTTCTGATGTGATGTTATCAGCTGTCAAACCTTGAAGGTGTTACTTTTCAAACTTTTCCAAATTCTTTGATATTTGCAGTGGGAACTTGCATGAAGGCATGATCTTCTCCTCTGGGCGATCTCAACCACCCAATCGAAATAACTAAGGTTAAGAAGGCGCTCAAGACCCTAAGAGAAATGGGCGTGCATCTGGACCTGACCGCATCACTGAAGATCTGTATAAGCAGGTGATAACAGTAGCAAACCAATCTCGGCCATACTAATCTCTACCTTCACACGACACCTCATGGATGCGGTTAGTAAAGTTGCCCCTCTCGCGACGACTAAACCCAAGAAGCCATATGAACCATCAGCAAAGCTGCAGTCAATCATGCTCCTCATCACCAACCTGAAGAAGGCATTTAACTTGTTTCTGTGCCACATCAGAGAAATGATTGACAATTTTACTGTAGCCTGCAATGATAGTTTGAAAAGAGGATGCAGCTATGCAGATATTACATGGGTGCAACGAACGTTCATGTCGGTCGTCATGTGCAAAGACTTAGTCTTTCACAATATGGACATTTACATGTCACACGTCCTCAAGACCACCAAACGATTCAAGATCAATGACCTCGATATAACGACAATGAGCTATGGCTAGCTATATTATCTTTGCTGGAGCACTCCACAAAGTGCAAACGACCAGAACATATGATTCTTCCATGTTTTGTATATTGATTGTTAAACAGACGACGTAGACTTCATAGGCGATGAAGAGATGCGACTTGATGGCTTCGTCATATAGCTGCAGAACACATCAAGACTGAGAATATCCCCATGACCTAAGTCAACCACTAAGTTAGATCGAGTTTATCCATGTACACCTATAATACAAATGAATGATGAAGAAGAATGGAGGAAGAGCAGACTCGGCTTACTGATGTCCAGTCCCTGTCACGAGAAGCATAGCCTTCCACTCCTTTTGGATACCATCGCTTTGTGTGTCAAAGAGCCCTCTGGACAAAAGGCAACGATAGAATGATCCGATTGATGATGTATAGCTTCAACAGTTGGCCAGCTCCAAAAGGAGTTCTATATAAGCCTGATGCCGGACATCACGAACCACTTTACTGGGGGATTCTAGTATCTCCATCAATAATATGAAGTCATAATCAAGTACGTGACGTACGTATAGGATGACGTAGATGAGTACATCACTTATGGCAGCAACAGCACACAGTAAAATTGGTTTCAAAATATTCAACAGGTTACCCGTATAGTTTCTGGACATAGTGATTCAGAGAGTGCAGGGATTGATCGACCCCAACATAGCTAAAGATGGGCATGGCATAGCTGAAAATTAATTCATACATTGTACTATCAGCCAACAGTCTAACTTCCAATGACACATTACACAGTACATGTGTTATATGACGCTATTGTCAGTGAATGTGGCCAAACAAAATAAGATCATTTTGATGGCCATATCTTGAGAACTTCACAGAGAGCATTGGAATTTGCGTTTTTGTCTACAAACACCTATAAAGCTCGTAGAGAAAGTCACTCCACCACCTTGTGAAATATTATTAAAACAGGACCAAGGTGTCTGGAGACGGAGAATGGACCTGACGGCATCAGTAAAGATCTGTTAATGCAGGTGATAGCAGTAGCAAACCAATCTCAGCCATACTAATTTCCGCTTTCATCCAACACCTCGCCATAGATTGGGTTAGTCAAGTCGCCCGTATCACACTGACTAAACCTGAGAAGTTACATGAACCACCGGCAAACCTGCAGCCAATTGTTCTCCTCATCAGCAACTGTGACCTGCAAGGCTAGCTTAAAAGGCGATGCAGCTACGCTGGTGTTGCATGGGTGCAGCGAACGTTTTCTACAAACACTTAAATCTTTCACAATATGGACGTTTACATGTCACACGTTTCCAAGACCACCAAATGATCAAAGATTAATGATCATGCTGGATATAATGGCAATGAGCTGTGGCTAGCCATGGTATCCTTGCTGGAGTACTCCACAGCATAATTTTCAATAGCACGTGACACAGTATGTATTATACTGTCAGCGAAAGTGACCAACCAAACAAGATTGTGTTGATGGACGTGTCTTGTGAATGACATCAGATACCCTGCAAAGAGAGCATTTAAATTCGCGTTTTTCTTAATCAAACCCTATAAAGCTCGCAGAGAATGCCACTCCACAAGTTTGTGAAATATGCCAAAAGCAGGAACAATGAGCCTGGAGACGGAGAAGTATGTGAAGGAACTACGGATGAGGACTAGAACCAATAGCCAAAGATGGAGAAAATTAACTATGGCGTGCCCAATTTGTAATTCATCACCATACCTTCGATGTTGAAAATTGTAGCTCCGGTGGCTCTGCGCCGACCCACCTCATCATCTTCTACATCCGAATGGTACTCGATGTAGGCGCCGACGTGACCGTGGTGCTGGTTAGCTGGACCTGGGGATTGGGGAGGATGACTGAGTGCTACCGGGAGGTACAGATCGGCCTCTAGGACTGGTGGAATGATCACGGACCGATCGAGCATTCCCACTAAAACTGGACACAACGGTCTCATCCCAGCTATTCGTATGTCCCCTGTGCCCTTACGTAATTCAGTTAATTTACAGTATCCTTAAATAAGGGTTAAAGCTCAGTGAGTTGAGGGCTGGCTTGCGAATGGTGGCTCTAGCTTGTTCGTATATATATATATATATATATATATATATATATATATATATATATATATATATATATATGAGGGAAGTAAAAGTTGTTCTAGGGAGGTACGGAAAACTATCAGCAGGATTACCCCTGTTACAAGGACTATGTGCCTCGTGCGTAACTCTGACAAAATATAGATGATGTCCTCTAAAACAGGAAGCTTCAGCCTCGGCGAGAGTGTTGCCTCACGTGGGCCTCCGTCTCAGGAACAACGTCTACACCAAAGGCGGAGGAGGAGGATCAGCCTACTGATCGTCCTAAACTGGCAATGAAAAAGATGGGATGAATTGTATGTGGGTTGAGTATATATAGTGATGCGTACTGTTTACGTGTTTCAGACATGGCGAAAGAATTTCAACAGAAGTCGCTTAGGATGAATCTCTACTTTGCAGGTTAATAGGTGTCGCTTTATTTCTGCCGGAGTTCTTGTGGAGCTAGCCTATACGTTTAGGTTTTAGGTCCAAACTCAAAGGTACTTATGCCGCAAATGGCTTATTCCTACTTATCATTAACACAGTTCGTCTTCCTGGCGTATGTTCTCGAGCCCCTGTCACGGGTCTGGCTCATTGAACTATTACCTCAGGCCGACTGCGCATACAAGATTGCCAGGGCGACTGGTACTAAAGCCGATGAGCACCTAACCAAATATTAGATGCAATCACATATAAGACAGGACAAGCATACAAGACAAGACTTGGATAAGCACCGTATCTATTTGCGGCTGGGCCAAAGAAGTGAATAGCAGACTATGGTGACCTTCCTGGAAAGGCGTGGAGGCCAAAATAGCTCTCCCAGTCACCTTTGAATTGGTCAGCTATTGCGTCTTTTGGCGTCACATAAGGTGCCGAGAACAAGCTGTTCAGAGTCGCTCCTGGGAGCTAACTTTTAGCTGCGTTAGCGTTATGTTCAAATGCCTAAAGGTTCACTGCTAGGGCCGTGCTTACATAATTAGTGTTTTCACAGTGAAATCCTATTTAGGCTCAAAGACTATCCTAAATGGTACCATTGAAGGTACTGGGGAGATGTGTGAAACGTCACTGTTTCGATTCTAGCCATCGAGAAACCCCAGCGATTTCAAGGGCCGGCTCTAACCAAGCTGGAGGAAGTTGCCATGGCAATTATTGACCAGATGGCCAGAGAGACGTAGAAAGAGACAGCTGCTCAAAAGAATTTGAAGGCCGTTAAAGACTGTTCGGCCAGGTATAGAAATACGGTCCACTATGTAACTGTTGTGGAGCCGTAAAAGAGACTTTACATTTAAGTCATCTTTCGGTTGAACAGCTTTCCCTAACTACTAATATACCCTATACGAAATATCTGAGCTTATATTACGTTTAGGGAATTTTGTCTTTTTGGGTGTCCATTGATAAAGGCGCGAAGAACTGCCCTAGTGAAGTGTTGCCGTTAAGAACAGTTAATGCGTGTGTTATTGAATGTCTGTAGTGTAGATTGAGCGAATGCAATATTTTCTATAAAAAGTTAACAAACAAACAAATTATAAAACTGTTCTAGTTAAAATGTCTAGAAACGGCGCTCGCAGTTACAACTTATACAATTCAAAAGATAATGAGGTCTAACTGACATGTAGCACCTACTTATAATTGGCGCAAAAATAAATAATACAATAACCTAAGATCGCATTTTAGTCATCGGCGAGATAATATAAAAATCTATTGGCGTAGATGCAGAAAATAACAAAACGTCGTGTTCGCCTTTCTGTTAGCGGTGGGATAATACAGTTCCAGAACCTATTAGGCGTCGGTGCCGTTGGAATTTGATGAGAAAGTTCTTAGTAGAATCTAGCACCTATTAGTCATCAGTGCTTTTAATATATGCCTTGGTCAAAAGCGCAGCTCAGGAGATGAGTTTGATGAAAACTTACAAATCCTGAAAGGTCAAATACGACATTAGTGATTCATTATTGTCGGCAGATGTGCAGATGAATTCCTGTTTCTAGAAAGTCTAAACGATTTTGTGTCCGAAAGGAAACAGGAAGATGAAGACACACGTATGGTATGGTTTGATGTGTCTAATTGAAAGGTTAGTATAACACGCTACAAGCTGTGTCTAATTGAAAAGTTAGTATAACACGTCACAAGACGAACGGCGTCGCAGCTAAGATGCGGCATCGAATGCAATGGACACGGTGAAAATGGCCTAGTACTGTATAACCATAAGCTCTTAGTCTGTTAGAAGCACTAGCTGCCTGCTATATGTAAACACGTTTCTGTGTGGATCGAATCAAGCTGACGAAATATCACTAAACGGCCTGGAATGGCCCACTGGTAAAAATGGCACGTCCGTGCCGCAGTTAGTCACCCGTCAATTTTAGGGAGTGTGGCATGGCAGCCATTTGGAGTCGGCTGGGAAACCTTTTATTTACTTTTGATTTATAGGCAAGGGTCTTACAAAAACTGCGTCGGCGCCGTTATGACGGGTCAGCCTCCGATCATGGTATCAGGTGACGTTTGACGTACTATGATTCATGTTCTAGCATGTACGTAGCTGGAGGTAGCTTAGTGGTAATGACTACCACATCGGACTACCTACCCGTCCGAGGAATAGAAGTTATTGGTTTGATTGGGATCTATCGAGTCCCTGATTCCAGGTCCCATTCACGCCATATCTAGGCTGGTTTTGTGTTTCAGTCTATTATTAGTAACTTCCCCTGTTTTTACACTGTTACCCATTTATACTCCTGGTTGGAGATAGGCAACGAGAAGTGAAGGAGATTGCCTATGTTTTCAGTGATCGTCAGTTGGCCGAACAGAGACGTGATCCCGGGGTCTCCGGTTTCACAGATCTGCTCGTTAAAGCCTGAGCTACCACCTCCCCATGAGTGAGGAAAAGAAGACATTATTGGTTTGGTTGGCGTCTATTGAGTCCCTGATTCCTGGTCCCAATCACGCCATTCTAGGCTTGTTTTTATTTCAGTCTAATATTGGTAACTTCCCCCAGTTTTTACACTGGTACCCATTTATATTCCTGGGTGAGGAGGCAACGAGGATTGAAGAATATTGCCTATGTTTCCAGCGATCGTCAGTTCGCCAAACAGAGACGAGATCCCGGGGTCATCTGTTTCTCAGCTCTGTTCGTTACCACCTGAGCTGTTGCCAATCAGTTCCCATTTAGGCCAATTTCAGCCAATGAGAGAGCTAACCCGCTAAAATGGATATCAGGCAGGAAGCACGTGGACATGACGTCACGACGACCGTAATATTTCCAAATGTGCGCATGCGCTATACCTGTCTAATAGTACTGGGTGTGCAAATTATGATGTTATTTATATTTAACAAGATCGGCCAATTCTTAAAAGTATTGTGTCACACCAAGCCGGCTTAGATGAAAAATAATAGCAAACTTACAATATTCCAGGCGTATTTTGGCGTATGTAATCTAATGGAATATGAAATGATTTTCCATGTTGAAACGTCCTATCATTGAAATTGAATTGTGCATAAAAACGTGGATGAGTTTTATTTAAAATGTGTAGGTGGTGCCTAGTGAAATAGTGGAACAGCCATTAAATAAGAAGAAGGGCTTCCCCAGTCGCAAATTATGTCACACCACATAAACAAATCTCTCCTGACAGCGACGAGGTTACGCTACATATTTTCTTCTCATACTCGCGTGATTTAGCGTGTTCTCATGTATCAACTTCTTGGTGACAGCTTGATATTGAATTATATGAAGATATTTGAACACCAGAATAAGAAAATATTTACGCGATTAGACGCGGAATACAATCCCGTCAAGGGGTATTCCAATGTCCAATGGGACAGTGCCAATTCACCACATAGTGCCGTTGTTATTATGTTACAATTGTAATACGCTGGCGGCTTATTTTAACGTTCAGGTGATTTTTTTTCGTGATATTGTACACACCGACGCCGATTCCACAGCCCTATGCATTGGGCATAAGAAAATGCAGGATATAGGTCGACTATTCACGTTTTTCCTGTAGGAGACGAATACACGAGTCTTACAGCTTCATTCGTCGCTAAGGCAGCCATCGACACCGTCAGTTGGTCAATGAGTTGCTCAATTGGTGGGTGTGTGGTTCTGTCTGTCAGCCTGTCTGCCCATCCGTCACCCATGCAGTCATCTGACTTGTCACTCATGCAGTCCGTCAGTCTTCACTCATGCAGTCATCTGATCTGTCACTCATGCAGTCATCTGATCTGTCACTCATGTAGTCATCCGATCTGTCACTCATGCAGTCGGTTGGTCAGTGGGTGGGTGGTTCAGTCATCCGATCTGTCACTAATGCAGTCAACCGATCTGTCACTCACGCAGTCATCTGATCTGTCACTTATGCAGTCGGTCGGTTGATCACTCAGTCTGTCGATCAGTGGGTTGGTCAGTCGATGGGTAGATGGTTTGGTCCGCCAGTCTGTCACTCATACAGTCATCTGATCTGTAACTCATGTAGTCAACCTACCTGTCACTAATGCAGTCCATCAGTATGTCACTCATGCAGTCATCCTATCTGTCACTCATGCAGTCATCTGATATGTCACCCGATATGTTACTCACACATTCCGTCAGTTCGTCACTCATGCAGTCATCCAATTTATCAGTCATGCAGTCGGTGACTTAGATGGTCGGTCTGTCAGTCACCCATGTGGTCGGTTAACCCGTCACTGATGCAACCGTCGGGCTGAAGGGTAGTTTGGCCTGTCAGCATGTCCATTATTTATGTAGTCGTCCGATCATCCGGTATGCAAACATCTGATCAGTCTCTCATGTGGTCGCTCGGTCCGCCACTCTGTCACTCATACAGTCATCTGATCTGTCACTCATGCATTCATAAGATCTGTCACTCATGCAGTCATCCTGTCTGTCACTCGAGCAGTCATCCTATCTGTTACTCATGCAGTCATCCGATATGTCACACAGGAAGTCCTGTCACTGGTGCGGTCCGTCAGTCTGTCACTCATGCAGTCATCCGACGTGTCACTCTTGCAGTCCATCAGTCTGTCATTCATGCAGCCACCCGATCTGTCACTCATGCAGTCAGTTAGTCGATTGATCAGTGGGTTGGTCAGTCCGTGAGTGGGTGGGTTGATTTGTCAGCCTGTCCGTCAGTCCATTACTCATGCAGTCCTCCGATCTGTCACTCATGCAGTCCGCCACTCATGCAGTCATCCAATTTGTCAGTCATGTAGTTGGTCACTCATATAGTCGCTAGGTCGGTCCATCATGTGGTCAGTCAGTCCGTCACGTATGCAGTCAGCCGATCTGTCACTCATGCATTTGGACGGTCGGTCGGATCTGTCACTCATGCAGTTGGTGAATCGGCCTGTCCGTCAGTGTGTCACTTATGCAGTCATCCGATCTGTAACTCATACAGTCCGCCAGTCTGTCACTCATGCAGTCGCTCATCCGATCTGTCAATCATACAGTCAGCCGGTCGTCCGATCTGTCACTCATGCAGTCAGTCTGTCAGTCGATCAGTCAGTCGGCCGTTCATCATGTCCATCATTTAACCGATCTGTCACTCATGCAGTCCATCACTCATGCAGTCGGTCATCCGATCTGTCACTCATGCAGTCAGTCGGTCATCTGCACTGTCACTCATGCAGTTGGTCTGTCAGTTGTTGATCGGTCATTCGGTTGGTTGGTCAGCCTGTCCATCAGTCCATCACTCATGTAGTTATCAGGTCTGCCACTCATGCAGTCGTCAGATCTGTCACTCATGCTGTTGGTCATCTGATCTTTCACGCATGCAGTCAGTCACTCATCCGATCTATCACTCATGCAGTCGGTTGGTCGGTCCGCATGTCCGTCAATCCATCCGAGCTGTCACTCATGCACTCTGTCAGTCCGTCACTCATGCAGTTGGCCATCCGATTTGTCACTCATACAGTCGGTCGGCCTGTCTGTCAGTCCATCACTCATGCAGTCGGTTATCCGATCTGTCACTCATGCTGTCGGTCGGTCGGTCGATCGACCGGTGATCATGTCCGTCATTCAACTGATCTGTTACTCATACAGTCCATCACTCATGCAGTCGGTCATCCGATCTGCCATGCATATCGCCAGTCAGTCATCTGCTCTGCCACTCATGTAGTCGGTCGGTCAGTTGGTCCGTCTGTCAGCCTGCCCATCAGTCCGTCACGCATGCTGTCATCAGATCTGTCACTCATGCAGTTTGTCAGTCCATCACCCATGCAGTCCGTCATCTGATCTGTCACTCATGCAATCAGACGGTCATCCGATCTGTCACCCATGCAGTCAGTTGGTCATCCGATCTGTCACTCATGCAATTGGTCGGTCATCCGATCTGTCACTCATGCGGTCGGTCGGAAATTGTCAAAGTCACCCCTCCCCCCCCCTCCCCTCTCTCTCTCTTTCCCCTCCCATATCCGTACCGCATCTATTTGTAATTTCAAGGTAGCCTGAGATGAGTTCACGAAAAATCAGGATATGATTGCCTTTTCATAATGAAAGTCTCATAACGAAAATACCGCAATACCGGTAAGATACAGTTATGAATGAACGTGGGCTGCGCTGCCCGATTTCGTAATAACTGCAACAGTTTGCAAACTATTGTGAAGGCGTTACGAAAACTGATAACGCAAGCCACCATCACTTATACACGGTGCGCGTTACAAGAATTGTTGACCAATTTACAGCTACTTCGCCTATTTTAGTCTAGCCTATCATTTAATTTAGTCGTTAATAGTATTTACTGATGATGCGTCTATCTAATAACAATAACGGAGTGACATCAATTGAAACTGAAAGCGAAACAACAAATATGTCACGTGATAAGAGGGATTCGCCTGCATGAATATTTATGAGATGCCCGCTGAATACAATAATGGATTACCTTGACTAATTCATGTACGGTGTAATTGTAGACACATTTTTGAAAATCAGGACTTTTGAGCTATGAAATTATGGATTTCGTAGTTACGAACCTTCGGAATATTGACACTACATCATTTGGGAATTACGGTCCTTTTTTGGACATATATACATTCAGAATCGACAAAATAGTGCCACTACCCACTTCTATGCCTTAACCACGTATTGTATCAGATCTATATACAACGCATAATAGAGGCATTCAGTCAAACCTATCCGTGACCTAATTTATGCAGATATGTGGGACGGATTTGTTGTTGTAAGTGTAACTAGATATGTCATTAGATTACCGTCAAAACGCCACGGTTCACTATATAAATCAACCAGTCACCATTAGCGCGGCGCGACAGAAAGTTTGACTTACAAAACGGGCCTTAGTTAATCATGGCATTTCTGTATTGAGGACAGATTCGCTAATATCTAAAGTCAAACCTCATTTGAAACGAGCAAGCATAGCAGACGAACATGGCTCACCCAGTGAAGGTGGCAGAGAGTGACATGGAGAAGTTTGTGAGAAGACTAAAACTTGACTTACCCGCCAGTATCAAGGTATGTTTATTTAACTTAAAAATTGGAATACCAGCCTAATGTATCATGGTACGTGCTGAATATTTCTGATATTGACCCAATGATCGGGGTCAAGACACTGACGAATTATAAGATACCAGATTCTGGTATGCTGCTAACCCCTCATCACAGATTCCAGGATTTCTAATAATGGGATATATAACTTGGACTGAATAATTCATATTTTAATGAAGATAAGGGGGTATGCTATTCGAATAATAAAACGTAAATATAAGTTGTAGGCTATACTCGCCATATATGTCCAGTTCAATAATTATAAATATCTATATAAACTATTGAATTATTGCTAAATTAATAATTTCTATTTCATAACAGTCCAGCAAAGATAATAGAATGGAGTATCACCAGATGCTTAATTCTTCGTCTCATTCATAGCCATTGCCAAAGTCGACTATTATCTTCTCAAACGGCTTCATTATATTTTATATACGCGGTATGAATGAGAAAGATGCAACAGCTAATCAGAGTATATCTACAATCTTTTGCTTCTGATCCTCAACCTATCAGACGCCAATCAACGAGGGGGGGGGGGGGGGGGGGGCGATCCTCAATCACCCTTTCTCAAATCACATGTTTGATGGAACCAGTCATAATTCAGGATATATACCAGTTTCGGCATAGTGCTGGGCTGTTAATCATGTCTACCATCAAAACCACACAGGCGAACTTTGATGATACTCACCCAATCATTGAAGTTACAAATCTAGTATTTGAACAACTATATCAGACTCGCATAGCTCGCACACTTCTATCACACACTCGCATTTAACAAATTGACAAACAATGGACTAGATTACTACCATATCTATAAGAATCAGCACTAATAGAGACCATGAATCTAGGCGTTGTAACACCACCCATGACTCGATTTCCATAGCCTGTACTCCCCCACCCCCATGTACAGAAATCAATTTACTAGAAATTGGCATGGCCATGTGCGTCTACTCAATCAGCACTGGTTGATTATCCCCCCATGTAGGAATTTAAGCATAAAAGCTGTTCTGCTGGTCCTACCATTAAGCAACCGCATAGAGGCATCATCAGGGCGCTGCATAAAACATGTATGTGATGCATGATTTCTGCATAATAAATTGTAATCTGACGGCACCCTGTTATTTGTTACCTATCTTTATTAAAGAAATCATATTAAAATTCGGAGATGAAACTGTTGTTCCTGTACATTTGGATTACATAGTTAATACTACATACATAATTACTCTACATAAAATCGTCGCAATATGCTTTTGTTCTTGGGGGATTCTGCACAGGATCTCTTGAGACATAATTCACAATTATAACTCGCTCATAATTTACTACATATGGGTATGTTAGTGAGGGAATTAATTTGATCAATAATTACTGATGTAGCATGTTCACCAACGTTTTGAGCGTTACCGAATTCAACAGTAACCAACATTAGTAGCAGTGACCCTAATTCGTGAGCAATTTGAGTAACCTTACTGAATTCAACTGTAACCAATTCCAGAAAGTTAACTTAATTAAAAATTAGTTTATGCAGCAACCGACTCGAGGAGCAACCAACTTGTACAATCAATACACGTAGAAAATTACATTAAGTTATAAATCGACTATGCTATGAATTGCCATTATTCAAAACCAGCATGGATCGATTATCTATTCGTTCACCCATCAAAACCGACATGTACAAAGATGAGTGAATATGCAGATGATGACAAAATAGATGGATATGCATATCTGAGATGTGGCCTTGTCATCAACAAGGTTAAATCAGAGATCACGAGGTCAGAGGGCATGTGTAATATATTGTGTGGTATTCGCATGAATAATAATGGTCTGAGGTCCGATGTTACACACGCAATTTTGTATCTGCATTCGAGGCAAGTTGTGTCAGTATCTACTCACTTCCATGCACACCAGCTTTCCACGCCCATTTATTGGCTGATTAATTGTGCGAAGTTAAACACACTTACTTAAATTGTATATAAAGGGAAATGGCATGCAAGCAATTATTTGTGTAAGTACATATACATGTATTGAGACAAATAATTTATCTTGTTGCGAGTTTCATATGGCACAGTTAAATTAAGCTTATTTATTCAGCATCACACATCTGTAAGTGCACATAGAACATATTTTTATGCCTATTTTATGTCAACCGATTTTATTCCCTATGCCCGATTAAGGTTATGATATATTCTGAAATTAATTGACTGATCGCCAATCCCGGTTGACTACAAACTCAGAAATGTTGCAATAGAGTATTGTGTATTGGTATATTTAAATACATTAATGTTATAGATCATATTAGGTACAGTTGGACACGTAACTTAACAATCATTTACACAGTTATGAGGAAGTGAATAGGCATGGTATATGTAACGTGCAGGAGTCCCGGGACTGACCAACGGTTTAACCAACAGCGCCGGATGAAAATGAGATTATGTCAGAGTGATATCCACCCAACCAAATAAGGAAATATCTAAGAACACTGGTAATCTAGCTTCGACTAAAATTTACCCATTGCATAGTAGAAAGGTGGTCATTAACTATGACAAACTGGAGCTTGAGAGTGGGTTGGACGGTTTACACATTACATGTACCATATGCAAGTGGATGCAGTTAATGATACACTGATGCTCGTATGATTAAAATGACAGGGCATGAAGATATCAACAATGTACTTAGTGGCTTTGCCATAATTTTCAATACAGCTCACTTAAGACCATTGTTTGCATCCCGAGGCTAGAGTGCGCCATACCAACTGGTGATCACCCGTCAATCCGGGAATGTATCGCATGCCCTTGATAACGGTATGGCATGGAGCAAGTACGTGAGTCAGTAGAAGCAGCAATTAGGGCTTCTTCCCTTGGCCATTACATATCACCTAGGGTCCCAAAAGGGACGGCTCTATTACAGTTTGCATCGGCTATCATCGTTTAAATGAAATTTGCCTTTCGAATTCGTATCCACCTCCAAAGGTCTCTCACAATTTTGATTCGAGGCAAGCTGTTTCTCTGCTTTCAATGATGGGCTTGGCGTTTGGTTATTGACATATATCGATAGCCAGCGAAGACAGCAAAAAGACGTCGTTCGTTTGCTCGGAATGCAGACTTGAATGGCTGCATATAGTCTTCATGCGCCATATTTTCTCCTATTTCTGTATATTCGCATTGCCTGACACAGAATGCAAAACACTTGAGAGCTGGTATACAGAAGCTGAGACAGCTTAGTCTACAACTTAAATGGAGGAAATTAGATATGGCATCTATTGATTTGCTTGTATATCATGTTTCATAACTATAAAATGTCACTAGGGAGATGAAACACACACGAAATGTCAGTGAGGTCTGAAGTATATTAGCCAAAAATGATATTACATGTCGCGCATAGGAAATTATGGAGAAATCGCCAATAAGGCTGATCACAAAGAACAATCAGTTGGAATGGGGAGGAGAGGAACAATTGGCATTTAATAAATTGAAGAATCCATTATATATCTAAACTTTTCACATATATCCCAATCCAGAATCATGTATCATGTATGCACTGATGCCCGAGTTATGTGTGAGATAAAACCAAGTTTTTAAAATGTGGTTCAATACGTATGCCCAAGGAATGTCAGTTGAACCGGCCTGCCATAAAGGAGGCATGCACAGTTGTGTATGGATGGCAGTCGTGTATATGATGAAGAATTTGTGTCCTTATCATCTTGAATTTACTGTTTCCATTAATCACAAATCTCCTAAGACTACGTTTGTGTAGCAGAGATCTTGACGCCTAATAAATGCAATGCGAACTCCTACACTGAGCAACTAGACTGCCGGCCTGAATGGTGCTCCTACCAAGAGGAGGAATATCTAACACAACAACACTATCTTAAGCAGATGTACAAGGAACATCTAACATCGATTAATGAAGATCACTTCCATATCATCCGCAGACCAATGTATATATGAAAAGCTTCAAAAGGATGTTGAAGGGATTGATTCAAGCAGAGATCAATAATGAGTCAAGTCCATATGGAAATGGAAATTAAATTTCGGCCACTGTATAACTCGATATATACAATTCCTTTTATGTATGGACAGCATTGTCGATTGTACTTGAAAATTGCAATAAATGTTTCCACGATCTAGGCAAGTGATTAAAGATCTTAACAGCGCCTTAAAGTCTGTGATTCGAGTGCAGTGAATGCCACTTAGAGGATGAAGCTTACTTCTTGTACTGATCAGAAAGATTTTCAAAATGAATGGAAACAAGTTGTGGAACCTGGTCTCAAGAATTAGTGGATATAATAGAAAGTCAGTACACGTGGCAACATAGTTGGATGGCAAGATACTGAAAGGCAAGCTGATGTCAATAATTTCATCAAGAATATTAGAATATCAGTCAACACTGATACCGATATCAAAAGATGGAAACAAGTCAAGCTGGACATGCAGAAACAGGAACATGAGATATACAATGTGATAAGCAGGATGTGATGAATATGAAGTTCAGATTGGCGGAGCTGGATGAAGCCATGAAAACACTTAAGCTGAAGAAAGCAGCTGAACCAGATGAAGCGACAAGAGAAATTCTCCTGGACCGTGGAAAGAGAATGAAAAATTAAAAAGAAAAACATTGTACCATTTAATACAAGATGAATGATCATCAGATATGGAAAATGCCACAAGAGTTTCAATCACGCGAAAGAAAAATGCCACAGAAATCTCACTTGTTTATTGTTTATGAAAACCAGCTCTACCATGTAATGGATGGATCCGATCTTCCACTCAAGTATCTGACATCAAAATCGAATATGTCACTTGCTAAATGTAGATTCGTCAAGAAAGGGGAAAGCTCTACCACGAAAGTGTCGGAATTGCATGTCTTTAATTAATTTACAAGTTAATAACGATTCTGTGGACTATTTTGAAACTAATTGGACTGGGAGCTGTTGTTGTCATATTCAACAGTTTACCTTATAGTCAACTTGAACTTTAGATTGTGGGAATTAAGAATTCAAAATGTTAAAATTGAATCCAACATGCATGCAAGGTGGTGGGAGCTTAGCTAAAATGGGCATGGCATAAATAGAAATGGATCTCTTCGGAGCTGCAGCAGAATCAACTTTATTCCATCTTTCTGTGAGTACTTGCGATTTGGCCGAAAATTTGAAATCATAACACTGCAACGCACTACACGTAAACTGGCTCAAATATTATGGCAGTACTTGATTGCTATTAGTGAGATTACTAAATATTTATTCATCTTTCTGCCCTTTTTTGTCCTCTATCCATATATCCAACTGGCCTTCACCAGACATCCAACAGCATTTAACAAGGTTTCAGTTAATGTTGCACTGTGGTAAGCTAAATGCTAGCTTGGTGCAATAAAATATTGATGATGGAGTTCCAGGAAAAAATCATACGTATTTGTGTATTAACATTAACTGGATAGTGCCCAGTCTGATGCTACTGGTGGGTTAAATTTGAGATACTCGATAATTATACTATAGTATATTGCTATTCTGATATTTTAGGTTCATAATGTGGCTGTGAATGCTCTATCTGGGCGGTGGCATTACTCGGAATTCTGGGTAGATTGTTGGCCAGACTTCAATGGTGTGATTGCTGTTCCTAACAAAGATGCTATTGTAAGTGTAATAATTAACAATGTAGCGGTCAATTAAATGAGTATACATTGGTTCGTGTTAGAGTTAGATCGGTTAATACATAATCACCCTGGTTATTACTAAATTGTTTAAATACATAATGGTAAAATCCATAAATCTTTCTTAATAATCTTTCTTTAAATCCTTTACTAATACATGGGCATCCGCAGAAAATATTTCAGAGCGGTAACAATGTAGGGGTGGGTCTTGGAGGGAGTGTCCCTTTCAAAGTGAGGAGGGGCCCAGGGGTCCCCTCCTGGGAAAAGCTTTGATATCTAAACACTCTCGGAGACATTGTCATGCCCTGACTCCTCGCTTGACTGAGAAATTGGCTTCGCATCCACGTAATGTGAGTGTATAAATCTTTTTTATCCAAATCAAACATGGAGTTGGGCGCAAGTGGCGCCTTGCTCCCCGCCCCATGCGGACGCTCATGTACTAATATAGTCAGATGTGAATCTTTCAATCTCTCTGGCATCAATATTGGCGTCAGAAAATGATCGTTAGTCTTGTGTATTTAAGTGGAATGGGTTTATAAACATATTTGAAATTGTGTCTGTATTAATTTTCAAGTAGCTACCATTGTAATTTACACCCAGTATGTTAAACATGAAATCAGTATCATTATCACTGTGATTGAATGGGGAAAATCTTTTAATGCATTCACTCTTCAGTATTCTCTAATTATTCAAAATCAGATCTAGTTAGTTTGGAGCAAGTTAGATGCACCCAGTCACCACAACTATCATGGAGTATTGCACATTGATTTGACTGGTTTTATTATAAGATAAGCAGGGACGTCTGAATGGCATATGGAAACAAACAATACATACAAACAAGAATTTGAGCAGTTATATGTCGTTAACACTGGTTTCCGTGGATAAACAGCAGTTTTAACCTATGCATTGTTACTTACAGACAGCGGTGACGTATTACACATCGTGTATAGTATATCATTGGAAATAATGCTGTCTGGCCATCGGTGTCCACCGTAGGTGTTTGTGATGGCGGGCATCGAGTTTGTCTAGAGCTGCCATTGGAGCTGCCTAGCTGTTACGGTTATACAGCATCAAGAATATGCAGGTTGCATTGTATAATCGTAGCCTTTTTATCAACGGCATCTTTGATCTACGAATCCATAGCTTTCAGAAGGACTGGAAAGCTATGTTGTGCCTCATGACGCAGCATGCAGCACGGTCTGTAGTACTCCATGGTTCGCCGTCGCGAAGTGGATCGTTATTTTCTTTAGTTCAATGCTTTGTAGATAGGTATATATGGGTGAACTCTGTTTTGGATTCATTCAGAGATTTTCAATCTTTAGTTTGCTTGCAGCTATTGGAAGAAGTTCATCAAGGGGTTTCTTTTCCTCGTCTAGGAAGTCCACTTCGTCGGCATATTCCATCTCTAGCGGCATACCTAGTATTGAGAGAGAGCGAGAGAGAGAGAGAGAGAGAGAGAGAGAGAGAGAGAGTGTGTGTGTGTGTGTGTGTGTGTGTGTGTGTGTGTGTGTGTGTGTGTGTGTGTGTGTGTTGGTGTTTGGTCTTGTGGAGCTTTCCTGCACAGATTTCAATGCAGCAGCAAGGTAACAGGTGAAAAGCACCGGAGATATCAGCCCTTAGGTTTTAATATTATTTTGGATCAGTTATGTAGGGGATCAGTCAAAACATTGAAAACAACGTGAAGAACATGATCCCTAATCTGACGAAGTCAAATTTAGATTGGGACAACCATGACTGGTAGCGAGCCAGTCTTAGCTAATACAGCCCTCTGTCTGTTCGTCAAATTATTGAAATCAAACACAGTGATTCAATATCTTGATCCTATGTGACTTATTTCAATGATTGACAAATAACACAGATCTTGAGTTCTGAATCATTAGTTTTGTTATTCAGTCCAAAGAGCTTATCGGCCGAAGTCAGGTGGTAGGGTCAAAGATGATCCAATATTCGATCTAATCAATATTGACAAAAATCAAATATTGAATCATTTGAAACGCGTATCGAATGTTAACCATTTGTTTGCCTTGGATAAGGATCAACATGTATGATTTTAAAAGCCAGTGAAATAATTGAATTAATGGTTCATGTTTCTAACATAGACAATTAATAATTAAGATAATGGTAAATACGACAGATATACAGATGGACTCCTGTTTCTTGCAATTTTGAAATGTTCTCTCGATTGTGATGACCATTATACGAACACTACCAAAATATACAAAACTTGCCGAATCTGGGGGGTGCACCCAAATGAACGCATTGTTACGCATACATGACTTTACAAGACTGGGTCATCAGACGAAACTGTTGACAGAGAATTTCAACTAATGGGCCAAAAGCCACCAGAAACTAGTGATACTGATGTTACCAGATTCCAGCCATGTGCCACCTGAAGCTAATGTTGCTGGAGCTCAACTGACAGGACTACGAAGACAGAAGCTATGATTTTGGTTTGCATAGACTTGAACTACCAGGAGCTGCAGACATGGTTATTATCTATCATAATCCAAGAGCTGGAGACCTGGAGATCAACTCTGAATGTTCAGGAATTGTAAATTGAATATTTGTCTATATCATGCTGTGAATCATTGATGGCTCTAGGACTTTACTGCACTGTCCATGAAGTTCTGCTTGAGGTACTTATTTAGTTTATATTAAACTAGTGTATGCACACTCGTCACACGTAAGTCTTATCTCTCGCAGGAACTTCCTTTTATTTTTATACATATATAATCGGATAAGTTGTTCTCTGGTGAGACACACAATCACGCAGAGATAGTCTACCTCCCTCTAGTAAGGACGGTTGCTTAGATTCGGCGACGCACCTTTCGCTGTATCCTGAGACTTCTATAGTGACAATCAACAACTAATACAATAATGTACAGGTATACTGGCTACACCAACAGCACAGACGAAACGGTCGTGTTTGGCATTGGTGGGGAATGCCCAGCCGGCCCCACTGGAACGTTATTGTTCCACTGATCCTCAAGATCTGTATTTGTATGCACCGGCCGCCTGCAGTCCCTCCTCCGAGCAGGAAAGCCAGAGATGACCTAACCTGCTTCGTCGGGTCAATTCGTACTGGAGACCGAAGAATGTGATGGACGGCGCGCAACTGGGCTACAATAGTAATTAATAGGTCGACGATATGATACAAAGTAGAACTATCAAATATTTAACTTGTGCATTGATTTGCAGACTGAACACACTGACCAGTGGTCATATAACTATGTGGGAAACGTATTACTTTCCTCTTGGTGCTCCTAACACAGGTGGAATCTACGAAACAAGAAGTAGTAATAGTATAAAACAAGTAGAAATTTTATAAATTCAAAATATATTTTCTAATATTCCATCAAACATCAATATATGCCTAAAAGCAACAAAAGTTACGTTTCTGCATAAAAATTAATTTGGACAATTTAATTCAAGCACACTTTACGTTTTAAAATTATCTTAAAAGGCAAATGCCATGCACACATGAATAATCACTACTGTTTCTAAAATTACCCTAGTATGGATATTTTGACTACTGTCGTTTCCTCTGTAAACTAACTTACAATTATAAAAGTAAAAATGATATGTCAATTTACTTTATTGAACGTTTCAAAATTACCATAATACAAATGCCATGCACACATGATATTTCTAAAATTATCCCGGTATGGATATTCTGACAACTCTGACTGCATGTTTAGACACAGTTACAATCATAAAAGTGAAAACGCAGAGTCAACTTACTTTGAATGGCATTTCCAAAATTACCCCGGACCAGTCATAATTTAAAGTAAATATTTCCAGAAAACATGTTAATGGTTATAAACATTATTTAATTTACAGATCATGATGTCAAGTTTAATTTAGAGGCTGGTGAATAATATATAGCCAATCTGATGGGAAACTGTTGCTATCATGCATCAACACTGTAAGCAAATCCTAAAGTAAACAACACAAAATCTAGCGTAAATCCTTTTGTTTAAATTCTATATGGACTCATGCATATATATTTTAAATAATTAATTCCCAGAAAGAAATGTCAATACATACGGCTTACATCACGTACAGTACAGCTCAGAAACAACTCAAACTCTCTTCAAAACAAAAACAGAACCATGTTACTTAGCAGAAAATGTTTTGTTGAATATTTTGTAGACAATGGCATTGGAAGACATTGCTGCAATGTAATCAAACTATAACCAAAACAGTGAACAACAAGTCTCATTTTGTTTTGGAAAGATGTTAAGATATTACCAATCTGCGCTGTATCTGTAAATTGGTCTTTTTGCGTCTTTTCGTCATATATTTATGATTGTAACCCATTATTGTGTGGCCGTCAAAATAACTACCTGCCTTGAGTTAATAGAGACCATTTTACCTCTACACCATATGATTTCAAATCGATGGAGGCTATTTCTCTTCAGTAATGCATGGTATTTACACTGAAGACAATATGTAAGCAAACAATAAAATATGTTTCAATTTCGTAAGGTAGTTCCTGTTGGGATCTATATGTGGCTCATAAGCTCTAGAGCAACGAAATTTACATATGCTAAGGCAAAATAATGTGATTCTTTTAATATCATTATTCACAGTATATCCAGAAAAGTCGTGAAACAGTTTTTCGGCAGATGCAATTTGACACTGTGATGCATCAAACCTAATTAAAACACATTTTATGTATCCCAAAAACTGGGAGACAACTTGTAGATATCCGGATTCGGATCTGGGATTTTGAGGAAGTAGCTAGCCTCAAGATTGTCGGTTCCTGCCGTAAGCATTATTTGCATATGACCTCTTGACCTGGCGAGCCTGAAACTCAAATCTTCTGTTAATCTTTTTAGTCGTTTTTCGGATAAGTTCATCTCAGTTATAAATATCTTCTACATCACGACAACGTCATCGTGATTTATATATATCGTTTATGAGAAACCGTTTATGTAATATATGTATGTGGTTGTACGTACATATATGTGTGCGTTTGAACATGTACGCAATTATATTGAAGTTTGAACCTTGTTTTTATTTATGTAACAAATATCATTTATATAGATAGATGAGCAGGATAACCTAGTCAGGAGCGCGTTTAAGTTATGAATACATGACGGACGAACAGACAAGAAGGAAGGATAGATAGTAGAAGGAAGAATGACCATTTAATTTAGTAATGGCGCAGGTTTATAGTGAAGACAGCAAGTGTCATTGTTAATAAATGCAGCGTAAATGGAATGAAATGGATGAAAGAATTACTCACAGTTGGACAGCAACAAATACAAACTATTTTGAATACAATCCGTAACAACAAATGCAAACCTTCGAAACGACAAACACAAACTATTTGTTAGTTCATAACAATGACTGCAGACTATTGTATTTCTAAAGGTCAAACAGATTTCATGATGGTGTTATAGAATTTATCCGAAATCCAAGCATAATTAGTTAGGCCTGTATGAAATACTGGTTTTGTTATTACTGAATAGATTTTGATGCTACGCATATTGGCGGGTGTATATAAAATGCAGCTGAGGATTGACTATTTCAATACATGATTGTTTTAAGGACAATCGTAGCTAGTTAAGCAGTCAATGCTCGACAGCATATGGCAAGAAAGGATAATTTTGAGAACTTTATGACTGGAAATATCTTGAATAGAGGCCGTGGCTAAATGACCGGTTTTCTAGTATGATAGAACTTTATCAGGTACTGCTGACTCATGTGTTGCGTGGGCTACGGATTTTCCCGTGATCAGATCTGCAGTACATGCTAGGTCAGAGACACTGAATGATGAGGTTCTGTGGTGCTGTGACCATCATGTTAGCAAAGCCTAAATAGACAAACCATGTATGAGCGAATCCTAGGGATTCAGATAGAATTCTGTGGCCGAGGTGTCAAGCTAAACAATAACATGAAACTATGCTTGGAATCACAACATCATGACGTCAGTGCGGTGCAATATCAACAAGATGTTGTGATATATCTTTCAGAACGGTTCCAGCAAGAACTAGTTAGAACTAATCGAACGCACGCATCTTCAAGAGAGTTTGTGGAGATTCTATTGGGTGAGCAATGAGGCGTGACCAATCAGAATCCGAACTACATCTTTTGCTCTTGTTGTGTGACGATGGTTATGAACATCCTTTTACAATATATAAAGCGCTGTTAACATTGTTCGAGATCACTCCATCATCCGATGATCCTGAAGTCAGTGTACATCTTTGTAAACGCCTGTTTCAGTATTTAAAATTAGTTAGTCTCTGCAATTCTTGTGTTTATCAGTTATCAATTGGGAACCAAGTTTGTATAGATAAAGTTTAGTTCGATTTACAGTCTGCAATATGACTTATTTGCTTAATTCAGTTATATTAGTTAATAAAAGTATATTCGTTAAATCTTTGATAAGTGTTAAGTTCAATCTGTGATTAGAGAAAGACACTTCGTCTTTTCCGAACCCAGAGAATCTTCTGCAGTCAGATACAAGCCTGACAAGTCTACATAATCAAACCCGTATCAGTTAGCATCACTTTTAGTCCCGAATCCAAGTTCCCGACTTCTCAAACTGTCCAAATCACAAATAAATGGACGAGTGTTTCGCCAGCCGTTAAACACAATAAACACTTGTCTATCTCCGTTATTCTATGAGTTAATCACTAAACAACATCTGTGACTATTAGGGATATGTGATGAATGAATAATACGCCAGATATCATTCTAGTTTGCAGGTAAATAAGTTTTCCCAAGCTGCAATTGCTTTAGGAATTGCTGGATTTTGTAGCATTAACATGTGGTACCAATACTTACATCTCACAGAACATGTGAACATTTTATCCCCGTATCATAACATAAGTTTTGGCGTTTCATCAGTGACAAATGCCATGGGTAGGTGAAACCACTCTCTCGCAATTGCTACCTGCAATCGCTTTAGTAGGAGTTGTACATCGATTGGCCGAAGATTGGTAGCCTGTGTTATCTTGTTTAGTGATTTCCATTCAATCGTGGTTTCATGATCAATATCAGAGAAGCATTTTATTCCTTGTATGACTAAGGAGAAACAGTATAAAAACCCAACCATTATGTGGTATTTTATCACTCCACTAATGTTGTCGATTTAGAACATGTTCCTGAGTAAAGAGGTGAGTCGTCTGTCTTCATAAACACATCCAAAGCTTTTAACCTCTAGATATGTACTAGGAATATGCGTGTAATATGGAGGCAGTTTAGAAGACCAAAAACAGACTTTGCTGAAAAAGGTTCCACACATCCTTCAATGAAACCTAGAAATATCAGCGCCCCTTGATTGTCACTATGGAGCAAATTGTTTAAAAACTTCAATCACAGTGAAATACATTTAATTCTGATGTCTGGAATACCTAGACCACCCATATTCTTTGTACGTCAAGATATGTATTTCCTTCCCATGAAAAGTCAAACACAATCATATTAATTCCCTGTTCAATATGTTTTGGTATATACACAACAGAGGACACATACCACATCTGTGACAAGATTAAACTATTTAATACTAATGCTCGTCCAAAAATTGCCATGTGTCTGTGACACCACATTGCAATTGTCTTCAAATTAGGAGAACTAAATTGCTTTTCACTAACGTGGATTCCTAAGATTTTGACTGAATCGCCAGTCCAAGTGATATCAATTGGCTGGTCGGGTCTTGTTTTCCAATGACTTAAGATAATCTGACAGATTTTTGTCTGTTTATTTTTAGACCAGATACTCTTTGATATTTCTTGTAAAGTGTCATTCAAACCATGAGAATCTGTATCTTGCCATACAAAGACAGTGGTATCATCACGATATTGAGACACCGCAATGAGCTTATTAATGCCTTGGATGCATAAACACTGAAAGCTGTTATCTCGTCTTAGTGTTGCACCTTGAGATTTCATACCTATCACAAATAAAACTGGTGATAGAGAACAACCCTGGCGAATACCTCGCTCTAAAGCTACATTCATTATCTAATCCGACAATTGCTTCATGAATACTATCCCTTTCAAATAGTTGAATTACATCGTGGATCATTATTGCATTAGTTAATATAGATCTTCCTGGAACTGAACAACTCTTGTCAGGATTTGTTATTACATCTGCCAGCACACAAACAAGTTTTAATGACAGAGCTCTGCACATAATTTTATACTCAACTCCAAATAGTGAAATTGGTTGATAGTTCTTCAAATCATTCCGAGCACAATTTTATATATTAACCGCACAGAGGCTTGTGACATTGTCTAGGAAAGCAGGTCTCGATGAAAGATTTCACTGACAACTTTGTGGAATCTTTTACCAATAAGCTGCCAGAATGGCTAATAGAATTCCACATAAAGCCCAGCACCCACTGACGATTTACCAGCTTTCATCCAATTAAGGGATTTTGTTATTTCATCAAACCCTAGGTTCTGCCCATATATATCAATCACTGAAGGCAGTAGCGTCTCTTGGATATTATTAATCAGATCTTGAGTTAGTTTCTCATCAATGGGATCTGATCTGTACAGAGACTGATAGAAGTTCTGTACGCATCTTTGAATTGGGGCTTACAACTTGATGATCTACTTGCATGACTATAATCAATTTTTTCTGCACCTCTAAATCGTTCGAGGCTGCAGAAATATTTTGGGGTTTTTTTCTCCAATGTACTTTTGAGCTCTCTATCTTTTTGGCGCCTTCAGCGTGTTGCTCCTCGATTGTGCGCACTTTACATTTTACTTCATTAAGATATTCGATTAACTTAGCTGTGCCATTTGCAACCTTGTGGGAAATTAGGAACAATAAGCGCTCAATTACTCTATTATTTTTCCGCATTTTCCATGCTTTTTTAATTGAAAACTTCTTTGATATGTGAACAAAGCCTAATTTTACTTCTTAAAATCCCCTAATCTGTGTACATGGCGATAGTATTCAGCATCATTTAATAGCGAAGAATTAAATTTCCATAATCCAGAACCCCATTTTATCAGTCTGAATTGTCAATGTTTAAAGAAACTATACTATTTTCTGGCTTAGCGAGTCACCCGAGTAAAATCTCTCCCTTGGGGTTCTACAAGCCTATAGCTATCTACAAGCCTCTAGCTATCTAATAGATATTCAGCATCACATATCTGTTTTAAACGATAATGAGTAGTATCATTATATAATTTAATGAACGTCTTTCATTTCCCTCCTCTAAAATACAATTAAAATCACCTAAAATAAGATTTTCTGAATGATCATGGATCACGGATGAAATGTTGGAGAAGAATGCAGCCTGGGGCTCATGAGATGATGGGGTACAGACTGACATAATATTTATTCTGGTATTAGCGACACCAAAAGTTACTTTAGGCCTGGACTATCAGTGACCGAGTCTGAATTGAGGGATTTTGGTAAAAAATAAAATAGCCGCCTATACATTTGAATCTGTAGCAGTGGATGTAAACAATTCACCTTGAGCAAGATGTTTAAAACATTCTAGGTTTCAGGGCTTCGAAGCCTCGTTTCACGAAGCAGTGCTATATCAACATTAAGTGGTAGCAATTTCTCCAACAATATTCCTTGTTTTAATTTGTCATTGAGACAACTACAATTTAGTGTACAAATAATAAAGATTTAAAATATGTATATTTTGGCCATTATACCTATTTAGATTTTAGAAGATATATAACGTACACCATTCTATTTATATATTGGAATAAAAATTCCACAGGTTTCAGACTGATAAAAACCATCTCATCAGAACACTGAGACTGTTGTGTTTGGACGGAAATATCAGATTCCGCTACTGAAACATAATCATCTATATCTTCCTGTTCCTTTTTATCATCACCAGAACTCAGATCTTCTATCTGTCTTTTAAGACTAATGGCATTATCATTTCGCATGCTTGATGCTTTTATTCTGACTGAATACTAAATATTAAATTGTTGGTCCGTTAATGTCTATTTGCAAGTCAAAAAAAGACTATTTTCTAAAATGATCACTGAAATTCACAAAAAGACTTTTTGAAATCAAGACCACTGTAGATGTTGTTTCTAGGGCCGGCTTTAACATTAAAATAAAAATGAAAATCCTAATTTCTGTTTTATCAGGCTCTATTTGCATGCCGAGAGACGACTATTTTTGTTAACTTTACTACTGAAATGATTGGCTAGGTTACCGAGCCACTCATTCCAGTGGTAAGTTTACAAAAGTAATCTTTCATTTATCTGCAAATGGAAATTCATAGAACATGGCAGAAGCCGCGTTGGCTGGCCTTCCCATTATATGGTTGAGTTGACACAAATTCCTATGTGGCCTTTTTCCTGGACAGATCAACAGCAAGCAACAGTGATTCACCTTTTGATGGTCAAGATTGACTAAGAAAACTCAAACTCTGCCTTTACTGCAAGATAAGTTTTTGGAAATTTACCATGGGAATTGCAGTGATAATTTACAAAAAATACTCTTCACTCGACATGCAAACAGATTTTCAATAATGACATATTCCTGAAAACCAGTATAGAGCTCGTTTGGTCATTAATGTGTTGATCAGGCGAGCAGTACACTGTGAGCTTAGGCAAGTGTCACACACCACATCATTCATAGTGATAATATTTGTTGATAAAATCACGTTTGAACAGTAATTCACACCTACACAAGGGGTGTTGTTATTCAAAGGAATGCACTCACACTCACGCCCCCCCCCCCACACGCTTACTCCATCCACCACACCCCCGCACAATTTGTTAACCCCGTTGACTCTCAAAGCTGTTCAAGAAACTTTACATTTTTGTCATAAAAGATCTCCATGATCAGACCAAGAGGAGACATGTTTTGTGTTTGACAATTAACCATAGAAAAGATTGGCTCTGTTATCGAGCAAGTCATTCTAATGGTAAAATTTCAAACACAAAATCTGTCTCCAGTTGGTCTACAAATTGACATTTCTCAAGACCACAGTAGGAGCCGTTTTTGGCAGGCTTGAGTGTTAAAAATCGGAAATCGGACATCATTGACCGATAGAACGTGTGGCGAGTGTGGCTGCAATTTGGGAGAATTAATTTGTCAAAATATATATACATTTTCTTTTAGGGGTATCATACATATTTCATATAAATATGTATATTTTATATAGAAAATATATATATAATTATATATAGGCATGCGAGCATGCGAGCATGTGAAGAAATAGTGACCACAAATGATCTGGCTGTTAACCAGAAGTAAAATTCGAGTACGACGAAGACACGGTAGTGAGCAATGGTTCTCACACTCACTGCGAGAAGATAATGCCTAAAACACTGCTGTAAAAAGCGATTTCAAACAACAATATATACAAAACGAAACTATAAATTCTCTTATTCAGAAACAGGACAAAACTGAAGCATGAACAGTATAAATCAAAATCAATGATTATTAGCAGAGCCAAAAGACACGTTCATTCATTTTACTACTACTACTACTACTACTACTACTACTACTACTACTACTACTACTACTACTACTACTACTACTACTACTACTAAATTATTATTATTATTATTATTATTATTATTATTATTATTATTATTATTATTATTATTATTATTATTATACTTATCATATTGTAGCCCAGTTTCCAGGGTATTTATTTATTATATGGCTCTGAGATGAGTACTAAATTGCTGCTAAAGCATTGCGTTAGATGGGACCCGCCTATTGAGTTTCAAGGTGGGTTCATAAACTATGGAGATCTCTGCCTCGATATATATATATATATATATATATATATATATATATATATATATATATATATATATATATATATATATATATATATATATATATATATATATATATATATATATATATATATATATATATATATATATATATATATATATATATATATATATATATATATATATATATATATATATATATACATGAATGCATGTGAACTAACACTGGTCAGGTATTGCCCATTGTACTGCTCAGATAGTCTATGTGTATAGCTAAAATGCAAAATACCCAATTCTTGTTTGGAAGTTTCTAAGTTATTTGATGAGACAGATTTTCTTTCATGCAAACATTAACACCAGAATGAAAATGGACAAGAAGGGGTTACTCTCCATTGGATATTCACGTAGCTGTTTGATGGTGGTTAAAAGGAATGACAGTGTGTATGTTTGATCACGGGTTAGATACATTTTTGGTGTGCAGAACAACATCTGGAATGGTTCTCTTAAATGTTGTTCTTTTTCATTTATAGGTTGATAAAGTGTTCTGTCATTGGCAATTGAGCAATGTCAGTGTTCTTTCACCATAATTAGCATTCCAAATGTTGGCTCCCGTTTGAATTTACCTGAAAATTATAATTTAAAGAAATGCTGCAACTAAAACGTAACTGTAAAAAAGAAATTTACCTTTTTCGTTTTTGTTTCATTTTGCATTTTTACTCTATTTCTGAGAAAAAACATTGCATAAATTTCATGAAAACTTATGTCCTGCTCACATATATCAACCGATGAAGGTGGTAGCTTCTCTGGGATATTATTAAGCAGATAGATGTTCTGTACAATGTCTAACATCTTCGAATTGGAGCTAACAACTTGATGATCTACTTGCAAGCTTCTAATCAATTTTTCTACACCTCTAAATCGTTCGAGGCTGCAGAAATATATGTGTGGGGTTTCTCCTATGTACTTTTGAGCTCTAGGTCTTGCCTTGGCGCCCTCAGCCTCTTGCTCTTTGATTGTGGGCAGTTTACATTTTATTTCATCCAGATATTCGATTAAACCTTGCGGAAAATTACCATCAATAAGCGTTCTTGTTTTTTCTTATCTTTCCGCATTTTCCTTGCTATTTGAATTGAAAGTTTGATATGTGAACAAAGCCAAACACTTTCTACATGGCAATGATATTCAGCATCATTTAGTAATGAACAATTAAATTTCGAGAACCCAGGACGATATTTTATCCAGTCGGCGTTGTCAATGTCAACTATACTATGGTCTGCGACCGTTAAAGACATATATTTGTCCTTAAAATATTTTCCTCAATTGTCCTTTGGACATATATTCTATCTAAGCGAGATGCTGTTTGGCCATTAATTGTTACTCAATTAAAATCTCACCTGGATTTGTAGCAGTGGATGTAAACACGTCACCTTGGACAAGTTGTTTAAAACAGTCTATGGCTTCAGGAGCCTCGTCCCGTGAAGCAATGCAATATCAACATTAAGCTGTAGCAATTTCTCCAACAATACTCGTTGTTTTAATTTGCCATTGAGACCACTAGAATTTTTTGTACAAATGATAATAAAGATTTAAAATATGTGTATATTGTCCATTATATCTATTTATATTTTAAAAGAGAAATCGGAATTTGATAGGTCAACGATTGTTAAATGCTAATTTTTGGTAATATCAGAATCGTTCCACATATGCCTATAACGTACACCCTTCTGAATTATAAATGTTACAAAGATTCCACCAGTTTCAGATCGATAAACACCATCTCATTGGTGTGAAACTATCTTGCACTGCTGAAAAACTATCATCCTTGGTTTGGTCATAGCGCCACAGTTCCTGATACAGACATTCCATTGTATACACGTACGTGACCTCCAGAATGCTTAGCCTCTGAGAATGTAGGTGAACTAATATAATTGTTAGAGTAAAAAGAAAATCAATCAGGTATTGTACTGCTCAGATGGGCTATGTGTGTAAATAAGGTAAAAATGCAAAATGGCCAATTTCTATGTACCTACATGTACATGACACTTTCACTTTCTCTTACTAATCTTTCACAGTGGCATGTGTTTCAACATACAGTTTCATAGACGTGGATTATTTTGAGTATTATCTTTGCATTACTGGCATTTGTAGGCTCACTTGCAAAATAAACTTCTCTATAGGATCCATCATTATATAATGATCTTCGTATTTTTTTCTATTTCAGCAGTAAATGAAAATCTGTATCCGGCACTAGTAGAAGCAGCATCCTTTCACAAGGTTATGGAAACTATGTGTGTCGATTTTAATGTATATGGTCTGGGCGAAAGACAAAAGAATAGGTATTGTTGTTTTTGTTGTTTTTGTTGTTGTTGTTGTTGTGGTGGTGGTGGTTGTTGTTGTTGTTGTTGTTGTTGTTGTTGTTGTTGTTGTTGTTGTTGATGATGGTGTTCTATATGATAGTTCATCAACATGATTTAATGTGTAGAACGTGTATGCAACGATGGTATGACCTTAGATAGCATGGCATCTATAACGCGAAGCATTTTGCACAAATTATTAGCTAACGCCTTTCCTTCCCCTCATGATCCTCCTCCTCCTCGCCACCCTCCTTCATCGCTCTCATGCCCCAATCCTCCTCATCCTCATAATCACCCACTCATCCTCCTCCACATTCTCCTTCGTCCCTCCCCAATCCCCCACCCCACTCATCCTACCTCCCCACTCATGCTTCTCGCCCGCCCCTGCGCTTCTCCTCACCTTCGTCCTCCTCTTCTACATCGTCTTCATTTTCCTTCCCCTCCTAACCTCATCTTCATCCTCCTTCTGCATCACTGCGTATTCTCCTGCCCCTGCATCCCTCCTCCTCCTCCTCCTCCTCCTCCTCCTCCTCTTCCTCCTCTTCATCTTCCACCGCACAAAACCGTCATCTGATGATCAATAGCCATAATCTACATGGGATATTCTTATTGCATTTCAGGCCTGAATTGATGGAGGGATATACCACAAACTCTCTTTCTTTAGAACAGTTGCCTGTTATACTGCAACACTGGTCGTATGGAATTCATTATAAACACCCTTCAGAATATGTTCGCGCGTTAATATCTTGCTTTCCTACGATGGGTGTGTTTGATTGTCATGGTAACCTGGCTGCACATACTGGTCTTTATAACTATGGTGCTGTGGCATTTCTAGGAGTGAACGAACAACATCAACGAAGAGGGATTGGGAAATTTCTACTTTCAGAAATAATTGATACTTCAACTAAATCTGGCATTATTCCACATAGCAATGTGGTCTGCGGTAATACTGCATCAATAAATCTACATTGTGCGGCTGGTCTTGTAAAACTAACAGAGAATCATGAGAAATCTGTGTTTTATAGCAGCTGAACCAAAATAAGTTGTTCATGTACTCCGAGCTTTCTATTTAAATATACACAAGCACCTATTGTATTAAGCATTAGTTGTGACTATTTTGATGAATAGATACTATATCACAATTGTTCGATGATGTAATGTCAAACGTAACCAGCCAAATATGCTTTAACGTCATAGTACGATGTGATATGAGCAACAAAATACATATTGTAATATCAGTGATCTGATGAAATCATGCATGATTTAAGATAAACACAAATTAGCATTGTTTTAATGAACAAACTCATCACTGTTTTGTTGTCTTCTATTGTTGTGTGTTCGTTTCGTTAGTAGATATATTGATTACCAAATAACACACACGCACGCACGCATATATATATTTATTTTTTATCGCCTATGTGCCGCAACCCAACCTTAATTACCGTCGCCCCGTAAGCTGAATAGGGCATTGCGTGCGTGCGTGCGTGCGTGCGTGCGTGCGTGCGTGCGTGCGTGCGTGCGTGCGTGCGTGCGTGCGTGCGTGCGTGCGTGCGTGCGTGCGTGCGTGCGTGCGTGCGTGTATTTGAGAGTCTGCGTGCGGGATGCGTGTGTGCTTGTGTAAAGGTGGGAGAGTAAGAAGGTGCGCGGGTGCGCAAGTATGTGTGCATGCATGTATGCGAAACTGTATCTAAAAAACTTCTGATCCGATTTGGCTCAACTTTTAACACGTCAAAGTAAAATTTTAAGAGTTTAAATTTTAACACAAGAATGTATGTTTTCTTACACTGGAATTTCACAAGGTTGAGTGTGATCCGAAAAAGTCATAATGTGACAAAACTGGGAGGCCGAGTGTCTTCCTTCTTTAATTGCTCTTGTTAATCAACCTGAATGTCAGAGTGAGTATTGCAGTCCATATCTCTGTCTGAGCGTCCATCCGTATGTCCGTCCATCCCTCCACCCGCCCGGACATACAACCATACTGTGACTATATAAGGTTAAAGGGCAAAGGGTAGAATGACTAGGTTATGAGGTCAATAAAGTGCATAGAATACACATTGTTGGCCATAACTCGGGAATGAAAAAAGTAGAATCACAATATTTGGCACAGGCAATCATATTGTGGCGTGATAAAAAGAGTTCACGTTTTAGGTGAAGAGCCAAATATTAGCCATATTGGAATGGGCTTGAAGCACTTTGAGCTTCAGGTCAAAAGAGAAAATATCTATGTCACAAAGTGCATATAGAAATACAGAACTGTTTCCATAACATGAGAATACAAGAGGGTAGATACACCAAATTGGAGACATCCATTCGTATTCTGATGTGCTAGAGGTAATTTGAGTTTCGTGTCAATGAGTCGTATATCTAGGTCACAGAGTTACTATATGCTTACAGAAATATGCATTTTTATCCTGCTCCGTAATACAAGGAGCTAGAATCACAAATGTCTGCATTGTTCTTATTGTTTGTAGCCAGGCTTCTCCATCCTTCTTGATGTACTTTATTTCAATCAACATTAGCAACACAAAGAAAGTACACCTGGACTACATATGGACATAATAATTGTAGCGCAACGTCCCACGATGCCCCTGCGTGCACCCCTCTTCGGCTGCTGCAGGGCGACGATGAAGTGTTCAGCCCACGTGCCCTCCCCACCAGCAGTTCAGCACCCAGAGATCTCGGGGTCTCATAAGAATGTGGCAGGGCTTTGTCGGCTACAAACAAATTTTGTCGACTGCATAACAAGTCAACAGGATGACTTCGTTCTCGTGGGCCCAAGCGCGCATTCGGGCCTAGAGAGTTTATGTCAAAGATGGCATCCAAGGATATGCTCTGGACGCCCTCTCATTGGGTGTACCACAGGTAATTAAGGACGGGAGAGTCTGACGAATTGGAGTAGAGGAGGAGCTTGAACACAATTTAAATGGTGTAACAAATGCAGAAATTGACTGATACCATTTATTTGCTTATAGGATAATTACGAGGGCCTAAAACGAAGCATTCAATGGTAATAAACAATAATAAACAATACAATATAATATGCCATTAGACCTATGTTTTACAGGCAAGTTTTATGGACAGTTACCTAGACATATAGATAACATTCTACAAGATTCACCCATTGGTTCATATAGCAGGTGATGTTCTGGTAATTGACCCGGGAATCAGCAGGTTGACATTTGATTCCATTCATTAATTTTGGGACATTCAACTATCAATGACAATTGGAATACTTTGCCTAAGATAAACATCTGCAACCTTCTGCCCGGAGATCTTAAATTCTTGGATTCAAATGATTTCAAGAAATTCCTTTTCTGCGGATTTATGCAGTGGAAGTTGTGTATAGCACAACAGTATTTTGACGTGATCGTATTACTTGATCACTCACTTTAAAGGTAGCACATAAATCACAGCGTGCTTTGTTTAACCTACTGGAGATACTTGAGTGATTAGGCATCCATGTGATTAAAATACTTAGGTGACAGCTTTTCCCTGAGCTACTTGATCGACAGGAAAATACATACCTTTCTAATAATCCAGATACTTGAGTGAGGTGGCACCTCCGATTCGTGAGGCTTATACTTTGAAACAGATTTCCAACAGTTTTGTTTGTAAAGCTGCATTTCACAAGTTTGTTCACAAATTGACAGTAATGGGGTGCACGTGGCATGGAGAGATCAAAATCTTGAAGAATGTCCATTCCGCACAAAGCCCCTATGGCTCCCAATGGATACTGACAGTCAGATCGCATCTCAATTAGCAAGATTGAGAGGAGGGATTGAGAACGGTTACCAATGAGTTACAATAATATCAACCTAGGATAATACAACAATCTCTAAATAACTACAACGTAATATATAAACTAACTAGCCGTTCTAAAACCCTTTCTGACTGTAGTAAGTGTATAGTAAAAACACTTTGTCACCAGGACAAGTTAAGCGTCTCGCTCATATGGAACCATGGAAGTAGTTCAGAGATCTCGATAACTCGATTGTTACAGAGCATAATCTGGAAATATTTTTTTCTATTGTACCAGCCTAAGATCCGTCAGTCAGAGTACAGGTCGATCATCTATTCATAGGAATGGTCGGATTACATTATCGTTACATTAAACATGTCAATCTATTTGATGAATACCCGATAGTGAGGAATCCAAGGGATCTCAACACAGTGGTAGGGTCTTAGAAAGTGTCTCCACATAAAAGCATGGGACCAATCTAGATCAGCTCTAATGGAGAGTTCTGTGCCAGCGGCAAGAAGAAGGGGGAATGACTATAATGTAAACAATGGTGAAAAAGTTGTATCACGATCATTAAAAATACTCTGAGAAATATTATTACCCTAAAAATATTACTTTTGTAAATAGACGTTAGCCGTTTAGTAATACCTGGGTAAGTTACTTTAAAATGTTACTTAAAATATTACTGACATAAACGACAGCATGTGAAAAATCCCCTAGTTATTATAATAATATAACTTAGTTATATCAGGTTAAAAACTTATGGTGTGATAAAATTGGGCATCAATTCAACGCCAAACGAACGACAAAAGTCCATGAGAACAAAAGTCGAAGAACAATGGCAACTGGTAGATTTCGATGCCGGAAATGTTCTTGCGGAATCGGCAGGCTTCCAAACTGAATGAAAGTTCACAGAACCTCTTCAGCTTAAAGCCTCAGAAACGATTTGCATTGATAATTTCATAGAGGTACTTGTTGACAGGTTTGCGAAGGAATTCAATGGGTGAAGAAATGCGTCAAACATTAAGAGATGAAGACGAACTCAGTTTTTCGGGATCTGGTTACGGATCTAGTCGTTGATGTAAGCCAAGCGCACACGAAGACTTCTTTATTTGCAAGAAGGTTTTTCTTCGACTATGCTATTACACACTTCTTTCGATAACAAAAATTGTCTAGTTGGTCAGTTTGATCCACTTATGTATCAATAAGGATACTTTCTCAGGCACACGACCTCTCCGCTGGCGTGGCCATCTTCTAAAGGTTCCCGAATAACTGAAACTGTGGAAGAATTCTTGTTACCCCACCCCACCCTCACCCCCGGAAATTCTGCTGGGAGTGCTGATTAATTACTTCATGTATTTCCGATGAACTGATGGCTAACAAATGGTCCATGCAGGGGCAGGCGAAGATCTAACTGTTGCCACAAGAAGGACTTGAAGTTTTTAGACTTAGAACTGTGGAGGTTCACCTGACCCTCACTGTCGAATGTTAGTTATAAATGTGCACATGGAGACTGCAATACATCTTTTATAAAAATGTAAATACTGGAAATGTACATGGCTCCATCATGCGCTGATTAAAGAATCTTCAATCTTTAAAAAAACCTCAGCTGATACTGCGCCGATTCTGAAACTGTTTTCCGATTCATAAAGCTCGGACAATTCTGTACCGAGAAATGTAAAGACATTTCCCAACGGTGCCCTAATAAGGAAGCACGAATTATTGAATTATTCGTATATCTTATAATTACTCTAATATAAATGCTGCTGGCATCTAGGTCGGCAGCGTACAGATGCACGCCCTATTTAGGGCAAAGAAAGTACGCTGTCCGCGGTAACTTCCTCCCAATCACCGAGCCTAGAGGAAGTGCACAGGGATGCATACAGCAGAGATACAGCTCCGACCTCCGCCCACAGAACGCTCCGGTGAGGACCGTCCGACTCAAAATTGTATTACATAGTAGACATTTTTCACATCTATGAACTTCGACGTAAATTATCAATATGTGGCATCTAGGAGATGGAAATAAACATTTATTAAAACGAAGAAGTGGCCATGATTAAATTGGTGATCATGTTGCCTATTTCTTAAGGTTAGAAGATAACTGTATTCTAATGGCAAGAATGAGCTAGGAAGCAACAATTTAGATACTATTATCAACTTATATTAACATCTGGAAGGGTCAGCATACGACTGCCACCTTGAATTTAAACAAATTAGGTCATTAAATATGCAAATTTTAACTGACCGTTCTGGATTCTACGGCAAAAACTACTATAGAAACAACTGGCATACCATTGAGAGCGAGAAAGATAAGTTTCTAACAGCTGTACCCGTGTCTATTATATGTAAAGGGGCAGATAACAAAGCAACATAGTCTTCATTATTGTTGTTCATTGTACGAGTGGCTAAGTTGTCAAATCGGTGCACTGAAGCATGATGCTGGTGCCTATGCACCGTAAGCTTTGCCATGGACAGCTCACCATTACTACCTACCCGTGAAAATAGTAAGGCAAAGGAAAGGGTGTCATAAAGATCACCACTTCCCAACAAGATAATAGTGTAGCGCTCTAGCATTATGAATGAACAAAGAAATAGACAAGAGAGGTGTGTGGGGGTGGGGAGCTTAACTAGTTACATATGTGGTGTAATTCAGGCTGAATGCCTATGATTAAAAGATATTATGTATGTTGTATTTCGTAGCCAAGTTTCCAGGGTGTCTATGTTCTATATGGTACTGAGATGAGCATTAAGTTTCTACTCAAGTGCTGTGTCAAATGGAACCCACCTCTTGGATTTCAAGGTGAGTTGATGTATTATTTAACATTTATCTTTTAGTCTACATCATATTAACATTTTAACGAATAATGTTCCCAGTTTTATATTAACCAATCAGAATATGGACATGCTCGTAGCATTGTATATGACTTCACCGAAAGCGAGCGCTCATGACACATGTCATCGCGTAGCCATACCCCTTGTGACGTACCATAGTAATGCAAAATATGACACTATTTGAGTTTATATGATATCACTATTACAGACCTAAATCGCTAAATCTCATGCAAGGTGCTAATTTTCCACTCGATTGCTAATGATGATATAAAGGTGGATCCCATTCAATATCCCCCCCCCTCTCTCTCTCTCTCTCTCTCTCTCTCTCTCAGGCGAGAGCGAGAGAGAGAGAGAGAGGGGGGAGGTGGGAGAGAGATAGAGAGAGGGAAGGGTGGAGGGAGGGAGGGAGATACGGAGGGAGAGAGAGAGAGAGAGAGAGAGAGAGAGAGAGAGAGAGAGAGAGAGTGCGCTTTTCCAATCACAACAATGCGTGGTTTCCTAATTTTAGGCAGCGGGCACATTTGGTGACCTTTTGACCTACGGTGGTATAATTACTCAACTGATTTGCACATAAGATGTTGGAAGCTGTAGATTAAATTAATGAACATTTGACATAATTATCAAACTTATTTGGACATATATGGAGGTGTAGAGGCTAATACAATGCACATTTTGCGTTGTTAGCCATTACTCTAGGTTATATCGATGTTCTGTGATGCTTATTTCACTGTTCGCTAAGGCATAATTGCATTTCTCCATTTCTTGCAATTTTCAGAAATGGACATTCTGTCAGTTGTCGTTGTAACAACATTTCATGAAATAAATGAACATTGGCCCTTCAGATTGTCAGATTATGGATAATACTAACTTTTCAAGATGTTAGCATCAGCACATTCTGTTATTAGGATATTATCAGTCACACCAATGCATAGTTGTCCGATATTAAACAGCGGGTAAACTGACGACAGTTTGACCCCCATGATGACATAATAATTACTCCACCGATCTGCATGTAAGACATATGAAATAGTAGAGAACCATGAAAGCAGCAACATTTTGAATAGCTATTTGCTCGTCTGCTATAGTCATGAGGCTAACTCTGCTTAATATGTCTAGAGAAATGTTGATGGTATTCTTTCAAGTGTGTATCCATACTAGAAAGTATCGTAATACATACAGTTTTCAGATGTTGTTGGGTAGTAATATCACTCTGAATTTTGACATTAATGGTAAAAATGTAGTGAAATAGATCATGTAAAGTTAATGTAAAATTTAAAGTTTTTCCCAATATGATCTATAACGGTTGTACTTTCAATATCAAGCAGCGAGTCAACGGCAGTGCAAACTATATCTTTGTAAATTGTACACTAGGGATAAAACGTTGGTGTAAAAGTGCCATGTACTTGCAGATCAACTGCATCATCTTGATTCAACAAAAATGACAATGGGAAGAAAGGTGGTGCCAGTGTTTAAGGATCCATCCACTCTTGAAACGAGTGATTTGTTTGACCAAAGCATATGCACGGAGGAGGCTAAATTGACCAACATTGCATGTGTCTTAGCAAGGATAAACATGCATCCCGAACAACAGTGACTTCCATAGGAATTGCTCCAATTCCCAAGGATACGGTTGATATATACAACACCATCATGACCATCATAAATCGTTTCATTGCCTCGCCTGCAAAGCAGAAAGCGAGACATAGGTATCACTCTTCCGACGGCGACGGCGGCAGCGTCAACATTAAGGTTCTGCGTTTAGCAAAACTTCTCAGCTTATATTTCAGGATTGTTTAATCATATTGGAGCTAAACTTGGATATATTGTTACCTATAATGTTAGGAAGCACCATGTTGACACGGAAGTCACAACGTCATTCTGGCATCTACAATACTTTAATTTTCAATGTTAAGTTTTTAATCTTAGCAAATCCTATCATACTATATTTCGGGATTGCTTAACCCTAATGAAACACAACTTGGGAACATGGTTGCTTATGCCAAGAGATTACAGGATGGTGACGTGGAGGTCATAAGGTCAAAGGTCAAGGCCATTCTAATATTAATATTTGACATCTGCTTTTTCAACCGTAAGTTTTTCCATTTATCAAATCGTTTATATTTCAGGATTGGTTAATCCTATTTGGATCCTCCTTGAATACATGGTTACCTATAATCTAAGGAAGCAGCATGATAACACGGTGGTCACAAGGTCAAAGGCCAAACAGGACACAGGCGAGAGATTTAATTCCGTGGAATTCTTGTCATTCTCACAAGTCATTTCAGGCAAAATTAAACCATGTTTTTCGGAGAGCAGCTGCGGTATAGCAAGACAAAGGAAGAGTTGTGGGCTCAGCCAAAGAAGACTAATACAGTAGTGGCTCTACTTGGTGACATTCATTTACTATTCAACATCCGTACAGCCATCTGTCAGCACGTGGCGAGGCCTGGCCTTGATTAACTATTGAGTTGAGGCAGGATTGTTTGGTCAAAGTTAAACTAATGGCATGATGTAAGTGAGAAATTCATACAGAGCTATTTGTGGGCACCTTTGGGCATACGAATCCATCAGGATAGGATTTACTTCGATCACTTTTTGAGTTGGTTGAGTTGAATTACATTGTTTTAACAAAGGAAACTAAAGTCTGTGTTTCAACTGTGACTGCCTTGTTTATAGGCAAATATGCTAGAGATTTAGAGTACCGTGGTGACATTTATGAGGCTGTAAGTAACCTCAAATATGTCCTGCGATTGTCATGTCTTTCTGCAAAGATGCACGAATTCCATATCCGGTTGGCCAAGCGCATGAAACACGCCATGTGAATGGAATATATTGAAATGGTGAGGATTCTTTTCGATTTCACACGTGCAAATCGTGATGGAAGCCTACATGTTGGCTTATTTGCTGTCATGTTACGTGGGCTAACCGTCTACGACCACGCAAAATATGCAGATGGGGATAAGTTTATATGGCAGATATTAAATAGCCATCCCATACAGCTCCCGCGGTATACCAAGAATTCATGGCGGGAAATGTTGTTGTCAAGATACACAAATATCCAGTGGATCAGGCAACAGAATGGATGAATAAGGTTTGCTAGCTTTCCAATGGCATAATTGATATTACAAGGAATGGTCTGACACGAGACATTTCTGCAACACGTGATCCGAGCAATCACAAATTTCAAACGACATGATACCTGTTTACTCGGAAGGATGCCTTGTAAGTTGCAGCTTATCTTAACTTCCTTTCTAGGAGAACCGTCTAGGCTCTCATCTCTAACTTTCAGCGACGTGTCAGGTACTTATTATTACGATAAGTACACTGTTTATTATTTATCATCATTGCATTACAATTGCCTTCAAGAAGCAAGTAAGGTGAAGAGCCTGTCGCTAAACTGGTCCATCAGTTCCGTAGAACCAACTACTCTGATGTCCCTAACTAGGAATGATGTGGTCACCACAGACAGAACTGCGTCTCTTCTGGCTGTAGAACAGAGGAGGAAAGACATTAATGAATGACAATGTGAAACAGAAACCTGTTCAACATACTGTGCCATTTTTGATACATTGAAAAAGAAGAGCACGAAAACATTTGGAACGTGTACAAGTCAACGGCAGTTGATTCAAACAGTGAGAAAATATCTTTAAGGATAGACAGACATCTGAGACATCTGGAGCCTCTTAATGCATCAAGAGTTTAACGACACGCTGAAATGAAAGACGTAATGAAACACGAGTTGTCTCCTCTCCAAATTCCCTTGGCCAACCCCAGTAGAACCGTGAATTCAACTCCAAAATCTGCTTTGTTGCCAATTTTGACAAAATGGTTAGGAATTGACACCCCTGTAGAATTACCAGATGTACACGTGTGTACACTAATAGATGGTCATGCGTCGATTCAGGCTATGGGAAAACGATCCAACTGCATAACATTCAAGGACTATCGTGAAGTGTTCATAAGGAATGTTTATACGATTTCTCTGGTTCAGTTAAAGGAGTTGATTTGTGTTTGATAGAAATATTTCTCTGGTTCAGTTAAAGGAGTTGATTTGTGTTTGATAGAAATTATGGAGAGACATATATCAAGGCATCAACTATGTCCCTTAGGTAAGAAAATTGAAGCATCCATTTCGCAAGGTTATCAATCATCGAGATTTAGATCTAGCTCAAGTGCGATCCCAGTTCTTTGCTTTTGATGATAACAAGAAGGATATCACGCTATTCCTAAGTAAACCCGTGTCTGGTGTTAACCCGTGGATGAGCAGGGAAATTGTTACCATATACATCCTTCAGGAGATACAGAGTGCGAAATCAAATGATCGAGACATTCTACCCCAGTCGGAAGCAAACCGCAAAGGCGAAGATATCCAAATCAACATGCACGTCTTTAAAGCCATTCGGAGTATCTATAAGTGAATTCTCATAAACTGCAGAGGCATTTCCGGGGATACCATTCTGATGTGGAAGTGTGGAGGCTAAGTATAATCTTGCTCACAAAATGGCAAATAAACCAAAACCGTTGTGTTGCGCAATATACTTGGTTTCCATGCCCTCATATGTTGACACTTTGTCATCATTCATTTGCTGGATTTGAAAAAAGAACTTGCTGGAAATGTTTTCTAGAAAATTAGGAGCCTAATTCAAGGAGTCCGGAAATATGGCCCTTTGGCTCAAGTAGCTGAGTATGGTTGTCGACTGTATTGAGAGCCATATGTTTATGGTGGTACAGATAAAACTAGGCTTGATATATTGAGAAGGGCAAAATGCTTTCTCGATGCCAAGGATGTGCATTCATCGACCTGGCTATAGCTACGCGAACCCCCTCCCCCCCCCCCAACCCCACCCCACTAAATGTCGCATTGTCAACGCATATGGCCCAACTACCGAAAAAGTCAAAGAGAATGCAGGAATATTAGATTCCTTCTATGTAGAACTGAGCTCCGCCATTACAATCCCAGCTAGATGGCAAACGTTCATGTGTGGAGATTTCAACTCCAAGCTGGGTAAACTTGGAATTGCAAACAAAAGTTCAGGACTTGGCTTATCCATGTGATCGTATGGAGAGTGCACACGCATCAGCATTCCTCAGCTCCAATGGTCTATTTGCCACAAATATGGCTTTCAAACACCCATGTCGTCATCGAACAACATGGACTGGCCACATTGCTGATCGCAAAGCCCCAAAAGGTGCTAAGGCTACAACAGTTGTCTTCAACCAAATAGACTTCATACTATGCAAGACAGAAGCAAAACCTCTATTTCGGAATACTCGTTCCTATGGAGGCACAGACATCAATTCTGACCATAAGCCAGTTATTACACGCCTTCAGATGAACGATCTCTATTTAATATATAAACCACATACCACGCAAGAGGGTAGAGTCACCTACAACTTACACAAGCTCATCAGCGACACTGACACCCAAATATCATAAAAATACCTTAGGGGTGCAGCTAGCTAACATCGACGTCAGCTCGAATTCAAACGAAGCCCTAACAAAAGTACTGAAATCTATGGAAATATCAGCTAACAGCACCATAGTGTTCTTAAAAACAACCAAGTAGGTATACTGACGACTCTCTAGTATTAAAACTGTCAGCAGACAGAAAGCATTACGGCTGCGCATCTATCAAAGTGGCCACCTCACCAAACTATGCCGGGAGCACAATAACATTCTGCGCCACATTAGCGAGCGCTTAAAAGAGCTTGCTATTCAACAAGCAGACTCCCTAGCAGATGAAATCACTGCCATGGATGACTGTCACAAAATGTGTTCGGGCAGCCCGAGTCAGGAGAGTTACTGACTACACACCACCACTCACCATAGACAACTCTGAAGGACACTTTATCGGGACTGACCAGGGAAAAGCTATATGGATTAGAGAATGGTTCAAGGAGCACTTCACTGACCACGATGATGAGGTCTTGCATCCGATTTCAGGAGACCCCAGGCCATTACTAACACCATTAAAATCAGCAGAAGTTAAGAATGCACTTAAAGACCTGAAAAATGGACATGCATCTGTACCTGATGGCATAAACAATGAACTTTTCAAATATGCAAGTGACATTATCTCAAAACCAATCACGCACCAAATCAATTCAGCTTTTATGCACCGCCTTCCCATCGACGCTGTTGGCCAAGGCACTCGTATCGCACTACCCAAGCCCAATAAGCCAGCTGGCCCACCTGGCCCACCAGCCAATCTGTAGCCCATTGTGCTCCTCAACAGCATACGGAAAATCCTATCCAATGTTACTCTATGCCGCATCCGAGACAAGATTGATGACTTCACCGGATCATGCCAAAGTGGCTTCAAACGTGGACACAGCTGCGCAGACAGTGTATGGGCTCAACGCATGCTTGTGTCGGTAGTCATATCCAAACACTGGGATTTCCATAAAATGGGCATTGAGATGTCACGAGCATTCGACACAATTAAGCGTTCAAAGATCCTAGATGTACTACGCCAGGCCAGTTGCAATGAAGATGAGCTACGACTAGTGAGACTATTGCTTGCAGACACCAAGCTGAGAGTACGAGTCAAGTCAGTGAAGTCTGTAGAGTTTGAAACATCAATCGGCTCCCCACAGGCAGATGGTCTATCTCCGGTGCTATTCACCTGTTACCTTGCTGCTGCATTGAAGTCCGTGCGGGGAAGTTCCACAAGACCAAACCTCCAGCACCCCAGCCCCAGTGTCAATGAATGAATCCAAAACAGAGTTCACCCACATATAGCTATCGACAAAGTATGAAACTAAAGAAAATGACGATCCACTTCGTGGCGGCGAACCATGGAGGAAAAGTACAATCCTGGGCTCCCTGCTTTGCAGTACTGCTGGCATTGCTGCACGCTGCGTCATGGGGACCATTGGTTGTCAGTCCCTCTGGGAGCTATGGATTCGTAGATCAAAGATGCTCTTGATAAAAAGGCTATGTTTATACAATGCAACCTGCGTATCCTTGATGCTGGTACTGTATAACTGTAACAGCTGGGCAGCCCCAAAGGTAGCTCTAGACAAACTCGAAGCCTGCCACCGCAAACACCTGTGCACCATCACTGGATACCGATGGCCAGACAGTATAATTTCCAGCGATGCACTATACAAGATGAGTAATACGTCGTTGCTGTCTGTAAAAGTCGGCCAGCAAAGTCCATGTTTGGTCATGTGCTAAGGACGCCAGAAGAGAAACCAGTACCTGGGCCTTGGAATTCTCCCTACTCGGAGCCAGCATATACAAAGCCATGAGAGGACGTCATTGGCAAAAGCGAAGAAGGACTGATTGCAGCTGTAGGATGTTTCTACTATTACAGCCGCAGAATACAGTAATCATATGTGCATTGAAATAATTTCAAGTGTTTTAAGACAAAGCGTAGAACAGTAGCATTCACGTGCAACAAAACAAAACAGGTCTGTACACCAGACTTTAGATGTAGTGTGGATGGATTCAGGAGTATAACATCCTAGCAGGAACTTGACTGAAAACATGTGCATGGAACAGTGGCATTCCCTGTCTCCATTCGAGCGTAAGTAGTTTCCCACGTATCAAGAGTTTTGAGAAGAAATGTATTGAGTATGGGTGGTGTGAGCTGGGCACCGAGCGTCTGAGTATGGATTTAATTTTTGCCACTTTCTCGAGTGATTTTTTTTTAAATTATTTGCAAATAAATATTCTTATATGCTCTGATATCCTCAGTAAGTAATCGTATTCAGTCAATCAGAAATAAAAAACTATTTACCAAATTATTTACAAAATACTTTTATACAATTAGCCTTTTCTCAGCTCGGTTACATATGTCAGGAATGCGGGAATGTGTAATAAGCTAATTAGCGATGGGAGTTGCCGGTCCAGCACCAACATGCCTTCAGGCGTTGTTGAAGTTTCCTGAAATATTATCGAATCAGAAACTACAAGATTTATGTGTGCACGGGAAGTGCACATTTAAGCCAATCAGTCTTAATCAATCTGATATTTAGTTCAACTGCTTGACCGAGAACTTCCCTAGCTGCCATGTTACAGGAACTATAGTAACAAATAAACAAACAAATCCGTAAGCCAGAAACAAGAAAAACACAATTCATTTATGATCTGGCACTTGTCAAGTTAACATTGTTTTATTAAAAAGTGAAGCATTCGTATTATAAACTGGTTAGTCTATTATCACTGCAGAATTAATCGCAAGATTATCCATCCAAGCTATTCATCAGTCCAAACCCAAGAGCAATATTCCTCATTCATCCATCCATTTGTCAACAACATCCCCGATGTTGAAAGAATTAGAACCGAAAACTCAACTTCTTTTCACATACATTGACCATTCTATCTCGCGAGATCTCCTTCGATACGAGATAGAGAAAAGTATTCTCCGTTTATTCTCAGTATGAAGCCAAGGCTCTATCTATAGATTGATACACCGACATATAAAATTAACCGTCATCGTAGCCTATATTGTTTCTGTTCTAGGAATACACGAAGATTTATATCCTGCACTTGTAGAAGCTGCAGACTCACACGATCTTATAGAGACCGCTTGCATTGTCAATGATGTATTTGGCGTACACAATGACCAAATAAAAAGGTATTAATCAAGCTTAGAAGACATATAGGAACGCGGTGCTACTTCTGTTCCAGAGCAGCGGTGGCAGCAGCAGCAGCAGCAGCAGCAGCAGCAGCAGCAGCAGCAGCAGCAGCAGCAGCAGCAGCAGCAGCAGCAGCCTTGTTGAAGTCTGGCTCTCATCCAGGATGGGTGAAGAAATATCAATAAATAGGCTATATTGCTATTTTGCAACAACACCTTATTGTGTATCTATCAGTTCTGAAGCCTCCAACCCATCCTTATCTATTGCCAGGATAACATTGCCAACATTACTCTCCCATCAATGAGTGTGCCTGTGTGACGTCATAGCTCTAGCTAGTGTTCCTTTGTGACGTCGTAGCTATAGCTATCTAGCGGCCGTTTTGACGACTAACCGAGTCAGTGAATTTGATGACTTGGTTCAAACCACGAACCACTAACCACGAACCAGAAACGCTAAAACGGCATTTATGTAAATTGGTGAGGTTTGCCGATCGCAATTTCGTGGTAATGTTCTGAACCCTCAAACATTGTATATTCGTCATAAATCTTCCACTTCCGGAACACCAAAGCGAATCCAATCTGTCGATCAAGTATTGCCGTCATAATGAATTACTTCACAGGTATGCTGATGTCACAATCAAGATACTTCATGAATGGCGTATATAAGTCCGGCATGAACTCTCAATAGTCCCGGCGTCAAGTTGTACGAATTGTATGTCTTTACTATTTAATAAGCATTCTGTTGGATATTTTCAAATTCATTTCAAAATATTTAGCAGTATAAGTACCATGGAACTGGGAATTCAGGATTCAAAGTATATAAATCGATCCCAGCACACGCAAAGCATGGACAGTTCCGGGATGGGTAAGTGCACTTTATTTGAAAGACTACTACAGTGGGTTGCAAAAGTATTCATACCCCTAGAAAAACCACTACTTTGTGAATAAAGTCAACCGCAGTTGAACTCCCACACCTTTTTAGAAAGTAAATTAGATACCTTAAACTGAATAGTGTACATAAATTTTGTTAAACACCATTGGTCTTAAGAAAATAGCAAAAATCTCCAAAACTATGTTGCATAAATATTCACACCCCTTAGTTAAACGAGTAAAAAGTACCTTGCAGTAATGTTACACTCTAAATGTGTCGCTTTATCTTGATACAATGGATTATCTATTCATATGCAAATTAGCTAGAAAAATCTGCAATTGGTTTCTCATATATGCTGCACAAAAACATGCTGTCTACAATCGCATTGTGTGTCATTGTGTAAGCAACACATGCAGCATAGCCATGAAGTTCAGCGAATTATCAGAAGATTTGCGAAATAAAGTTATAGAGAAGCACAAGTGTGGCGAAAGTTATACTTCTATAGCCAGTTCATTAAAACTAGTAAAAAGTACTGTTGTGTCTGTGATAAAGAAGTGGAAGGTTCATGGTACTACTGCAAATCTTAAAAGGACCTCTAAGATGACAGCAAGAACCAAGTCAAAATTAATCAGACAGGCCAAAGCCAACCCTTCTGTCACTCTTGAAGAGCTGAAGAAGTATGTTCAAGGTGTTGGTGTTACAGTGCACAAGTCCATAATATCCCGCACTTTGCACAAAGAGGGGCTACGTGGACGTGTGGCAAGAAAGAAACCGCTCTTGAAAAAAGCTCATGTAAAAAGTTCGTTTAGAGTATGCGTCAAGCCATCTGAAGGACTCATCCGCCACATGGGAAAGAGTTATCTGGTCAGATGAAACCAAAATAGAACTGTTTGGTCTCAATTCCAAAAAGTATGTCTGGCGCCGACGGAACACAGCTTATGATCCTGCCGATATTATACCAACTGTAAAGCACGGAGGTGGTAGCATCATGCTATGGGGCTGCTTCACAGCCTCTGGGCCTGGGGAGCTTGTCCGTGTGCAAGGTATTATGGACAGTGCCAAATATATAGAAATTCTGGAGGAAAACTTCTTTAAATCTGCAAGAAACTTGAAACTTGGAAAGAAGTTCATATTCCAGCAAGACAATGATCCGAAGCACACGTCCCGAGCAACTCAAGAATGGCTTCGGAAAAGAAAAGTGAAAGTGTTAGAGTGGCCAAGTCAAAGTCCGGACCTCAACCCTATTGAAACCCTCTGGAGAGATCTGAAAATTGCCGTCCATCGAAGGTCACCAACAAACTTACCTCAACTTGAACAGTACTGCAAAGAAGAGTGGGCTAAACTTTCAAGTGAATATTGCAAAAAGCTTGTTACCGGTTACCCAAAGCGACTGGAAGCTGTTATTGCAGCTAAAGGAGCTGGTACGAAGTATTGACTAAGATGTGTCAAGGAGGTGTGAATAGTTTTGCAACACCGTTATATCTATATTCTCTAATTTTTTTAATGAATTTAACGTATACTGATTTTTTTTAATATTTCATTTTACTTTGAAATGCAATTTATTCTCAAAATTTGATTGAATTGATTATATTAATTAGTACAACTCGTACCTTTGCTAATAAATGTACTCTTCCCATAGGGGTGTGAATACTTTTGCAACCCACTGTATATGACTAACATATTGGATCTTAAATGACTCCAATAGGCAAATAATACAAAGAATTAAATCATCATAAACATGGGATTATTTCGTCTCCCAGTCGCAGCCACTTTCTCACAACGAGAGCGAGATTTCTTGAGATCGTGATATCATCACCGCACCAACGCAATCTTTTGTTGGGGTGGGGGGGGGGGGGTTGTGTGTGTGGGGGTGTGGGTGGGTGGGGGGGGGGGGTATTGGTGGTCACTAAAGACTAATAGTCCCCTTAAATGCCTTATCTGATATGACAAATCTGTTTTGGAGCCAATTGATGCGGGCTCTTTAAAATGAGTGCTTATATGACCACATGTTTAAAAAACCACCAGCGCTTAGCGCCAAAGCCAAGCGTCGTTATAGACAGGTTTGATCGAAGGAAAATATTACTGTCAAGCTTGCAATACGACAGTGGAAAACAATTCAAACGATATGCGTTGTTATAAAATAAGATTGGCCGGCTAAAATTAGTTTACGGTATGAAGATATGTATACGAAGATCTGGCATTAACCCGTAGACCGTTGTCACGAAGTCTGTATGTCATAGGTTCAATTTTCTCTATCGTATCAATATGTGTTCATTTTGATAACAATGTTGCTGTAAGCCATTGCTGTGCACGACAGCAACACGTTTCAGCAACATATTTTCAAAGTGTACGCCGGCACTATCTCTGTAAGTAGGCTTTTACACATTTTACACCAGCGTAATAGAGCTTAAAAGTACATATTCACACTAAAATGCTTGAAAATAAAATGGTTGCAATTGTATTCTTTTAGAAACTTAAACTCTGTACATTAATGTACTGAAACGAAATAAATCTTAACATATGATGATTTTATTCCGTATAAATTATTATAATTTTTTAAGTAGGAACTTATGTCTCTAATTCAATTTCAAAACTGAAAAAAATTATATTAATTTATGCGTAATGAAATCGTCATATGTTAAGATTTATTTCTTTTCATTACATTTAGATACACAATTTAAGCTTCTAAAAGTAAGAAAAATTAACAATTTTATCTTCAAGCATTTTGGTGTGAATATGCACCTTTAAATGAAGTAGCCACTTGACATGTGCGTGTGTAGTGTCAAATTACTTAGCCCGGTCGCGCTAACGTTATATCACGGTCGCAGGGAGTGTAAATAGATATTCTGAGAAAACATGATAATATTATTGGAACAACTGAACAGATTGTAATAATTCCGGCACCTACATGTAGCTGCAAATTCTAAGATTTTTCCGACTGTTGAGATGTCAAAATCGCCCTAGTGGTTCGAAAGATACACTCTGCGGGACAACTAAGCCAGCAAAATTTCAAACGAAAATTTCAAGATGCGCTAAGTCTATCATCCCGTATCAAAATAACAAGTAGGGTTATAATGACAGAATTTTCCGTGCCGATGCTTTGTAATGTTATCTCATAACTGGGATATTCTCATTAAAATGTCTTAATTATTGTAATTACTAGCTTGCGAGCATTTATTTTATTTCAGCCCTGTATTGATGGAAGAGTATTCCACTAAATCTCTATGTTCAGAAGACCTGCCATATATCGTGAAGCACTGGCCGCCTGCTAATCAGTATACAAATCCTTCAGAATATCTGGGAACTTTATTATCCTGTTTTCCTACGATAGGTGTGTTTGATTGCCATGGTGACATGGCTGCCCATGCTGGACTCTACGATTATGGGGCAGTCGGGTTTCTAGGAGTAGATGAAAAACATCAACGAAAAGGACTAGGGAAATTTGTGCTTTCCAAGATGTTTAATATCGGGAAACGATCAGGCATTATTCCACATACTAACATAATCCATAGTAATGTTGCATCTGTAAACTTACATCGTGCAGCTGCCATCCAACAAATTACACAGAAATGTGAAATGTTTGTGTTTTATAAATGAGATCATATTAGTAGAGCATTACAAGAAAAAATACACGCACCCACGCACGTACGCCGAGCGAGAGGGGGGAGGGAGAGGGAGGGAGAGAGGGAAGGGGGCATGGAGGGAGGGAGGGGGGGGGGGAGATGGACGATATATAATGCCATATCGTAGTAGCTATGCATGGCTACATAGAATTAGGCTGTTATTCCCAGTGTATCATTAACCACCAGAATAAATATTGTAAATGAAGTAATGCGAAATGTAAGCTACTACTTCGAATAAAATATGTGTTGTAACATTCGGGATTGTATAGGAATCGCTTATGCTTAGCCATAGTAACAAATGACCAAACATTTAATCAAATAAAACTATAGTTTATTGCCGATTTGCTATGTGGTTTATTTCATCTGCTCGCATTAATATTAGTTAAGCACTTCCTCTGATCAATTTGTGATTAAATTTTGATTAATCCCCCACGCCTCGAGCTCCTTTCTCGCACCTTCTAGTGGGAATAAGAGACTGTGTATTGGTGTGTCCCGATTTTGCTCAGACAGAAATGCGACTCCGTCAATTATCACATCTGAACTGTGTAACTGTCACACGTGTCAATGGTAAATTTTGTGCTTAGGCTATGTAATGTTTTATCGACCTCAGATTATTTGAGTGACTTCATACCATTCGTACCTACGTCTGCTTTTCACCATATGAAACAAAACATTAGCAAATGATAACATATGATGGACCTTACTAATTAACAATAGTGTAACCGTCCCTCTGTCCACCCGTCCGTCCGTCTAGCCGTCCATCCATCCATCTATCCATCCAACCATACGTCTGTCCACCCATCTACCCATCCGTCTATCAATCTGGTCCGTCTGTATGTATGTGCATGTTTTGTGCCCATTTTGTATCCCGCGTGATAACTAATTGCATATGTTCTACTGGAGGGATCGTCAAATGTTTTTGCTGGAGGTTACGCTTGGTGGACCAGAGGAACCTCTTGATTTTGGACTCGGGAACTCTAACGTCAAATTCATTCAAAAGAGTGAGTAAGCGAGTCGCATAGCTCTCTTCACCCTTGTTAGCATAGGCGATATGGCTTCCAAATTGCTATAGTGATCATTGGTTGATTTGAATCGCATGGTCTGGCAATGTGCTTTAAAGCACGTGTAAGGTAAGTCTCTGTAATTGGGAGGGTGGAGTATAGATGTAAGGTAAGTCTCTGTAATTGGGAGGGTGGAGTATAGATGTAAGGTAAGTCTCTGTAATTGGGAGGGTGGAGTATAGATGTAAGGTAAGTCTCTGTAATTGGGAGGGTGGAGTATAGATGTACGGTAAGTCTCTGTAATTTGGAGGGTGGAGTATAGGTCTAAGGTAAGTCTCTGTAATTGGGAGGGTGGAGTATAGATGTAAGGTAAGTCTGTAATTGGGATGGTGGAGTATAGATGTAAGGTAAGTATCTGTAATTGGGAGGGTGGAGTATAGATGTAAGGTAAGTCTCTGTAATTGGGAAGGTGGAGTATAGATAAGAATAAAACTGGTAATGATCTGATTGAAAGCCGCCTGATGAAGTAAAATATGATTGTAATTGAACGAAACGTGGTGTATTCTATCGCCAAGAAATACCATGTCTCCTCTCGGGAACTATGTTCTGTGGGAACTCCATTGTATAAAGTAGCCGCCAGTATTTTGTCACTAATTCTGCTGCTCCACAGGATAGCTATAATAGACATGCATGACTATATCGCCGGTTGAAGACACTGCTGATTGTCGTCCTCGTTGCATGGCCTGGTGTACACAAGCACAACTTGAATTACTTTGTAACTATGTCACTAGTGCTAACTAAGCATTATTTCCGGCTAAACTTGCATTTTGTCTTTGTCAGTTTATGGGGCAATCTGTACATTAATTGTCTGCTATATTTTTCTGAAAGCTTTGTGGTAGAGAAAATTCCTTTATTTGTCCAGGAAAGACACGGGAATACTTTAAGCAGGCTGGAGAAATCCTTATCTTGAAGAAAGTCACGTTTTGAAACATTTCCTAGAAGGACAGGAACGAGCTTGAGTTTTGTGTCTAGGAATTCTTGTTGAGCTGTGAGGAACTCGAAGCGACACCATTGGTTACGCAGGTATGTACTTGACAGGAGGAAAATGAACCTCTTACAGCGCTGTATGGAAGATGTGATCTCACCGCTCCGAGCTAGCACGAAGAAACAGACATAGATAACATATCAATGGCAGTAACAATGTAAGATTATTTATATCTATCACACACGCATGCATGCACGCGTCATTCTCCTTTAGAAAATCATATTGGATTTGATATCGAGAACATTTGGCATTTTCGATTGAGATGTTATGTGTTCCACGTTCAATCAAGTCAAAATGTTTTCTATCAATCCATCCAAGCGATGGATAGTTAAATTATCGTGCATAGGGCCTATAGCTTGGTAAGCTGTTGAATATTTTGAAACTAATTTGAATGTGTGATGTTGCTGCCTATGGCAACAATAGCGCCCAGTCAAATTGGTTTTAAAATATTCTACATAATGTTTATTCAATGGTAAATCCATCAAAGATATGCCATTCACTCACCTGGAGCCTGTTCCGCTCGATTAGCGAGACGGAAAAAAGCCTCTCCTATGGAACGAGACGCTATGATTTAAGTTTACTGCCACTAGGCATAAATATCGGATTGTTTGGGATATCTAATTAAATCGTGGATAGCATGAAGATACTAGCGTAGATACCGTGTCGTGTGATAACTACTCCGACCAGATGTGCCACTGGTTTCCGCGTCAGCAATTTTGCGGTTACCAATAAAGTGACACCCGGATAAACGCGAAAAACAGAAAGATACAATACTACACAGAATGCTAACAAATACAAAGAACCAGATAGATCGTCCGTGTAACATCGTGGACATCCCTATTCCACCCCACCCCACCCCACTCCCACCCACCCAACCCCATACTAACCTAACTATACTAACCAAACTACCATCTAATCCATTCTATTCTTCTATCTGCTAACTAATAGCACCAGCTGATAAATTTACAATGCCAAAATTATAATAGTCGTCAACGGAAATGCTGGTAGAATAGATGGTTAGATCTATGATTGAGAACACTTTAGAGTCAAGGGCACTGCGCCGTGGATGTACTCAGTGGCCCAGTCTTTTGTGATGGCCCATAGGTCGAAAGGCCTGTATGGTTAGGTTGACACAAGTAGGCCTAGCTGAAAAATGTGGTGAATTGACGATCACTAATTTAGATTAGGCCTGAATAACGTGCGTCGCGAATAATGGTGATCTCACCACACCAAGCTCCCTTTCTTCATTTTATATGGAGCAGTCATCCCCGATCCCTCCACCTTTTTACTCTTGGATTTAGGGCCGTTGGTGTCACGAAAAAGAAAACCGCTTAGAATCAAAATTTCAACAACACAAATTCAGCCTAATAAAGACATTAATACCGTTTTGAACCTGACGTGAATGGGACTTGTTTAGCAGGGACCCGAACTGTACGCCAACCGAACCAATCAATCATCATATCAAATTAAACAATATATAAAATATGGAGTTGGCTAGTTTCCCAATGAGATTGTTATGGACGTTGATTAAAATATGGGGCACAGTCATGCAATCATTATATGAACCTGCCTCATGTACAGGATGACGATCTGACGAATTTTGTGATTGCATAGGATTTAAAGTATGAGGGCCAAGTTTCCCCCTCGCTAATCTAGCAGAGCGCTCTGGAGCGCTTTCCCTACGGAACGAGCTCCAGATCTCTATATTGAGTAGCGAAGTGTAGACTTTGGGTCCGCTAGGTCTACTTTGGGACCGTATTCTGAAACAGGATAGTGCACAATGTATTCCTATAATAACAAGCAATCATTATAAAATATTATACAGTCATCTGACAGTAAATCGATTCTGTAGACGTCATGAAGAAAATAGATATTGTGATAAAATGCAATTACTTGGTTGATCAATTGTTGGCAATAATGATAACAACATTGCATGTTAGCTGGTAGGCTACTTTCGCAATAATTTCGGCAATAATGGTGGATTTTGTCAAACACTGGTGCATAAACTAAGATAGTAACTCGATCAATAAACATAACACAATACTTTGCGGCTACCATATCAAATGTAACACTTTCAGTCGGCCCAAATGTGTTTATTATATAGGCCAATTTACCACGAAAATATCTAAGCCTATATCCCAAATATATCTCTCCTCCTCCTCCTCCTCCTCCTCCTCCTCCTCCTCCTCCTCCTCCTCCTCATTATTATTATTATTATTATTATTATTATTATTATTATTATTATTATTATTATTATTATTATTATTATTATTCTGTTATGATAGTTAGCAATATTATTATTCCGCCTCTTGATTTATTTAATGCACTATATTTGTACGTAAGTGGGAGACACGCTCATAAGACATGTCTTATTGTGCTCCCACATAGACTAAAAATAAATTTTTTTTAAAATAAAGATGTATGCTTATATAGCATCATTGATCAATTCACGATAATGGCCTAGCGGTCTGGCTAGATGATTCCCAACACTTTTTGTGGTTGAGGTCGCGATGAATGTTCAGGTTTAAGATACTAAGTAGTTGAGTAAAAATTTTAAATGAACTAGTTTTATTTTATTTTCCTCCATATCAAAATTAAATTAATACAAATGTCATAAAAGTAACTCGGTTAAATCATTGCTTGGAGTTGAGAAATGTAGACAATGTAACATCCCGTGACACAACTAAAGGATTATTAAAGTAACGCATGGAATTTTTACCACTATTCAAGTTTAGTTGTGTTGTAAGAAAATTTGCTTCTAAAATCAGCGCATCAGATGACACATTCTCATCAAGCAATCAGCGTTTGATTTCATCAACCAATCACAGGATTGTCATGCACGTGGCTCAGAGTGGTCGAATCAAATGGATGGATTTGGGTCATGTGACTATGATGTTACTCGTCTTAAGCAACTGCTATCATTTTGCGCCAACCGATATTGATATTTAAGATAGCAAATAAGCTGCATTAAACGACTCTTCTTTGTGACTATTCTATTGCCTTATACAGTGTCCGTTAGAAACAGGTTTGAGTACAGCATGTAATTACTGGCGTCTATTGGCAACATATTCACGAGAGCAAAATGATGCCTATAAAGTATTCACAGTTTGAATGTATCTAGTTTAACATATCTCTATTGGTCCATTGGCATCTTCCTGTCCCCGCATGTGGGCCTCATTTTAGGTACATGAAATACAACTAAGAGCTCTTGAAATTAAAAATAGACTCGAACAGCTACGTGAAGGACTATCCAAAATGTCGTCACTAAAACAACTGGCAGCTCCTTAATCGATACCCGCGCAACCTCGCAACATCCACCGAACATAAACACCACACATTCCACATTGCACCAGACGGTACCTTTTGTCGCGGAACTTGCGTGATTGAATGTGTGTAGCTTTAGGTGATTTATGGGATCAGATGCTATGGGTGTGGGACCGACCGTCTCTGGTTTCACTGATAGCGACTCTCATACCCTCACTGTGAATGCAGGTCAATGTGAGAGTGGTTTCTACTATATATGTATTACTTGTATATCATTGAGGGTAGTTCAGCTCGTTTCCGTGTCACAGTTAACTTCTAGAATTATACCAGCCATTGTGTTCTAGTATATAGTGAAAGTCCAGTTTAGTTAAAGTTATCCTAAAGCAAAATAGTTTAAGTTTTACAAAGTAGTTTAGATTTGAAGTAGTGAATATATATTTGGAATATACAACGAGATTCCTCTTCGAGTTATTATTGTGCTATAGCTCCCTTCACTGGATGTTATTAGCAACAAGATTGTACACCATTTCCGATCTGTTCCCGAACTATCCTTCACAGAAACTGCTGGGTGACAAGTCACAATCAGTTGTATCCTACAGTCGCCCACACCTTTGATCGCCCACATTATATCTCGCTCATTCCTGTCCCATAACCAGGCACCCAGCCAGAGTTGTCACACTTACTTGACCCAGGTATAGAATCTCTGTCCGGTACGAATGCGATCATCCCACGTGACCGGAGAACTGGAAGGAGCTGCCTCACAACAAACCATCGGACATCGCTAGACTCGTTATCATATGATATATACACATCGTATGACTTTTCTGTCAAAGTTAAAGAAATGTATCCAGCTAGTATTTGAGATAGGAATGAATGACTATTCTGATTCAGTTGAACGCTCAACATGCTATCATACTGTGGGCAATAGAAATACAACTTTATAATTCTAATACCAGCGTGCGCGTCTATTCTGTCCTATATGTTTGCGTCCAGCCTATATGTTTTACCATGCGTGCTTTATGTGTACCAGTTTAAAATCTATGTCATTAGTACTGGCAGTTATTGACTTTTGCATACCCGGTGTAGGCCCTATATACCACGAGAATTTGAAATAAGTTTAACAAACTTAACAAACTAGTTTTAATTACTGAAGCTTATCCCGGGATATAATATCGGTACAGCTAAAGCTTATTTCGCTATACGACGACAATGAAGACGACGCCGATGACGGCGACCTTTCTTAATCAACAATGTAATGAATATGTATGTTTTATGTTTCTTACTTTCATCTGTTTTATCTGATTTAGTACAGTAGTACACCCAGCGTAACTTGATTTGGTACCGTGCTCTGTAGATGAGCACCGGAAGTAATATGGCCGCCAACACTAAGAGTACTATCGATGTCACAAAACCTCCCAATAAAGCTGGGCTATTTGCTTTGGGAACATTCCACAAATTGGATGATGGAATAGAAAGTTCTGGAAAACAAGTTTATATAATTAACAATGTAATATGTGATGGCCATAAATTAGTGACGGACCTTTCGATTTTCATAACGGAGTTATACGTCATTATGATTGCGATGTCAGCTAACATGTTTTGTTATTTATTATGACGTCAGCTACTTGCGTGACAGATCGGATACCTCCATTGGAGATTCAATCACTAACTGATAAGTGCCACAGAGTTAGATGATGTATTAGCTAACACGATTATATACCACCACCACCACCACCACCACCCGCCTCCTCGCTATATACATGAATATTACATACATCCCGTGACTTGGATAAATGGCCTATTCAGTGTGTGTGAGCGCGAGAGAGCGTGCGTGCATGCATGCCTGTGTGCCAGCAAGAGAACTTACATTTTGTCAAATGTTCTATATTTATAATGCGGTGACGGAATTATCTGGTAAGCTAGATTGCTAGTAGTAGGCCTACTCATATTTCACAAATACTCAAGAAGATACTACCGTTATTTTATTAACAAAGTAGTTCAAGGTAACTTAGTGACACGATCCACGATTTGAATGAGGAAAACAGGATATTGTAGTCAGTGGACGCCGAGATGTGCGTGCGTGCGTGTGTGCACTGTGCATAGGTAGGTAGGTAAGTAGGGAGGTAGTTAGGTAGGTAGGTGTGTAGGCAGGTAGGTAGGTAGGAATATGGTTAAGTCGCAGGCTCAGAATTTTCAACAAATTGAAAATATTTTTTATTTATTTTATTCCTTGAGATTTGTTATTTTTCTTTTATAGAGGCGATATGGCCTAAAAAATATTGGACAACTTTAAGATGATGATGTTTGTCCAGTTAATTTAGATTTGACCAATATATCACGTACATTCGGATTTTTCCTAAATGCTATTACTGGACGCAAGTTGAGAGGTTGTCTTAAATTATCCTGTAATTTATGATATTCGTCTTTCAAAATTTCGGAAATTTCAACATTTTTTTCGATTTTAATATGTCAGAGTGAATGGAATTATTTCATGCTGATCAGCAAGACCTGGGTCCACATTTATGCCCCTTGGCCATTTTGTTTCTAATTGCTTAATCCAAAATGATTCTCTAAGTTTCCTTTGTTTATCAGTTTCTTCAGCGGTATTAGAGAGAGGTGGTTGTTCAATGGGTATAATTTCGAAGTCCCGAGAGACTGAATGACTTTTTCATGTCTAATATTGCAAAGGTGTCTATTTGCTCGCCATCCTAAAGGGCATTTTGTTTCACCGACATATTGCTTTTGGCATAATTTACAAGATATTACATAAATCACGTTTTCGGAATCACAATCTAAATTAGACTGAATTTGAAATTTGTTTTTGTTCTGAAAGCTCATAAATGTTTTTTGATTTGGAAAAAGTCGGTCTAATTTACACCTTTTCTTTCCACATTTTAGAGATTCTCCTACGCCTGTACTTGGCCGATTGTGACGAATCTTGGTAGGCCTATGATCTGCAGCATTATCAGGAATAGTTTCCAAATCCTGTAAAGTTTCAGACTTAATTTTGCGTAAGAATCTAGACGAATAGCTTCTCGGATTTATGGCCTTAAATAAGAGGGATCCTGCAGATTCAAAGTTCTTTCTATCACTCGAATTTCTATGAAAACAGATGATTTGTGATTTTACAATTCTTTTAAAGGTATGAGGTGGATGGAAAGATTTCTTGTGAAGTAGTTGATGAGAAGTTGTGGGCTTAAAATACACTTTATAATCAGGGTGTCCAGTTGTTTCATACGTTAAACCTTTGTATAGAGTTACATCTAAAAGGTCTACAGACATTTGGTCAATGTTGACTTTTATCTTGATATTCGGGTCATGATTGTTCAAAATGGCGAAAAATTCATTAAATTCTTCCTTTGTATGATGCCAAATAATGAAAATATCATCGAGGTACCTGCTGTAAAAGAGCGGCTGTTTCGGACATTTGCTAAGCGCATCCTCCTCACACTCTGCTATATAGATGTTGGCAACACTTGGACTGAAACACTTACCCATTGCGCAGCCGCAAATTTGTTGGTATGTTTCACCCGTGAATTCAAAATCATTGCCCTTTAAGCTTAGCTCTATTTCGCCAGTGGGCCTATTGTTATCGGGGTATTTTTCAAAAGATTTACGGACAGAATTCAGGCCTTTTTCGGTTTCAATGTTTGTGTACATAGCATCGATGTCGAGCATAATAAAAAATTAATTTGGAGGTATCGAGATCTCAGAGACCTGCGATAGAAAGTCTTCAGTATTTTTCAAGAAGTTGAAATGTCGATTCGCAATTGGTTGTAGGTGATAATCAATGATTTCACTGATACTATAGGATTCAGAACCGCAATCCGGAATATAGGTCGTCCTGTTGGTACCATAGGATCTGACCAGGAATCAATAGGCTTATGAATTTTGGGTAACAGATAAAATGTACGTGGTTTTGAATCTCGTTTCACAACGAGGTATTTAAACTGTTTCTGCGTTAAACTCTTGTTATCAACCATATTTTGGTGAATTTCATTAAATTCGTCACTGTTACTTTGCCAGAGTAGTTCATCTAATTTTTGGTAATGTTTTGGATTACTGAGTTGACGATGCGCTTCATGAATGTAGTTGTCTTTAATCATTATTAAAGCAGCAGATCACTTATCAGCAGGTTTAATGACAATGTCGTTGTTTTTACGCAATCCTGTTAAGGCTTGACGTTCCTCATATGACAAATTTTTATGATTTTTCTGAAAGTCAACATTTTCAATACGTTCTTTTACAATTTGTTTACCATCAGAAATCGATGGGGCGACTAATTTTGAGTCGGGTGTCCAACCAGTTTTTTTAATGAATGGCAGAATATTATGTTTCGGGTTTCGAAAAAAGTCGGCTAATTTGACACGGTGGGAAAATTCAAGAACTTCCATTAAGCCATTATCTAAAAGTGCATCTATGCCTAATTTGGGCCTAGGAGTTGGTACAAATGTTAGGCCACGATTGAGTATTGATTTTTCTGCTTCAGATAATGTAGAGCCAGTGAGATTAACAATATCACTACCCAGCCCGATACCGGGGTGGTTAGGACCCTGACCCTCAGTTAGTTTAAATTAAGAAAAGTTAACCAGCTATAACACAATAGGTTAGCAGTTTTTTCACTCCAATGGATGTTATGCTGGACCACTTCAAACTCAACAATTGGTAGACTAGGGATGACTGAGACCTTTATCCACAGGGATTCTACAGATGAATTGATAAACGCTAAGGTCCTCTTCTGTTTTGCACTTAGACGTTGAGAATAGTTAAGTTTAGTGAAATAAACCTTTGAATCTGGAAATTTTGATCGAATGGTACTGAATAGGAGTTGGACTCGTTGAGCAGTTACAGACATAGGTTCATCCATGTCATTTATGCTAATATTAACGATTATTTTATCTGGCTGGCAGGAGTCCAGGTATTTTTGACAATGGTCATAGCGTGGCACAATTTTGCCCCTGGACAGCAGGCTATCTGGGTGTCTGAATGGGGTTCTACATTTATATGGCGTAGATCGGAGGAGCCAAGAATCAGGATTTTTTTCGTCAAGACAGTCGCCATTCATTTTTTAGATCTACCTCATACCAAAATTTCCAGAAAGAATTTTTCTTCTAAGGGTGTAGTTTTCTTGGTTTTATTTTGAGGAGTGATGTTGTTTCTACACGGCGTAGGAGTGAACTTTTGTTGAGGTAGTTTGGCCTCTGGCACGGGGGTTCTGAGACCCTTTTGAGTCAGAGGTGTTGATCTGGTCCTTTGACCAGATTTTATGTCAACCTTTGCTCCCTGTGGAAGGGGAGGTAATTCATCTGAAGACAGTGGAGGCGGGATCTCTGGTAGAGGTATTTTACTTGGATCCACAGGAGTTGATTTGGTCCTTGGACCAGATTTCTGGTTAACATCCACTCTCCATGGAAGGGGAGGGAATTCCTCTGGAGACAAGGTGGTGGGGATTCTGGTAGAGGAATCTGAAGAGGGTCCACAGGAAAGTCTAATAGGAATATCGGTGATGACAGAGTATCCGTTCTCTTTACTGGTGGTGGGCTATCGGTTGGTGACCTCATCCATTTTCTAATTTCTGAAGGTGGTGGAATGACTGGTATGGTCTCGGATGATCTTGCAGTGGGGGTGGTAACATGGCAGTTTTGCTCTTTCTGCTGAAAGTGGGGATCAAAAGGCCTAATGAATTGATAGAATGCCTCTATTGATTTGACGTGAAGTTTCTTGCCATAGTTGGCTTTTGCCCATCGAATGGCCGTCGAGTTTGCCTTACCTAAATTAAGATTTGGCGCAGCCTGAGCTATTATAATTTCGGACATGATGGTGCCAAAGCTGAAATTGTAATGGTCTATCATATCTCGAATAATGGAATTTGCCCAAACAAAGTTAACTTTCTTGATGTCACTTACTATCTCTATATTGGGCATAGCTGGCTTAACGAAGCTCGCTCATCATCCTGCTCAGACCGGCTGGCAAGGTGTTGGTGCTCAAATTGTTGGTTAGGACACCTATGTGGTGAAAACATTGTATTATCATATAATAGCACTTGACCAGTCGAGCCTGGGGAGGAGTGCTGTCCTCATGGTTGACATTCCATCTCTTGCCCTTGCTCGTTCTAGCCATGGTGATATTATGCTCTAATAAATGATAAAAAAACAAAACAAATTCAGCAACAACTGGGCCAGTCAACAAATTAGAGCAAGGGAGATAATCAAGCTCTAACCAACAATTGTCTAGTTTAAATTAAAGGGCTGATCTAAAAATTCCTCCATTGGAGATACACTCACTAACTCATAAATGCCACAGAGTTAGATGATGTATTAGCTAACACGATTATATACCACCACCACCACCACCACCACGACCACCCGCCTCCTCGCTATATACATGAATATTACATACATCCCGTGACTTGGATAAATGGCCTATTCAGTGTGTGTGCGCGCGAGAGCGTGCGTGCGTGCGTGCCTTCGTGCCAGCAAGAGAACTTACATTTTGTCAAATGTTCTATATTCATAATACGGTGACTGAATTATCTGGTAAGCTAGATTGCTAGTAGTAGGCCTACTCATATTTCACAAATACTCAAGAAGGCAATACCGTTATTTTATTAGCAAAGTAGTTTACGGTAACTTAGTGACTCGATCAATATTTCAATGAGGAAGACAGGATATTGTAGTCTGTGGACGCCGAGATGTGCGTGCGTGCGTGTGTGCACTGTGCATAGGTAGGTAGCTAAGTAGGTAGGTAGGTAGGTATGTAGGTATATATGTAGGTAGGTATGAATGAATGGTATGCGGTTAAAGAAATGGCGTACCATGCAGCGCAGTCACAGCTTTGACTATGTACAGTTGATATCGACCTCTGCATTCGTATACACCAAGATCAAGACGGGAAATGTTACGGATGGTCAAAGCGGCCACATGAAGCACTTCATCAATACTTAGTCCTGAATAGAAATGAAAGCGAGGTCCGAATGTCCCGTGTTCTACACTGACACCATTTCTTAGCCATTCATGATTGCTAGGCGGGTTGCCCTGAAAATCTATAACACACTGCAAAGAGCGTTCTTCGCTATTTTTCAGAAACACGGACTGATTTGCGGAGATGAAGTGTAGTCTGGGAGCAGATGCTGGAGTTTCTGAATATTGTTCATGTGTTGTCACAACTGCCTTGTCAGATGGGCTGTAATCTGACGCAGTTGTCTCCGATTGATTGTGCATTAGAATGCGTCCACCGGCAGCAAGACTATTAGTGTTTTGCGTTCCTTGAGCAGATGTCGGACGCTCAATGGCTAGTAGGTGTGTATCAGTCACAACATATTCATAACTTCGAGGTGTCGAATTTGGAGATACTTTAATAAGTGTTGGTTCTGAAAATAAACGATTACTGTTTATGGTTTTCAAGCTTACGAATGGTAGAACGGTCCAAGGATAAATACACCGTTAGATTGTTCAAAACTTTAGAATAAAGACGAATGGCGCGATTTGATTGGTCATGAGAGCTATATGGGGCCGTCTATAAGAGGGGGTAGCGTGGATTAATTTCCCACGTATGGATTGTGAAAAATAGTAAAAATATTCAAAAATGGGTGAAAAATTGATTGTGCATTTATTGACCTAGAAAAAGCGTTTGGCACCGAATGTAGTGAGACATTGTGGAGAAATTACTACAACACCATATAGGGGCCCAAGCGGGAAAACCTGGAACATAATTCCAGGATTATTAATAGATGACAATTTTTTGACGCATAGGCCTAGGCCTACTCAAAACTAATGTTATTACTCTATGCAGAGCACACTCATAGTATTCTGTCATATGCTCGTGAATCATCGTTGATTGTCTAAAACAGAGTTTCTGAATGACACGTAGGTACAGTGCATCAGACAATCATTTTAGAAACATTAAAATAGTATCCATACTTATCCGTGACATCATCATTTCCAGACGACATGTCAACATTGGTCATTATCAAGGGACTTGATTTCTGCAGTACCGTAAGCCAATTGTCAAGTGTTTCGTTAAAATATGTATCTATGTTTCAGGGGTAAGTTCTTTGTTGAAGTACCATTATACGTCAGTGACTGACAGTTACGAAGATAATTCCATATCGTATGTTCACTCTATTTGTTGGAACTACACCAGTGTGTCGGGGTCAATGCGTAAGATTTGTTCTTATAGTAATTACCCTTGCTCAATTATGTATTATCTCCCTATCTCTCTTATTAAACAATTATTGTATTTGATAGCTCCTGTTTCCGTATCTTGTTTATCTGTTTATCATTGGTTTATTGGTTAGTTATTATCGTCAAAAATAATAGTCCTGGTGTATTATTATTATTATTATTATTATTATTATTATTATTATTATTATTATTATTATTATTGCAACCTACTAATTTGTATACACAAATTCCGACCCCATGACACATTTGTTATTATTTGGCGTTTTTCTGGTAACTCGGTGACCGGAAGAGTTTATGAATTTAGGAAAGCAATTATATTTATGAAACAATCCAATTGGAAAGAACTCATAAAATCTTAAATATGTCTAGACAGTTTGCAATTTACAAACAAAATACTATCGCCACAACGATCGGTGATCGGGAACATTAAAGAGCTACACGCCGGGAGGGGGATGGGGTTGGGGGAACTGAATTCGCAAAAAAATCATATCAGGACATCAAACCAATAAGTTGCATACTAATATATTTTGTTTATACAAGACCGGCGATGAATGTCAAGCGACCACTAAGTGCTCTGGTTTCTCTGCGAAACGGAGATAAAGTCGACAGCCAGATTTGTGTTTACATTTTTTATGTCGCATCTTGTACAATAATGAGGAGTCGTATGTATAAGAATTGATGTTAAAATGATAGTATTGACCCAGTGGTTCTGTATATAAAAGTTAAAGCTCTATCAATGATAGATCCTTTAACTTTTGCCTACATTTAATTTCTACTACCTGTGGTGCTTGCACACACTCCATCATCAGCGCAATGATGCCGGGTGGGGTTGGGGGTGGGGGTAGTAGTAATTGACTACATCAGCCCCATGGGTGTGACGTCCCTATTTTAAATTGTCCAACCACTATACCTAGAAAGATGAATGCGGTCTTTACTTTCGATTACATTTTTTTTATTTCTGAAAAAATCTTGGACATGGGGTGGAAGATAATTTAAAGCTACCTACAATTCGTTTTCCTACTCATTTAGAGTAAAAGTTTTTAATTTATTATAATAGTACCCATGGATATATTGATTACTATCCACTCCAACCAATCTAGGACTCTTTTCTGCTTATTCTCAAAGCCATTATGCTGGAGTTTTGTTTTGTTGTGTAGCCCTGTTGATGATGGATGAAAATCTGAGTACATGGTGGGTATAATTTTGTGATATACTCGATTATTGTGCATAGTCCCTTATTCGCAGAGATGCATTAAGTTGGTTCCATCCCGTGGGTATTTAATCTATTTGTTTCAGTGCCAGATTTGTTATCCTACAGATAGTCCGAGGTGGTGAACCTAGCACTGTAGTACCCACACTATGTTTAGCAGATGCTGTATCTATGAACCCTCCCTATCAAGAATCCCAGAGATGCCAATGTGGCATCATTGAGAATGTTGACAAATGTCATGTTTCCATGGCAACAATTGCTAAAATCGACAAATACAAACCGTAAAATATCTCACGATCTAGATGAACGATTTTCATAATCTTGGTGCCTAAACATGTTTTAGAGCATGGCCTGTCAAATGTGCTAATAGACTTGAAGTTTCAAAGTCGGAAGCATTACAGGGTAAAATAAATACAAATACAAGGTCACAGTAAAAATGAACATATTTTCTAATAAATTACTGTAATATAGCCATTATATATCGGCTAATTGAATACTAGTTTCCATAGCAATTACGATAAATGGCAAAACAGGTAGGCCTATTATTAATACCGTATGATTTTGAAATATGCTTAATTCTCTGTCTCTCTATTTCGATGTGAATCATGGAGTAACGTGTCTTTCCGTGGTGAATTCGTACCGAAATACGAGGACGCCATTGTTTGATTCAACCTCCGGGGATTTGCTTCTATCGCCAATGCTCGTCAGATCAGGGACTCTATTGTCATCGGGAAACAGAACTGACTGCAGATCCAAACTTTAGCACGAAGTTCCATATAACCAACATTTAAATCAAAACATCAATGCGAAAGCTTGAGTAAGATGGCTGGTTCTGTATACTCGCCCAATCATGAAGCGAAAAGGCAGAGGAGATCTGTGTTTCCACTGTCTTACTTTCTCCGCCACTATATCAAAAAGGAAAAGAAAAATCTCTCCCAGAAGACGTGTTATGGCTGTGTCAAACAGCCGAGCGCAGTGCGCAGTAGTCATTCAGAGAGAGAGAGAGAGAGAGAGAAAGAGAGAGAGAGAGAGAGAGAGAGAGAGAGAGAGAGAGAGAGAGAAAGAGAGAGAGAGAGAGAGAGAGAGAGAAAAAGAGAGAGATAGATAGATAGATAGATAGATAGAGAGAGAGAGAGAGAGAGAGAGAGAGAAAGAGATAGATAGATAGATAGATAGATAGATAGATAGAGAGAGAGAGAGAGAGAGAGAGAGAGAGAGAGAGAGAGAGAGAGAGAGAGAGATAGATAGAGAGAGAGAGAGAGAGAGAGGAGAGAGAGAGAGAGAGAGAGAGAGAGAGAGAGTGTTAGTTGGTGGGCGGGGAGGGATTTTATCGACGCATGTCCTGGCCGAAAGAAGGACCAACGCAAGGACTTCTTCATCCTTGCAGATGCAAGTGAGGTGATCCAGTGCCAGAGTGGAATGCTTTCAGCATGTGAATGCCCAGAGAACAAATTCATGCATTGAACTGAAATCACTTCTTCCCTTAGACACACCACTTATTGATATGAAGCCATCGGATCCTGATACGATGCTGACAGCCATGGTAGAAACGGATGGACTAACAAAACATGTGGTGGCAGGCTATCATAGTACTTACATTCACCAATATGGCACTACGTCTTTGAGGGATGTACTTCCTCATGAGTTGTATTGACTGGTGGCACGAGGTCTGCGATTTTGATGGTTTTGCACATATATTGGCCATGACTTGAGACCTTGAAAATTATACCCGATATTGTCCAGGACGCCTGTGATGAAGATAGCCTGATGTCATGTTTGGCGTCTCATGCGAAATCATCAGAGCAGTAAAGCTCTGGATAGATGGACTCCCCAATCTGGTCATCCTCATGGTACTATTCTGCAGAAATGAAAGGGAAGCAAAGTGGCTATTACCCCTACGTGCAATAACTCTCATGATCTCATATTTCTTGAAGGTGAACATGTGACTCATCATCTCCTTGGGACCCGAATTGGGATGTGGGCAGATATGATGATTGAAACCAACTTTCCGCGGTATAGCGAGGGTCCATGTGATCTTCCTACCCTCACATTCAAACCAAATGCGAGGTAAACCTACGCTTTGTGTCTGGACATTTGTGGCCGCATACAGAATGACATCGAAGACATGACCCAACACGTTGAGGAGACCCCCCACAGGCTTGAAGAGTCAACCAATCCATCTGAGAGCATTATGAGTGCGAAATTAGCATAATGAATGCTAAATCTTGGGCTCACTGCTCTGCAGTGCTGCTGAAATTGTTGCTGTTGCATGCTGCGTCATGGGAAAGATAACTTTCAAATCTTTCTGGAAGCTGCATATTCGTAGATCAAAGATGCCCTTAACAAAATGACTACGTGTGTACAGCGCAACCGGTGGTGCTTTGATGCTGTACAACTAGCTCTAGGCACACGTGATGGCTGCCACCACAACCACCTCTGCACCATCAGTGGACATCAATGGCTGGACAGCAAAATATCCAACGATGCACTATGAAAAATATGTAATACGTTGCCGCTGTCCATAAAGGTCGATGCACATAGATTGTCCATAATTGGCCATGTGCTAAGGATGCCAGAAGAAACAGCCGCACAGAGAGCCTGTGGAATTCACCCTATTTTTGTTGAGGACAAGACACGGTGGTCAACGGCTAAGATGGACTGATTGCAGCTGAATGGCGTTTCTACTACTGCATCGGCAGATGTACTACATCATCATCATCATCATCATCATCATCATCATCACTATGAATGTATATGAGCTCTCTTGTCCGAATAAATTCAATGCTCCCATGAGCAAGGAAGTCGAGACAATGAAGTTGATGAAGAAACATGTCAGTGTTGGTGCAGTGAAAGTGCATGATATCAACGTTATTTACGTTTGAATCATTGGATTGCGAGCTTCTGGAAGCGAGGCGGTTCTAGATGACGGCCTGAATTATGATTTAGCACCAGTTCCAATGGCAATGTTTGGCAGTTCATGTGACATCTCGGTGGCTAAGACAACGCCAACATCAAAGTGGCAGTTGTAACTAAAGATTTCAATGAGGCATCTGGCTCAGGACTTGAGCTTTATCATTGATGGGTCGTCTATGCATTGGGTAATCCCTTGACCTACTAATGGAAAAGTCCAGGATTAGTTTGACAATACCATGGGTTGGGTACTCAGAAATGGGAAAAAATCTGGCACATGCTTTATTTTCGACAGGTATATAGAGTACAGCATCATGGACACTACTCTTGACACCAGACAGATGGTAACAAGCAGAGAGCCTAAACTTACGTGACCATGCCTTTACCCGCACAATGATGACGATTTAAATGGAATTTATTCGAAAATAAAACAATTTTTACCCCGACCATGTAGTCTCATTCCAATGATCATTCGATAGGGCATATAGATATTTAGAGACCAAGATTGTGAAAATGGTTCATCTAGATCCTGAGGTATTTGACTAATTGTATTTTTGTATTTTCGCAATGGTTGCCATGGAAACGGGCCATTAAAATGCTCAATGATTCCAACTTGGCATCACTCAGATATTCTTGATATGGAGGGTCCATAGATACATAATCTGCAAACACCTTTTGTTGGTACTCCAGTGCAAGGTTGGGCCAACAATCCCAGTTTGAGTTACCTAAGTATATAGTTCGCCTTGGTTTGTTCCATATCCCCTTAAAGTAATGTCAAGGGTCCACTACTTCATAAGCCGTGCCTTTGGCGGATGGCTGAATTGTTAAATTATTTATCTATATGAAAATAAATAATCTTGAATCTTAGAAAAAATCAACTTAATATTTTGTATCTGTATATACTAACAAAAAAGTTCAAATAGCACATGAAATTAGTATCCAAAAAATTCCAATGAAAAATAAAATTATGTTTTAGTTATGACAGCAATGGTATAATTATTGTTTTATTCAATACACCAGTGCCTATGTTACGGAATAGTGTCTTACCCGTGGTCTGTATGTTGTTGTTACAGAGAGGTAGACCAGTCCATCCTGGACAGCAGCGCCGGGATGGACGTGTTGCAAGTTTAACACGAGTCACATATACAATGCGATATTCAAATCTAAAACAAAGTTATAAATAAATAAATAAATAAATGACATGCATACAAATTTACTTGATATTTACTATTTTATCTAGTATGATAAATGGACTGCTTTCTTTTAATTCATTGTAAAAGAATGGAATGGTATTGTGACCATTTTATAAGACTAACATTGTTTAAATCATCAGTGTGCATTCACACATCAGTAGAAGCTGATGGATGAGGAGCAATCATGATGGTATGCATGAGTAGCTTAGTGCCAATGTAAATATATCAGCTGATGGGTTGAGAGAATGGTGATGCATCCCAATTGCGTATTATGGCATTCCTTTAACTGTATTGAAGGATTTCAAAATGATTTATCTAATATGCAAATGAGATATTATCAAACTCCTCTCCACCAATCATCTCATGAGTCACTATAACTTTGTTCTCTTACCTTCTTAAAACCACGTAAGATGAATTGGTCAGTCATTAACATAGAAAGGTGTGAATGATTCTGAGCTGTCAATAAAAAAATGACTGATAATGATATGGATATCCCTTAAATCCAGGTAAGGAAAAGTGGGAGATTCCTATTGGCTGCCTTTTCCAGCCTTGTGTTCCAATACTCTATGCTAATCAGAGTCTGGTCTGGGGATAGCTCGGACTCAGACTCAAATAGAAAACATGTGAAATTTCTATCACTTGACATATTCCACCCATCAGTAGAAATGGGTAGCAGTGTAAAACCTGTGGGACGTTATCTGCAATGGTGTAATAGACTGAAAATAAAATCATCCTAAGATATGGACTGAATTTGACCTAGAAATTAGGGGGTCGATACAGACCAGATAAACCAAATGCTTCTAATGGTTCCAATTTCCTGCTTAACATAAGAATTATCTACACCAATCTGAGCCCAGCGATATCGCAGAATCAAAGCAATTCGAAAAGATGGGAGATTCAAATGAACCATTAGCCAGAATAGAGAGAGATATCTCAACAGGAAAATCTTCTTTTTATAGATAAAATGATACATTTTCCTTTTTCAAAATAGTTGACCAATAACACTGAACATATGATAAAACTCTAAGGATAGCATAAAACAGTATCGTTTCCTCAAATGGTAAAACAGTTAATCATGTTATTATCGATGATAGACTTTATATTGTGCTGTGTGAAAGTGAGCTTAGAATCACATTCGTGTTGCATGACTAAACATGATAAACATCACCTATATATTTCTATATAAATTACTCAATAGGAGACAGCACATATGAAGATGTAGTAGAGAGAAGGTAGCACGTGTGACACTGATGAAGACAAAAGGTTGTTTGAAATTGATGAGAGAATGTAAATTATTATTGAATCTTCAGGAAAATCACCTAATAATTGAATTATAATATGCAAAGCAGACTATCTTACAGAATGTTCTGTTTATGACGGAGATCTAATTTAGTTATGTAAAATGGACATGAATTGTGGCAAAGCATCCGTTCGTCTCTGTGATGCTTAGTGTCTTAACATAGGAAATTATGAAGCACACTCAGCAGAATGGCTACGCTTGTCAAAATGATAGGCCAAATCAACATGAGTATACATTAATAGGAATATCATATACTATTGGTTCACTTTAACCTCGTTAGGCACTGTCCAGAGCACGCCTTTGAAAACATAGCACATGCAATAGAATATAAGTCAAGAATATTTTTCAATAAAGAGATAAATTGGCATGTTTGCATGTTATTACATATATTACATTCTCGTTTTGCAATCTCCAGTAATGTTACACCGGTATGATAGCTTTGCTATTGCATTGCGTTGTCAAGTAATGGTCAGAATTTGCAATTCAATTTATTGGATCTCAATAAAGAATGTTCATACTTCGTTTTGGGAATCTTAGGCTTTGACTGGTGTATTTGATTTGTGGAATTCAGGCAGTGTCGTAAGAATATCTTGGGCAATGTCCTGACATTTATGGGTATTTTCCATCACTGCCAAATGCGTTGGACAATATGTATTTGTCTATGGAATGTGATTTGTTTTGGATAGCATTCGGCTGTATAGCATCATATCTAAGTTTGTTCTTTAGATTTGATGTGACACATTTCCACTAGAATAGTAGGGTACACATGGTTTCAGTAGAAAATGCACATATCATGACTGTGTTTCTACGAATCTTCTTCATGTGCAGATTCTTATGACTTCGAAGAACTCTCCATATCGATTGGAGTTCTTCCATACGGGATGATGTGAGGATATAAGGTGGAGATAGGTTATATCCATGTGTATCTGTGGGTTTGGTGTATATGCACGTGGAGAGTTTCCTCTCTAGAGAGAAAATGAGTTGTGTCTAGAAATGTGACTGACGTATTCAGAATCTCTAAATATTATAAAATAATTTTTTTATTTTAATAAAATTTGGATATTTAGCTGTATCTGCTGTGCTAATATGTTTGTGAACTCGTTAGGCGAGGCTTCTGCCGTTTTCCATATGATGAAAGTGTTATCAATATAACTGAGATATACTGTCGGATGGTGAGCTGTTGAATGAATGAGTTTTCATTCTATTTCTGCCATATAAATGATAGCACTCTAGGAGCTGATTTGGTGCTCACCACCAATTTTGTAGATGTTAAAACCAAATGTAGGCGAATACTTATGTGTGCTAGTTTCTGGCTGCCTTACTTGATAAGGTATCAGGAGACGTTCACACTAGTCCGTGATTTCTGGGGATATTTGTGCAGACAGCATATGGATGGCAAACAAACAGCTGCTGTATTTCAACTGACCAAAAAATCATGGCAATCTACAAAGGTTCTTTATGCGTCGAGGCAATGCAAATAATTATATTCAATGAGGAACAGATCGGTGGCAAAAGAGATGTCAACACAGAGATAGAATTTCCACTTAGAGATTGTGTCTTCGCGTAACATTTGAGAAGATATTCTCAAATATCGTGATATGCTGTAGTTATTCTAAAACTCACTACTATTCGGATTTTCGCTAATTATGTTAAGTTAGCTTTTTGTAAAGGCCTGCTTAAATACATTATTTCCCTTAAAAGAAAAACTGTATTTATTTGATTCTAGCGATGCTACACAATAATGCTATATGGCAACTAGAGAATGTGCACAAACATGACGCTGGGTTCATCACATAACACTACATTTACTAACCATGCAGTATGACAAAGCCAATGAATAGCACAAAACAACTGATAGACGGAAGAAAAAGGACCAGATTATCATTTTCTAGAAATGTCTACAACAACAAGGAAATAACTACTGCCCTAGTGTGTAGGGTGGGTGGCGTGGTGGTTTGGATTGTCCAAGACATTATGAATTCAAATTATAAACCAGGCGAGAAAATTGGACCCATTAGGAGTCCCCTACCTTTCCTAATTTTATTTCAGCCTAAGGTGTATCAGGAGTCTGGTTGATTATTGTGTTTGAGTCCGAGATATATTAGTGCTTTGATTATTGTATAGGGATGATCAACAAATTTCTGATTGATAGCTCAGATCCTTCATATCGTATTCTGTTACTGCATGTTCAATTCGTGTTATGTCTTCAGAAGTACACTAGACATAGGCGTATGCGCATCGGGTGGGGGTGGAAAGTGGAGCCCCCTCCCCTAGGTTTTTCCTCTCCCAGTGTAACCCATAGCACCCCATAGGTGTTGGCCCCACCCATACGTCAGCACATACCCCAGGTCCAGGTGCGTTCCTACACCCCTGCCAGAGCAAAACCTTAGTGACTAGGTAATCACAGAAACTCACTGGTGCAGAGGGTTGTGACGACATCTCATTTGCATATTACACCCTTACTGCATATTACATTATGCCATTTTTATAACTTTATAGCATTACAGTGGTTCTGGTCTGGTATACGGATGAGATGATGCCGTAATCATATGCACAAATAAGCTCACACGCTTACTGCGTTATTAAACTACTGGTGTAACTATAACTGCTCAACGATAAAGCTTCACTCCTTGCCGCTATCCACCCTGGAGTATAAATGTGTATCAGTGCAAAAACTGTGGTGGAAGTTACCTCCCAGTAGACAACACTCTGATAGAAATACAGACATACATAAATGAGACCTAGAAAATAGGGACCTGATAAATTATGCTATTGAACTGTGGTCAGGCAAAACTAGAGAAATAAAACTTAGAGTAAAAGAAGGGCACGTATACATTTAAATAAAATCGTCATTTCCTATGGTCAATAGACCTTTCTCACACTAGTGTATTTTTGGAAAACACCGTGCCACTATGCATTGCACACACCCCTTTATGCCAGCCAACGCGAAAACAGCATTACATCACCATTAGGCTCAGATACACAACATTTTAAGCATTTATATGAAGAACTATTTTCATAATATTATTGAAGTCGTACAGCATTTGTATTTGAAAAGCTAAGCTAATTTTCTATTCATTTTACAGTTTTGTAAAATTTAATATAGTTAATTGTAACTTTAACATAGATTTAATGAATCTAGGTATTATGGTGTATTTTATATACGCAAATAACTCAGTGAAAATTTTATAAAAAAAAAAAAAAAAAAATACATTACGGTTTAGGCAATAGGATGCACCTTCCAATGATGTATGCCTTCAATAATATTCTGATTTTAGTTTATCATAGGAACGGTTTACAGATTGTAGATATCGGATTGTCTTGTGGGAAGTCATGACCCCATGGGATGTCTTATATTTACGAGTAAGACCTAAGTGAAATTCAGATTTGAAAATATCAGGTGAGCTAACGAACCGAGTTATCATCATTACTATTATATATGTGCTGCTGATGGACAGTTTCGCGGAAACTAGGTCGAAACTGTAATCGAAACTATAGCTAGTATATTCATCTATTAAGTTAGGGATTGAATTAAATGAAACAGGACCACCGGTTCTGAGTTGATGGTATCTGGCAATAGTTGAAGATGAAAGTTGTTGCTGTGGGATCGGCATACACTTTTATAGTATTCAGCAGTCATTTCGACCAGTAGTTTAGAAAATAATAGAGTGATACGAATCGATAGGAATCAACGTGACAGACTGACATTAGTTGATAATGGTAGGCATTCCGACTCTCTTGAGAAACTACAACAACACCAGCTGGCAATGAGATCATACAGCTCATGTGCTTATTACCGTTTGTATCCTACAGGCTTATTCATGATAGGCAAGTGACAGGACAGAGACAATGTAGCGTCCTGTAGGAATTAATAACACAATCGAAATTTGTATATCAACTATATGTCAATCAAAGAAAGGCATGCTACAACAACACATTCCATAATGTTGTTAGTTAGCTGACAGATCACATCAAATCAGAACCAGCCAACACCGCTTTGACCCTGTTTAGTAGTATCTCCACAGAAGAGAAGCCCAGAGTTTGATTAGTCGAGATGACGTCATAATCAACGAGCATCGATCAAACTCTGCGGCAGAGAAACAGGAAGAACTTCATTCAAAGTTAAATCGAGAGTTCAAACGATCATGGATTGGTCAGGCCGACCAACAGGAATAGGTAGAAGCTTCTAGGAGGAAATAAGCAGATGTTGATTGGCGGACTGATTATCCAGACCAATCAAGCTGTGCTTCTAACCTACCTAGAAGAATCATTGAAACGAAGAATAGATATTACGATATGTATATAACTATATATCGTGATATCTATAGAACTTCGAAGTTATCAAAGTGTATAAATAAGGCACTTTGGCCATTATATTTTTAATCTTTCACCATCTGTGATTCCGTATGCAGTGTTGCTACGTCTGTAGGATAAACATACTAGTTAGTCTAGGAGTAGTCCGTCGGTAGAACATTGTGCTAATTGATTGAGTATAATAGAAATAATAGGCGAGCAGTAGAAGCTAGTGAAACTTAGGTATTGCATAATTGTTAAGTAACCTCATCATTGAAATATTCATAATTAGTGTAAAAAGTGTATAGATAGGTAAATCTAATAAAATCATCGGCTTGCTTAGATCAAGATAGGAGTTTGGTTGTGCTTAAGATAGGACTCTGAAGAGCAGAGAAACACTCTGTCGTCGACCATCTGACGAGGCGAGTCGATAGGCATCTTCCATGGTGTCTGCAATAAGAGGTTGTCGCAGCAACCACACATCATAATCTTGTTGCAGGGAGTGTGGAATTCATAAGGAACCCCGAAGAAACAGAAAATCTTCAGTGGCGAGCCTGCCAGGATTCAGAGTTCGAAACAGCTTAAGACAACTAAGTGAGTACCTAGTTATGACATCTAAAGATGTCCGCCGATAAACCGGTCAACACAGTACTAGCTGATCTTGCCGAGAGAGTGAAAATATTCACTGACCTAGCTAAGGCTTCCAGCAAAACTACCGTCACCCAGCATCATGAGTATCGGGAGAACACGATCGTCAAAATCACCACCGATATCACATGCGAGGAGCAACCGTGTCTGAAGCGTGCAGTGGTATGCTTGTATTATCAGTAAAACAGTGAGTACAAATCTAACGATCTATAATTACTGTATAGTGTGAACAATTGCAAGCGCACGCAAACCCAACACGGGGATACCGCCAATAGAAACAGACAGACCAGAACTCCGACCAGCGACGGTAGCTGCCATGCAAGCTATGGGTACCGCAATGGTGGGAGCGATTGTGGGGGAGAGCGACCAGAGGGAAAGACACCGGGTATTCCGGGAGGAGATAACGGAACTAACCCAAAGAATTCGACCCTGCGATGGGACCATCCCGGAGGAGGCGTGTCAATTCCTTGATGAAGCCCGGAGAGTATGGGTCACAACTGAAGGGAACTTGGAGGGCATACCGGTTTATGTTGTGACCCGGGCATCGAGAGGACAGTTGTCACGTGCGATTGATTCATTTCTCATAGGCAAGATACGAGACCAGGTAACCTTTGAGGAGCTACCAGAGTACATCACGTTGAATTTCGTATCCGCCAATGAAGGGGAACGCATGAAATATGATTTGGAAGGTGTACGCCAGAGGAGGAACGAAACCATCATGTCCTTTAATACGCACTACAAAGAACTGGCCACCAGGGCATACCCCACAGAAAACGCAGATAATCGCAGGACAGTACTTGGCGTCTACATCAAGGTGCTAAGCGATAAAGGTATGGGGAGAAGAATTGTCTGAAAGAAACTGACAACACTGGCCAGGATAATGGAGCTTACGGAGGATGAGGAAGGGTGCAACGACCTCCTGCAGGCCATGCACATCAGCACCCGATATGGAGAAGAGAGCATGGAGATTGGTGTCCTTGATGCAGAGGAAGAGAAGGGGATTTGGGCTGTTATAAAAATGCTCAAAAGGCAGGTGGCACAACAGACGAAGATGATTGAGCAGTTGTGCTCAGTGATCGGCGAACTCTGCAGTGAATGCCACAAACCAGCCACTGCTGCCCCACAGCAGCAACAACAACGGGCACCCAGGCAAGATAAAGTGCCACGACAGCAGCGGCCGGAGCAGCACCACGACAAAATGTACCTGCAAGATCAGCACCGAAACAGCAACAGCGACAACAGCGACCTCCGATCATCTGTTTTATGTGTGGGATGGAGGGCCACATGGCCCGAGATTGTTACTTGAATGCCGGAAGCTTCGCAAACAGACGCAGTCCAGCAAAGACCGTGACCTGCTTCAGGTGTGGCCAAGACGGTCATTTCGTAGCGGAATGTCCAAAAGCGGCGCCTATGCCACAGCCGCAAAGACGAGCCATCAAAAGACCCAGAAACGACGACTTGGAAATAGACGAAGTACGTAATCAGCAGCAAGAAGACAGCTACTACGAACGCGAAACCACACCCAGATCATGTTTCCGCAATGTAAGGAAGGACATGGCCAATTGTGCGCACCAGCATGATGATTACGAGGATCGTGATGGTTTCATCCTGACGAGCGAGTCGACTGACCGGTATGGCCGTTTTTCTGATGGTGGTGGAGGAGCCCGGTCAGTGGATGAAAGGAGACACAGTTACGCAGAGGCAGTGAGCGGGCGACGAAGCTCGTTAAATGGGGATGGAGGAAACCGGTGGTAACCGAACGGTTTCTAATCCGTCTCACGTTGGAACCAAACGGTTGTGAGGATCGAGGTGAGTACCTAGTTGCATTAGTGGATACTGGTGCTAGTACGTCCTTGATCAGAAAGGACATATGGCATAGCATCTTAAATGCTAGGCCATTAAAAAGAGCTAAGACTCTCTTAGCTGTAAATGGGTCCCCAATAGAACTTTTGGGAGAGACGCAAGTCAAATTCAAGAACGCCCGGCCTATTCCTAGTACAGTGGTAGGGAGCATGAGGCATGAATGTTTGATTGGTGCGATGCATTGCACTTGGGAAATGCAATGATCGACTACTGGGCCAAAAATGTAGTATGGTTTGGCCATGTATATCCTTTTAGATATCCGTTCAGAGAACAAGCGCGATATGTATATGCCAGTTGTAAGGAAATGACCGGATATGCAGTTATTGACAAAGTGCTGAGTGACTTTGCCAATAGCTTCGATACGGCTCGTCCAAACACTTTAGGATTGGTCCCCAAGGTAGAGTGTACGGTGCCCATAGGAGACGCGTATCCTATAAGGCAGAAAGCCTACCGTCTACCGCTAGCCACGCAGTATGTGGTCAAGAACCAAGTAAAAGAGATGCTGGCAGCGGGCGTCATAAGACCGTCGTCATCACCCTGGGCATCACCCATTACATTAGTACCCAAGAAGGACAGTGACACCATGTTCTGTATTGACTATAGGAAATTGAATTTGGTGTGCCGTAAAGATAGTTACCCATTACCGAATATCTCCGACATTTTTGATTCGATGCGCGGCGCGATGATCTTTTCTACTATGGACTTGAAGTCTGGATATTGGCAGATACCAATGGGCAGCCAAGACATAGAGAAGACAGCGTTCATCTGCAGTGAAGGTTTGTTCGAATGGATTCGGATGCCTTTTGGTTTTTGCAACTCAGGTGCCGTATTTCAGAGGGCAATGAACGACATTTTCCGAGAATATGTAGGAAAATATGTACACGTTTTCGTAGATGATATAGTCGTATATTCACGAAATCCAACGGAACATGCACATCATTTGCGTAAGGTCATGCGAAAGATTCAAGAGTACAATTTGCAGGTTAAGAAAAAGAAATGTGATTTCGCCAGTAAGTCGGTCGACTTGTTAGGTTATTGTTAGTTTTCTCAGAGCTACCGGTTACTACCGATCCTGTGTGCAAGGCTATGCCGAAATTGCTCAGCCTTTGATAGAGTTAACAAAGAAATACAAGCGGTTCGAATGGGGTAAGAATGAACAGCAAGCGTTTGAGAAATTAAAGAACTTGCTGTGTAGTGAGACGGTTCTCACATATCCGAACTTAAATGCCCCGTACAAATTGTATACAGATGCATCTAGTTATGCAATAGGTGCGATACTAGTGCAAGAAGATAACAAGGGTGTAGAGCGAGTAATTCAGTACATAAGCTCTACTCTTAAAGATAGTCAGCTGAATTGGCCCGTAATAGAGAAGGAGGCTTACGCAGTAATTTACGCATTGAAAAAGCTCCGACCATATCTATTTGGCGCACAGTTTACCGTGTACACGGACCACAAACCCCTGAAGAGTTTGTTTGTGGGAGAAGTGAAAAACACGAAAGTGCAGTGCTGGGCAGTGCTGATTGCAGAGTACGGCTGTAAGATTGAATACATCCATGGCTCGAAGAATATTTGAGCGAACATGTTGTCCAGGTTACGTCGTCCAGTAGAGGTTGCTACGTTGGACACGGGCGATTTCGTCATACCTGACGTAGACGAGGGTGCGTTACCGCATGTCCCTCTGGAGGTGTTTGACATCTCGTATGACGAGTTGTGTGATGAGCAGACCAAGGAATACCCGGAGTTGTTCAAGAACACACCGGAGGAGTATATGGTCAAAAATGGCATCCTGTATTCCTTAGTCACACCTTCGGCATTGGACGCTGAGTACCCCAGGATTGTATTACCTACCCTGTTCCATGAGAGAGTACTCCGGAAGGCTCATGAAAGAGCCAGTCACCAAGGTCTGAAGAAGACCATCGGTATGGTAAGAGATTCTTTTGTATGGACATCTTTGAGAAAAGATGTAGTGGGTATGCTTGAGACGTGTACGACGTCCCAGGTCAACCGACCTGTCACTATGTGCCCTAGGTACAGTGAGATGCCCATGGCCAATTATCCGAGCCAGATAATTGGTATGGATTTAATCGGTCCACTGTTAGAATCAAGCAGAGGTAATGTGTATATCATGACGATAATTGATCACTGCTCCGCTTTGGCGGAAGCATATCCGATTGCTGCCAAGACGCCTCAGAATGTTGAAGACAAGTTTTTCAATGGGTATGTCGCTCGTCATGGTGTCCCTGAGATCTTGATTACAGATCAGATGAAGAATTTTGCTCGAATTCTCTGGAACAACGATCTAAGGAACATGGTATCGATCATAGACGATCGAGTCCATACCATCCGCAAACAAATGGACGTACCGAGAGGTTTAATCGTACTCTAAAGGAGTTAATATAGAAGGGTGTTAATAACGAATCCCGTGCATGGGAGGATGAGTCGGGTGCAGCTTTAACAGCGTACCGCAGTACTCGTCACTCCACGACCGGATATATGCCATTTTATCTGATGTATGGTCGACGTGCAAGACTTCCGTTGATGATTCCACTGGATGCTTTGCAGGATCTTGGCGAGAGACTGACATGTCTCAATAATGCCTCGCTGCGCGCTCGTGGAGAAATGGCAAAGTCTCGAGAAATTCACCGAGAACAAATTAATAAGCGTGCGAACTCTGGTGAGTACAAGGTTGGCTATTCGGTGGTCGTAAAGGCTGAGGAGAGGATGAAGTTGACCTCTCGCAGTGACCCCGAGTACGAGATCTTTAAGATCTGGGAAGGTACACGTGCTTAATATATGTAAGTTGCGTGTGGTCGACTCAGAGATGTGCTGGGACAAGATGCGACCACGCCCTGTTCGTAACCCCATAAGAGGTACGAAGGCCAGCCATCACAAAATTGTATTACCCGAGTCCGAACCTTTGCTGGTATCCGACTCTAATGCGAAACCTGATGCAAAGGCTTGTAGGAAGCGACCAGCTTCTGGTTGAGAGCCGAGGGTGCGTAAGATGGGTAAAATGGTCGATATAAGAACGAATCGACCGAGTACGAGTAAGGATCGAAACCATGAGTCACCGATGGAAACCATCGCGACTCCTCGTACCGAATTGATGGACACCTCGGAGGATGTGCCCGAGCCTGCCCTTGAGCCAATGGAGACGCTTCCATCACACCCATACTTTCTGCGCAAGCGCAGTTATGTACCTGAAGTCGACTCAGACAGTAAGCGACTTCGGATTGGTGCAGTTGGCCACGCTCTGTACGATGACTTCATCGGTCGCATAGAAGCCGTTATAAAGCGGCGTAGCGAGAGATAAATTTGATCTCTGCTTAATCGCTGTACTAATAGTATCGCATTAGTCTAGACCGTCATGTATAATTTAAGAGGAGGTGTAACACTAGTGGTGTTAATAATGTCGGTAAATATGGTTGTGGGTAGAGAGATAACATTCTTGAGTAAATGTCTTAAGGTTGATGAATATGCAACTGTTACGAGGATGTTGCACATCACTTCTTCTACGTTATCTCTAATCAAAATGCAATTGTGGCTATATTACCCGTGGATGATGATGCTATCTACCGCGAAATGTGTGCCTATTAATGGACGATTTTCGGATGGGTATCATAATTTCGCAGGGGGCGGTTGGATATATGGACCATGACAACCATATAACAACTATGTGACATGATATACGTTTTTTGACTTGGTAGGGTTGTCTATAACTTACCGAATCCAACGAAACATCTAGCAAACTGTTTGCCAATAAGAAAGTAGGCTTAGTGTTGCAAACGTTCGGGGAAACCATTGAGGTACACTGCGGTGGACGACTGACAGACCGATGTGTGGTTGTGAATGGCCTGTATGCGTTGATGTCTGGGGGATGATTACAGTGGGAAGGGTTGGCGGTTCGAGCCGGTGTTGTCTTATAGTCGGACATACACTCGAATTGGTCTAGCCATTGATATGCCCAGATTGGATGTGGCCGGCGTTCTCAACCAATCGTTGATTGTAAATCATTTAGAGATGAAAAATGGGACCAGTGCATAAGTCTAAGTACGTGCCGCTAGTACCATTGTCTGTGGTCGACCCAGCGATGATCGACGGCATTGGGGTATGATCTTTCGTTTCTTATTCGACGGGCTCCGTCGTCTGTGTGCTTATAATAGTTGTGGTGTTGTATAAGTGTGGATTACTTTTGCGCATGTGGATGTGGGTTAAGTGCAAGCCACATGCGGCCCAGAGACCTGTTCCATGGATCGCCCAGACCCAACAGCCACGGAGAACTGCAGCCCTACCTACGCCGTTGTGTTTGTCAGCCGGGTCGTCGCCTAACGCTCTTGCCAGGACCGAGATCGACCCGACGGCTGACGCACGGGTGGACGTGGAATTACAAGACATTCCAAACGTTACCTTAGAGTACGAGGATTTATGATATAGTATTGTAGCACAAACGTTATTATGGTGCCATTTATTGACTTGACTGTTTCCTGGTATTCGTTTAATTCATATTGTTTTGAACTATTTCATGCTACAGCTGTCGCATGATGTTGTGTTTAGTCCTGTTTTGGAGTTTCATATAATTAATTTGTGTCTTAGTATTGTTCGCTTGGTTTTAGTTCTGCCGTGCGACGGGATTGATCATTGTACTATATTGTTCGTCATATTGTTTTGCAGATTGAGGTGTTGAGAGGGTTCGTGATAGCCCTGGTATAGTGAGGTTTCGAGTTGTTGATAGTGCACAACGAGTTAATTAACACTCTCTTAAGGCCTTAAGAGACGGTTAATTAACTTTGGTTGAGGGGCATGTGTAGATACCGGATTGTCTTGTGGGAAGTCATGACCCCGCAGGATGTCTTATATTTATGAGTAAGACCTAAGTGAAATTCAGATTTGAAAATACCAGGTGAGCTAACAAACCGAGTTGTCATCATTACTATTATATATGTATTCGCTGTACTGGTTGACATCAACCAGTGCTGCTGATGGACAGTTTCGCGGAAACTAAGTCGAAACTGTAATCGAAACTATAGCTAGTATATTCATCTATTAAGTTAGGGATTGAATTAAATGAAACAGGACCACCGGTTCTGAGTTGATGGTATCTGGCAATAGTTGAAGATGAAAGTTGTTGCTGTGGGATCGGCACACACTTTTATAGTATTCAGCAGTCATTTCGACCAGTAGTTTAGAAAATAACAGAGTGATACGAATCGATAGGAATCAACGTGACAGACTGACATTAGTTGATAATGGTAGGCATTCCGACTCTCTTGAGAAACTACAACAACACCAGCTGGCAATGAGATCATACAGCTCATGTGCTTATTAACGTTTGTATCCTACAGGCTTATTCATGATAGGCAAGGGACAGGACAGAGACAATGTAGGGTCCTGTAGGAATTAATAACACAATCGAAATTTGTATATCAACTATATGTCAATCAAAGAAAGGCATGCTACAACAACACATTCCATAATGTTGTTAGTTAGCTGACAGATCACATCAAATCAGAACCAGCCAACACCGCTTTGACCCTGTTTAGTAGTATCTCCGCAGAAGAGAAGCCCAGAGTTTGATTAGTCGAGATGACGTCATAATCAATGAGCATCGATCAAACTCTGCGGCAGAGAAACAGGAAGAACTTCATTCAAAGTTAAATCGAGAGTTTAAACGATCATGGATTGGTCAGGCCGACCAACAGGAATAGGTAGAAGCTTCTAGGAGGAAATAAGCAGATGTTGATTGGGGGACTGATTACCCAGACCAATCAAGCTGCGCTTATAACCTACCTAGAAGAATCATTGAAACGAAGAATAGATATTACGATATGTATATAACTATATATCGTGATATCTATAGAACTTCGAAGTTATCAAAGTGTATAAATAAGGCACTTTGGCCATTATATTTTTAATCTTTCACCATCTGTGATTCCGTATGCACAGTGTTGCTACGTCTGTAGGATAAACATACTAGTTAGTCTAGGAGTAGTCCGTCGGTAGAACATTGTGCTAATTGATCGAGTATAGTAGAAATAATAGGCTAGCAGTAGAAGCTAGTGAAACTTAGGTATTGCATAATTGTTAAGTAACCTCATCATTGAAATATTCATAATTAGTGTAAAAAGTGTATAGATAGGTAAATCTAATAAAATCATCGTCTTGCTTAGTTCAAGATACGAGTTTGGTTGTGCTTAAGATAGGACTCTGAAGAGCAGAGAAACACTGCTCCGAAGCTGAATCTTCTGAAAGTAACAGGCCCGTCTATCATTACAAATATCGTCGACCATCTGACGAGGCGAGTCGATAGGCATCTTCCACGGTGTCTGCAATAAGAGGTTGTCGCAGCAACCACACATCATAATCTTGTTGCAGGGAATATGTAAGTATTGGCATCTACCTTCGCCTGGTACATGTGCTCCAGCCAAACAGACCACATTTGCTTTGATATGTCACCTCATCTCGGCGATATTCAGCCTCTGTAACTGTAATGTTGTACCTGCAACAATTAATAAATTTTAACGGATTGATAAAAGGGCGTATACTGATGAATGTCTGGATATGATAGAAGGATAGTGATAGCATATACCCCGATACCTGTCAGGCTTTTTTCAAAATGAATACTGAAGCACATTGCTATTCTGACAATTAGATAAATGGATGAAACCTCGCTCCCAGACGCTGGAAGCTACAGGCAGCGTGGGTGAGGGTGGGGGCGAGGGTGTGTGGGGGGTGGAGGGTGGGGGGGGAGGGGCGATATGAGGCGGCGTTACCCCCAGACGTGCTTTGGCTACATACATTTGCCAAGCAATCTGCAATTATAGCACCTCTCTCTATAATTAAAGTATGTAAAACGTACCATTATCGTTATCAAAATTAAGCATATCTGAATTTGTCCAAGAGTCAGGTGTGGTGATATGAGCCAGCAAGGGGGTGGGGGGTGGGGGCTGCCCTTGGATGAAGGTGGATGTAAACTGCAACACTTAACGCTATTGTGACCATCCATGGATTGATGGATTGGTAGGTGATTGGACGGACAGACAGACAACCGGATGAATGAATGATAAATGACTGAATGGAAGGTCGGATGACGAATGGATGGGCGGACAGGCAGATGGGTGGGCAGACGGGTGGATGAATGGACAGATGAACACCTAGACAGGCAGATGGGTGGATAGACAGGTGCACGTATGGATGGACGGATGCACAGGCAGATGCAAACAAGAGAGAGAGAGAGAGAGAGAGAGAGAGAGAGAGAGAGAGAGAGAGAGAAGAGAGAGAGAGAGAGGGAGAGAGAGAGAGAGAGGGAGGGCTGGTGGAGGGATGAGGAACGGGGAGACGGAAGCGAAGGGACGTGGGTAATGGGTAGAATGGAGGGAGAAGGAAATGGAAGGGAGAGAGAAATAGGGTGAAGTGAGATGGGGACGTGTGGGAGAGAGACAGGGACAGTTGGAGAGGCAGAAGAAATGAAGTGGAAGGTAGACGGAGATGGAGAGGAGATGGGATAATGGAGGGAGGGGAGAGGAATGGGAAGGAGAGGGAGGGAGGGATTCCTCTTCGTCTTAACTGCAAGGTACAAGGTCTGTATTACGGATCACATGCTGCTACGTTCTGGTCAAATGTTTCTGTTTCAATAAGAATTTCTATAAGTCTATCTATATCTGTATCATGGCGATCCAGGGAAAAATTAATACAATTATTGTTATATTGTTGAAAGTCAATCCGGTTATTTATCAGTATCAAATATTAGCCTACTGGATCTTAAGAGTTCATATTTACCTTTCTTTGCCGAACTTAGGAGATCTTTTCCATGATGCTAATCGACTTGTCTTAATTGCCTCGATTAGAACAATTAGAATGCACCATTGGACATGTATATAAATTAACAACTGAGAAATAAAATTTAAGCGTTGTATAAATTATTTTGGAATTGCACCTAAATATCTCAACGATCGTTTAAAATGGATTGCATACATACATTTGGAGTCTCGTTACATAGCATCCACTCTGAGGCGTGTTCCTCCTGGAAGGATGCGACATTCTATCTTGAACTATTTGTCTTCTGCTGGAGCAGTTGACATCACGTATAATACATCCACATAGAAGAAATATCAATAAAACACGATGGCAAATATCACCTGTCATAGTAATGGTAGCGGGTCATTGCAAAGAATAGTGTAAGCGCTATCTTACTGACTAATATTAGCCAGTATCGTAATGGCGGCTGGTCATTGTCAGGAATGGCGCGGGTGTTATCTTACTGATTAAATCATGATAATGTTTGCCTACAATAGACTACATGCACTATGTACGGGGTGTATTTCTTAAGCTCAGATAGGCGATATTATCATTGGATCTGTGGGTGAAATATGTGCTATGCTAACACCAGGAGAGGAGTTTACGTTTCTAATCTCATTTATCTCTATTCCAGCAAAAACTTAATCACAAAGTTACTTTACACATTAGGCCCGAGTTAACTTGAACCAAATGCTATTATGACCAGACATTGCAAGTCTGCGTAAAACCATTGTAACAGCATATTCATTCTAGAACTAAAATGTAGTCTGCGGAAAGTCGCCGTTGTACCAGTAGGGTAGCAGTGAGTGTGTCTGGTGCCCGGGTGGGGGTGGGGTGGGTGGGTGGGAGGTGGGGGTGGGGGGGGGGGGGGTGCAGATCAGCTTTTTGGCGCGCCCTCATATACCCCAATACTGGCGTCCTGATGCACCCACAATGCCCCTTTAGACATCACCCCCCCCACACACACACACACCCCCCCCCCCCCCCCCCACACCCCCACCCCACCCCACCCACCCACCCCCACGTAAGCGCTACACTTGGCGCGCGGGAGAAACTGCCCCAACCCCGTGATCTCCCATCACTACGCCACTGCGGGATACTAACCTTGAACTTGAGGTATCCCGATGTCTTTTCTTGATCTTACAGCGTCAGACCATACAGATGAAGTAACTGAAGGGTGACCACCTGACAACCTTGAATATTTTGCTAAAATTGTATTTTGTATGCGGCGGTAGTATAACGCATGACATGTTTAGGTGATTGTTATCTGGACAGCGATAACATCATTAAGCAATGGCTGGCTTAAATTTGAACAAGTTGCTCTATTTGAGGAGATTATTCGTGGTTCCTAACTACAGTGAATAATGCATTATTTCCACACCATGAGACTCATCCTCTCCATGACAAGTTTAACCATTAGTGGGAAGGGGAGGGGGTGGGCTCATAAGGCGGAGGTAAGGTTCGAACACGAGACTGGGTTTACCAGTTGACCTAATAATCTCCGAATCACAGGTGCCATGTGTGTAGGCATAGCTGACAGCGTGTTATATTGCAATTAGGCAGGTAAATCTTGGTATAAAACAAGCGATCATCACAGACCAGACCAGTAGACCCATCTGCCAGATATAGCCAGTAGTTGTGTGGCCGTAACCGCACGTGCGTGCGTGCATGTCCCATAAACTGATCACACACGACAGACCCGTTCGTCGGTGATAAGATCTGAACCTAGCAAGCAAACTAGGAACCATACGTTTCTTGGTTTGAAAATGGCACACTATGGTGAGTTATCTTTAACCTGGCGAACTGGAGCACTCCCGAAATCGAGACGGAGTTTGTGCAGATGTAGAGGCACCATTAATTGATCAGACTCAAGTTTGGGGAGACTACCAAAATCGGACAGTTGAGCCGGATCGGAATGGATCATACACCATCTGATCATCCTTGATTACGCAAACAGTTTTAAGCATGCATTTTAGTTGGTGGTAATCGGCCACCTAGTGTAGATTCTTGGAAACAAACCAAACTATTCGTTATAACTATACAAAACATGAGGCCCAAGGGCCTGTGACGCTCGCCTGCACCATTAGCATTTGAAGCATTTGCATTTAAATATACACGATTCTTTACATTAAAAAAGATGGCCACCGGAAAAATTGGCCAATCAAAATTCTGAATGGATGTTACGGAGCTTATCACCATAGAATACATCTAACCAAATTTGGTTGAAATATTTCAAGCAGCTATGGAGGAGTAGCATCTTTACCATTTCCGGTAAATTTTTCACAAAATCAAGGATTTTCACCCAAAGAATTGATGAATCAAAATTCCGAATGGAAATTCTGGAGCCCATCACTACAGGATCTTTTCAGCCAAATTTGTTTGAAATCGCTCAGAATGGTAAGGAGAAGAAGCAATTTGACAATTTCCGGTACATTTTTAATAAAATCTAAGCTTTTCACCCAAAAAATTGATGAATCAAAATTCTGAATGGAGGTACTAGAGCCTATCACAATAGAATCATTTCGGTCCAATTTGGTTGAAATCTGTCAAAATCGTAAGGAGAAGTAGAGATTGACAAGGGGAGGATATAGTCACCGCTTTGTCTATCTGTCCGTCCATGAATCCATCCGTTAGTCGGCCTGTTGGTCCGTTGGTCCACCCATTCGCCCTCTACAGTTTGTCTGGGCCATAGTTTCAAGACTTTTATATGTATGATCCCGAAATTTGGGATGTTTAGGCCTATGCATCCTACGGAGATGATGTGCACTGTATGAAAATTGTATCAGTGTGACCTACTTTTCACAGTTCACTGAACATTACAGAAATGTTTGTAGACACAAGGCAGAAAACTAGAAACGTTGTTTAACTCAGAGGGCCCGCAATCACTGAAAATGCCTTTCGCTATATAGTAGGTAGCAATTTTATTCAAAGCCTTTATATTACTGAAAAATAAAAATAAAAAACAACAGCAACAAAAAACCCACGGAAATTGGTAAAAATTTTACTTTTGCACACCATACGACCACACCTTGAGTATGGATCCAGCTCATGGATGACAGCAGCTAAATCTCATCAACAGAACCTCGACAGAGTACAAAACCAGGCACTGCGCATCATCACTGGTGGAATGAGATCAACACCAATAGAAAAAATGGAGCAGACAGCAGGCATCCCCCCACTTAGTAAAGGAAGGGAATGCAAAGCACTAATCTAAGCTGCAAAGTTCAAATCGTTCAACAGCCACCCGATGAAGATCAGGCAAGCACAGTTGCCATCAGGAAGACTTAAAAGATCAAGTTTTGTGAAAGAGACAAAAGCACTTCAAAGGAAACACCAAGAAGTGTTGCCAGCACAAATAGAAGACCCAAACCACACACTTGATCCTCCACCCTGGGAAAACAAACTAGAGAGCATAGCTATTCGCACCATAGTACCTCATCTCACAACCAAAGATGAACACAGTGATGTCAGCAATAAGGCCCTGACCCTAGCCATGCTGGAATAAATGTACCCTCAGGAGACATGGATAAGGATCTACACAGATGGATCAGCCAAAGATGCAATTAGGGGCGGAGGTGCCGGACTGCACATACAGTATCCAAACGGACAACATGAGTCAGCTGCAATACCGACAGGCAAACACTGCACACGCTACAGAGCTGAAGTCGAAGCACTGGTCCATGCAGCCAATAACATCAGCAGAACAGCAGACCCTATTGCACAGATTGCCTTTTTATCTGATGCCCGCTCTTTCCTTGAGGCTATCACCAAAGGTAAGCTGCCACAACTTGAAGAAGCACTACAAACCATCAAATGCTTTCGGATAGCATTGCAGTGGATCCCCTCACACTGTGGAGTCCAAGAAAATGAGGAAGCAGACAAGATGGAAAAGGTGGGTGCAGAAGAGAATCAGACAGAAAACATGGTTCCACATACAGAGATGAAGACTATCATCAAGTCACTCTATAGAACACCTCAATCAGAAGATGCCTACCATCATCTCTCGAGGCCAGAGCAAGTGACCATTTTTCGTCTCAGAACTGGACATAACAGACTAAACCACCACACGTACAGACGGTTCCACCTTACGACATCGCCCGCTTGTCCTTGTGGAGAAGCAGAACAGACCACAGAGCACATACTTCAATGTTGCAGTACGTATCAGCTGCTGAGAGAAGAGATCTGGCCTTTGTCAACCTCTTTTCTTGAAAAGCTGTATGGGCCTGTGGAAGAACTGCAGAAAATCACAGATTTCATCTTGAGAACGGCTCTCCAAATGTGATACCAGCGATCGAAAAGAAGAAGTACTTTTGCATAAAAAGTCAATTTTCACCCAAAGTATTGGCCCTATAGGGTGAATCAATCAAAAGGCACATCTGCGTATCGTAACTGAGGCATATACCAAGTTTCATTAAATTAGTTTAAGCGATTCTGTATGATATTGTGTTTACGAGAAAATTGTGAAAATCGTGAGTTTTTGCATTAAAAAACCGGTTTTCACCCAAAATCTTGGACCTATAAAGGTTAATCCTTCAAAAGGCACATCTACCCATCATAAAGAAGCCAGGTGCTAAATTTCACTACATTATGTTAAGCGATTCTGTTTGATATGGTGTTTACGAGGAAATTAACATTGAACATATAAAGGTGAATTCTTCTAAAGGCACATCTGCGTATCATAACTCAGACATACACCAAGTTTCATTAAATTACATACATTCTGTATGAATGCTATTTACGAGATAGGCCTATTGTGGACGGAAAGACGGACGGATGAACAGACGGGTGGACGGGCAGACAGACGGACAAGCAGGGTGATTACTATAGGGCTTTACACCTTCCAGTGCGGGTACCAAATGAGATGGGTGTCAAATAAACGGGTTAATATCTAAGTCACAGGGTCACAAAATGCATCCTGAAATTTTAGCCATAAATTGGGAACCCAAGTAGTCAGAATCACCAAATTTGACACATCCGTCTTCATTATACGTGTCCAGAAGTCATATGGGTTTCGATATCTAGGTCACCGGGTCATGAAGTGCATACCGGAATACACATTTTGGCCATAACTCACGAGGATTGCAAGAAGGCAGGATCACCAGATTTAGCACACATGTTCACATTTGACAGTTTATTATTGCTTTCAGTTTGAGGGCAACCGATCAACTGACTAGATCACGAGGTCACTAAGTGCATTGTCAAGACAGCGCGCATAGGCGTGAGTCAGCATCTCCCTCGAGTGCATTCTAGTTAATAATTGTATTACCATCGCCCGGTAAGGGGAAGATGATATTGCGGTAGAGTCTGTCTATCTGTCCGTCTGTCCATCCGTATGTTCATCCATCCACCCGCCCGCCTACATGGCAGCCAGCCCGCCCGTCCATCCGCCCACGCGTGCGTGTGCGTGTGCGTGCGTGTGTGTGCGTGTCTGTGCGTGTGTACGTGCTTCGAGTATGCATTAAAAACCCACTTATCCAATGTGGCTCGGTGTCCCTAAAATAATAATGAATAACGAATAACGCATAAGGAATAATGCATAATGAGCCATACGATATGGAATAACATGGAGCACCTGCCATATGATAAAGAATAACACGGAATAACTGGCATATGATAAAGAATAACACAAAACATATGCCATATGAGAGAGAATAACGCATAATAACGAGCCTATGACATGGAATAACACAGGATAACGGCAATATGACATGGAATAACACAGAATAAAAGCAATATGATAAGGGATAACATGTAATAACTGCCATTTGATAAGAAAAACATGGAATAACGATCCTATGACATGGAATAACAAGGAATAACGGCCCTTCGTTATGGAATAACGACCGTTTGATATGGAATAACACTGGATAATGGTCATATGATATGGAATAACACAGAGGAACGGCCAATTGATATGAATAGCATGGACTAGCAAGCCTATGAGATAAAATAACAGGGTATAACAGCAACTTGAACTGGAAAATCATTAAATTACATGATGTGGAAAACATGGACAATATCGTGCCTATGATATGGAATAACGTGGAACAATCAGTCAACGATATGGAATAGCAAGAAATAATTGGCAGTTATTCTTTGTTATTCCGTATCATAGCGTTGTTATTCCATGCCATCCCATGTCATATACGTGTTATTCCGTGTTATTTCTTATCATAGGCTCGTCATTCCGTGCTATTCCATATCACATGGCCATTATTCCATGTTATTCCATATCATAAGCTCGTTATTCCCTATTATTCCACACCATACGCTACCGTAAAGTGTGTAAATTCGCCACCATGAGGTAACTCTGCCACTAAGTTGACCGAGCCGCAAATCAACTTTCAAAAGGAACGTGTTTAGTGCCTTTTGACAGCATGAAACGCCTCCCCTGTCAAGATCCTTATGATTCAACTACAGACCACAATGCAAATGTTATTGATCATGTCACAGAGATGAAAGGATGGCCAACCTCTACATCACCAACCAAGCCAAAGTCGCTAGATGAGAACTGACCAGGACAGACCATCGGGATCATTTCATCAAGCAAGGCTGAACATCGAACATGAACATCAGGTTCTAGTAGCTTTAGTAATGTGGATGGGGATGTGGAGGAGGGTGACATGTGTGTACAGCGTGCTATATCGTACTCCATTTACACTGGAGACGATTACTTAAAATGTCTCACATGTGACACGGTCTTTGTAAGTAAGAGTTGTCATGGCTGAGCTGAGGACATACGGTGATTAATCTGGGAACTTGTAATAACTAAACATGGTTACTTTGTTCACGCAGCAGTTCATGGCACGAAATGAATCTATAATCAAAGGACATTTTCAGCTGCATTTAGTAGCAAAATGAATGGATAGTGTTTTGTAATTTTGAATTATGTTGTGTTCTAAACTCAATGAAAGGGGCGATGATTCAATATCGCATGGTTAAGTTGATCATTATATAAGACTTAGTTGAGTAGCGACATAACCCCTTATTGGGTTATTTCGCCACCCAAAGAAAATTACACCTATCCCAACACATAGACAACTGGTCACTTTCAAAATTTTGTTTTCTTATTCACTGGACCCTGAGCATCAACATTCCAGTTAGAAATAGAAGGCATAGCTAGTGCACATAACAAGAGGCCCAACGGACCATTAGCATTTGAGCCATTAACATTTGAACAGACATAATACTTTCAATTCAGCAGTAACAAGATATAAAATAGTAAATTGGTAATTCAGAATAATCGATATTTAGTGGGAAATTAATTATGAACGCAGACCACACAATCAGATTGAACCTTAGGTTCCATCCAGTCAATAAAAAAATCAAATATGGCCATCAAGACCAGAATTTTGATTGGTCCGTGACAGCCATGTTTTGCCAAGGATCAAGTTCTCTTGAACAAACTTCAATCACCCTGAAGGCTGATCCTGATGTTGGACAACAAGATGGCCACTGGAACAAGAGGTTAATGAGGAATAGCGTTTTAAACGATTTCCAGCTATTTTTCGGAAAATTCAAGATGGCTGCCGAACAAATTGACCAATCAAAATTCTGTAAACATGCTCGGAAGCACACGACTCTAGGGTCCTTTCAGCCGAGTTATTTTGAAATCGTTCAAATGGTTAATAAGAAGTAGAATTTTAACTGATTTTCAGAAAACCCAACATGGCCGTCACAAAAATTGGCCAATCAAACTCCTGTACGCAAGTTTTGAAATCTACCAGCCTAGTATTCCTCTAGTCATGTCTGGTTGAAATTGCTCAAGGATTTAATGAGGAGTAGCATTTTAAACGATTTACCGACATTTTTCGGAAAATTCAAGATGGCCGCCAAAACTGTTCAATCAAAAAATTTCATACGCAACACGCCTTCAGAGTCGGCATATAATGTATCCGTTCATGTATAGGCTAACCAAAAACTCTTGGAACTACATCTCGAAAAAGAATTCTCTGTCATGTCCATTGAACCACGAAAAGTAGCTCATGCTTACCTACTTTTCAAACACAATACATCTTGAGCATATAATGCATTCATGCACCAAGTTTACTTCCTGAACTACTATAACAAACTCTCTTGAAGATACAGCCTGGCCCGAAATTCTCCGTAATGTTCAGTGAACCCTGAAAAGTAGGTTAGGCTGACTTACTTCATCCTATAAAGTAGGTCAACAGCATGTTCCGTGAATTTTGAAAAATACTGGCCTGCTCTTCATACCTAATAGTCATAATACACTTTCAGAGTATAATGCACTCATACACTGAGGTTAGTTACGGTACACCAAACACTCTTGAAGCTACAGTCCACGCAAACATTTTTCTGTGATGTACAGTAAACCGTGAGAAGTAGGGTCACATTAACCTACTTTTCATACGCAGCACACCTTCAGCATACAGTGCATCCATACGATAAGTTTAGTTTCTGTATGCAAAAAACCTCTTGAAACTACAGCCGGGCAAACATGTTCTGTAACTTTCAGTGAACCGCGAAAGGTAGGTCAAAGGTTGATCACACTGTACATCGCTGTAGGATGCGTCCACATATCAAGTTTCATGATCATGCATATAAGTCTTGAGACTATGGCCCGGACAGACTTGTAGAGTACGAATGGGTGGACAGATCAACGAACACACGGACGGACATGTGAATGGACGGTCAAATCAGCGAGTATATGGTCCACGGAAATGTTAACACAACGAACGAACTTGTCATGCAAGAGGATTTCTTGACGATGGCCCTAATCCACATAAATTAACCCATATCTGGATCGGGATAATAACAGGGCAGTAGTCTGCAGGTGGGAATGGGGGAGGAAGTTGCCACCCCTGAGATTTGCGAAATGCACTTTTTAAAATACATTTAACGGGCGGTCATAAAAATAAGATAGCGTTAAGATAGAGACAGGTAGATGAACTTTTGAACATGGGACTCCCGGAGGTACCACACAGACTCGTACGTCCGAAGAGGTATCCCCGCAAGGGAGGCTCCCGTACACGAGACTTAACTAATTAACTTAATATAAGTTACTATACCCCTAAGCTGAAAGGAAGAAGATTATCTCGGACGAAAGGTTATGTGCCTCACGCAGGCACTACTCTTAGTGCTAGTTTTGGGAGTATTATCCTCGCATGGACTGTCGTCGCTGGATCCGTGCGAGAGGCAAGTGCCTCGCGCGGGGCTCCGTCTCGGGAAGGTGTCGCCACTGCTTAAAGCGGGAGAAGAGTAGTAGGCAGAAATGGGCCCACCCTAATATTTCAACCAAAATGCTTGAGAAAGAAAAGACCATACCTAGTGAGATTATGACTATATGGTTGCGTGCTGTTTTACGTGAAGACGGGACGAGCGATTCCAGATGGATTCCCTCATCATCGTCTTATGTGATCCTGAGTATGCTGAATTAGTAGTTGCCGCTTTATTTATGCGGGCCTTCTGCTTTGCTTAATTAGCGTTTAGTTATTTTGAAAACAGGAACTATTTTTGGCCGCAAATGGCTCGTATCTACCTAGCTATTAGACACGGCTGTCACTGAGAACAGATGCCCTAAGACATCAATACTGAAGACAGCGCTCATACATGTTACTTAGTAAGATCTCTGAACTGGATAAGAATCCGGACATCCCGCTCCGTAAACCACATAAAACGTTACATAGGTTACTTTTCCCGAAAGCATTATTGGACCATTGTTCTATCGTTATGGTGGGGGTGAGATAGAGACGAATACCCACCGTAAATGTCCTTCCCGCAAGGGTGTGGCAGATCTAAATATCATGCCCAGACATTCTTACGGAATTCAGTGGGGATACGCATCTCGCCCATCACTGGGTCCTATGGAACTAACCGTTTAACCTGTCGTTAGGTTCATATACAAGTTGCCCTGTTTTGCACTGCTGTGCGGGAGGTTTGTTCAGTAAATAAAATAATAATTAAAATATGTTTTCGCAGTGCTTTCCTACATTGGCGAAAGTGCTAACTACTAAGTATCCAAAGATACCAGGGGAATGTGTGTGATACCACACCCTAGGCATCACCGTTCGGAAACCCCAACAGTTTCCTAGAGTCGGATCAGCCGATGGTGCGGATAGGGATATCCAAACAATTAAGAAGCCACAAGGCTGAGTGGAGCATGAAGAGAGACAAAATCTTGGAGTTATGAGTCTTACCGGAGTGTGGGGATATATTATCGCACTGCCGGAAGAGAAGAGTATATTACCGAGTTTGTAATGAAGAAAGTGTCTCTAATCATTTTGAACCTATCCTATCGAGCTGAATAGAAAAGGTTTAGTCGGTAGCATGCCGGGCTAAACAGAGTTATAGCACGGACAGCGACCTCAGTGAAAAATTGTTGGTGGCGGGAGAAAGTGCTGCATATATAAGTGTTGCTGTATAGTGTTTCCTACGTGCACTGCAGTCCTATATTTTCTATAAATAAGCAAAACATATGAACGGATGGCCACTGACTATATATATATACATAATCTAGCCAGAACAATCAATACGGCATTAAATGATCAGTAGTATATATCTTAATACAGGTTAACGAACCTATTAGGGTGCAGTTAGTAAAACCCCTTACAGGAAATGAAAATAACTATAAACAAATACAGAAATTATAACTAGCGGTCCTAGGACCGTTACGGTACCTTTTATTCATCGGGACCGTTCTTACGGATACAATATAATTAACGAAATACATATAGAGAAATAATTAAACTGTGAAGTATAGTTACTTGAATCCTCGGTAGTCATTCTTAAGTTAGGCTATCGTATTACTGAAACTGATACGTCATTCCGTGGTGGACGTGCGTTGATGCATTCTCAGGAAGCTGGAAAGTTCCTGCATGTTGGTTCCTGCAAGCTGTTTTCCGCAAACAAGATTCCCGCAAGAACACTCATGGCGGGAATACATCACCCAGCACTGTAAACCTAATAGGATGTCTAACGAGCAGTCAGTAAAAGATACGATAGTACTACTATGGTGAAGAAAGTTTCCATACACCGATGGCATGGATGGAAGTTGTAAACAAGCCGATCACAGGCGGGGGTTGTCAGATGCGAATGAAGATACAAAACAAAGCTTAACGGTGCTGGGTACATCAGCCAGCTCTGAAGACGCACCTGGCAGAGTTCACTTGCTGCGGTCGAAAGTCAGAAGAACCTACACGACATAAGACGGTGACGTGGGAATCCTTCGGGAATCGCTCATCCCGTCTTCACGTAAAACAGCACACAACCGTATCGTCATAATTTCACTAGGTATGATCTTTTCTTTACAGCATTTTGGTTGAGTATTAGAGTAAGCCTTTTCGGCCAATACTCTTCTCCCACTTTAAGCGATGGCAACATGTTCCTGTGATAGAGGCCCGCACGACGCACTTGCCTCTCGCAAGGATTCGGTGATGACGGCCCACGCGAGGTTAATACTCCTCACCCAAACTAGCACTAGGAGTAGTGCCCGACACCACAAAAGATAATTGTCTTTCCTTTCAGCTTAGAGGATTAATAGCCTACACTGCTGGGGAAAAAAAATGAGGCAAACATGATTTATCATATTTTTTATGATTACTCTTTCATGTTAATAAATACAGGTGAAATAAGTGACAATTTTACATAATATTGTATGCCTTGTCTGTGTGCAGGGTACCTTTTAGTATGGGATAGCTTTTCCCTTGTTTTTCTTCAGAAATCTCAGCCGTTTGAGCAAGCTGTCTGAAAGCATTTTACAGTGTGCTGCATCAATGCTGTTCCATTCATGTCTGACTGCTTCCCACAACTGGTCAGTGCTCCCAAATTTTCTGCCAACCAGTTTGGCCTTGATATGCGCCCACATATTCTCCATGGGGTTAAGATCTGGTGACTGTCCAGGCCAAAACATCACCGACAGCGAATGCCGCTCAAACCATGACTTTGTTGTTTTTGCTGTGTGTGCCGGGGCATTATCTTGTTGAAAAATAGCTTTTTGTCTTTTATTTCCACTACACAGCTTGTTCAGGCTTGGAAGCAACCCATTTTCTAATATGTTTTGATACTCCTTTGCATTAATGGACTTTTCACATTGCACAAGCTCGCCAACACCAGATGCAGAAAACACACCCCATACCATAATTTCACCTCCTCCACGTTTCACAGTGGTGGAGAGGCATTCTGGGTTACATTTTTCACCTGACCTACGAAGAGAGTGCTCTGGCGCATCTGTACACAGCTCAAAACGTGACTCATCACTCCAGAGAACACGCTCAAACCACTGAGAATCATGGTCACGATGAAGTGCCAAAAATCTGAGTCTGTCTGCAACGTTCTTTGTGGACAGCAATGGTTTCTTAGCACATCCTCTTGATGAAAAACCAGCTTCCTTGAGCCTCCTTGCAATTGTTCTTCTTGAAACAGCCTTATTTTGTGAATTTCTGAATTCTTCTGCTAATTTGGTGAGTCTTCTTACGATTCTTCAGAACAGTCGTTTTCAGCCTTCTTTCATCTCGACATGTTGTCACTTTAGCTCGTCCAGAACCTGCTTTCCGGGCAACAGAACCTGTCACTTGAAATGTGTGGTCAATTCTCTATATTGTAGACAGTGGAATCTGAAAATCCTCAGTCTTTTTCAGAATCTCAGGATATGACTTTCCGGCTTTTGACTTCAACAGGTACATGGAATTTCACCTTTTTGAAGACATTTTGAATCAAAAATAACAATTTCACTCTTCAGGTACAGTGTGGTAATAGTCAGAGATTACAGAAATGGCTAATGTCTTGTCACCTCGGTCAGCGTAACTCAACTAGCTTGCTAGTTTGGTTAGTTAATTCACTTTAAATCCTGAACACAGAGACGCACTATTTGTCTTTTGTGTATGCATGTAGGTCTAATATAAAACAAGAATCCATTCAGTAGATGGCTTTTGATATGCAAATTAGCTCACTCAGCAGTGGAAAGCAGTCAGACATGAATGGAACAGCATTGACGCAGCACAATGCAAAAAGGTCACCAATGTTAATTAGGTCACCAAATCAAATCTTGTAAGTCCATAGATCACAAAATTGCTATGGGCAGGCATACTGGTGACACAAACTCTTGGGATGAGACTGTCGTGTTTAATGTACGCGACAATGGTCGCACGGCCCCACCGGAATGATTGAGTTCCACCGGCCCTAGGAGCCAGTCTTTGTTACCCGTAGGGAAGTATCGCACAGGATCCGTAACCCCGAGACCGGAAGCTAACCAGTGTCATCATTCATCGTGCACTTGCAGCGCGGCGAGTTGACACCAGACACCAGAACGGCCTGACACTACCCCGTGAGCTACAAGTGGTGCTCGATGTGGGGCCCGAAGAACATCATTATTAATGCGCAGCGAACTCACGCACCCACCGTATAGTGAGCTTAGTTCTATACCATCTCCATTTAGCGACGAATCCCTCGACCAAGAGGTAGCGTCATACGATGGATACCCAGCTCACATACTCACCGACTATGCCAGAAATTCACCAGCGGAATCAACAACTCAGCAATATAACCTGTGTTCGCCTGTCAGTGAGGGTACCCTTCGGGATGCCTCACAGGTGGGAACAGAGTTTAGAACTATATCGGACATCCAACAGGCCAACTCCATCAGGGCCGAATCGTGGACGATCACGACAAAGACCCGATTGTGGGCACACCCACAATCCTTCAGACTACTATCGTTCACCTGTGTCATCTACGGAAACTATATGGCAGGGTGACAATCCATATCATAACAACCTCCTGGGCCGCCCCCATCAAATACATCGCTATACTCGAGGGGAACACCGTGGCATCATCGGGAGGAATCAGCACCACCTTTTCACCGGTACATCAGTCATGCTACACACCACGACCGCCAGCCGACTACACCACCGCCATATGAGTAATATCAGTCCTCACCTCGAGAAGAACGTCCGCGTAATCTTCATAATATTCCGCCTCCCGTCCATAGACCCATGCCAGTTTATGGCTCTACAACGGGGCGGGCTTCACTAGATTGGAGTACGCGCGTTCTCGCTCCTAGCCATCAGCATCGACGAGAAACACCAACACCACCGCAACCACCACCTGCACAACGACCAGCATCGGAATATTCGTCAGTCTCCTGGATACGACCACCCCCCGGCTTTTAACTACTTCATTCTTCCCATGGTCTTGGCCGAGTCATTCTCCCTCCCGAATTTAGCGGGGAGAGTGACTGTACCAATTATAAAATACAGTTCGAGATAATAATTCTAACTAACCACTGGAACGATCAGCAGATGGGCGAATATCTCGCCGCAAAGCTTTCTGGAAAAGCTCTTCAAGTTCTTGCGGATCTCGGGACTGATTATACACCCACTTACACCCAATTGGAACGAGCACTAACTGAACGATTTGGCGACATGGCTCTCTGAGCCACTTACAACTTTAAAATCTCTGATGATGTGCGGGAGAAACTCAACCCGAGCTAACTAGTCGAATCAGGAGACTAGTTACCCACACATATCCTAGCACCAATTTTGAAGGCGTAACGCATCTCCATCTTGACACTTTCTTCGATGCGTTAAGCGGTGAACCTGCCCAGAAAGAAAAACTATTTCTTGCCAACCACGGGAGTTTGGCCCAATTAACGGCCACCGCAGTCCACATAGAAAACTTTCTGGAGCGGGAGAAGAACAACCGACGCCAACTTCACCATATCAATGAGGTAGAGGGTGCAGCTATCGCCACGTCCACCAATGCCCCCCCCCCACTCCCAGATCAACAGCAAACAAATTCACAGAATTCCAATCAGAACCAAGCGCCTGGAGGAAGCCGCAGAGGAAGCTACAATGGGGCCCCCAGGCGTGGGAACCAGCGCAACAATAACAATAATAGCAACATGAAGGAACGTATGGACGAGATCAATAAACATATCTCAGCATTGACAAATTTAGTAACCACACTCAGCACAAACCTTGCCACCACTCACAATAGAACCGTGAAGACCACCAACACCGCACCGCCACCAAACACCTGTTTCGGATGCGGTCAGCCAGGTCATTGGAGGGAACGATGTCCTAACCGATCTCCATCTGTAACGCCTGTCCCTGATTGCAGCACGACACAACCGGAGAAGCCATTAAACTCTTAAGGGCACCGATGGTCGAGTCACCTCGGTGCCCGTATCTGCTTCCCGGCTCAATTGCGGCCCCCCGTACAACAACTTTCAATGGCCAACTATTACCAACCAAATTCAGCTTTTACACATACACCATAACGCATGGCTTCACACATGTCGATGCATACAATGCCTCCCACATCCGCAGCATCGCCATCCCTCTATCTACGCACATAACAAGCCTTCTTTCCTTTGTAAAACGGCAGTGGTAGGTTGTAGCATCCCCGCTGAAACAACATTTTTACAAGCACCACGTCCCACCACCAAGACACTGAATTCTCAGTGCCCCTTGGTGGTGTGCAAAACACCGTCCCGCACAACATCATCTCCCGCATCCACAGACAGCAGCGACTTGGGAGGGACGGTTCACTCTGCCTCTTGGATTCGCAAACGCCGATGGAGACGGGGAGATACATGTCCCTGGTGGCGTTACTGTTTCTTCTGTGCTTCGCCAAAGCATCCAATGAAGCATTGCAAGAAATGGCTCGCGCAGGTGGAGCTTATCCGTTATCCCGTACGCACCGCTGTCTACACTAATACTGCATACCCAGAAACAGCAACATCTCCATCATCATTGCTACCCCCAGCTCCGTCTTCGCCGCAGCCCTCATGGCAGTGACAACGGCGGACTGGCCCCTTCCTCACTTAGCCATCCAACACATTAAAAGAAGCCATTCAGAAACAGACCAATTATATACAGAATGATTCCACTCCGACATCATTGTCTAGGGCGGCGTCATTGGAAACTCTTCCACAGGTACACCACAAAGTGATATACAAATGTGTCTGTCTGTTTAGCGGTGTTTCCACCAGTGCCACCATTGACACTGGCGTTTCAATCACCGTATTCAACAAGCTCTTATATAAGGGCATCCCACCTCATAAACAGTCTCCCCTTAAACCTACAAACATTTACCTACAGACGGCTACGGGAACTGATGTGCCTGTAGCCAGTGTAGTTAATCTAGTCATCCAAATAGAGGAGATGCAATTCATACAGCGAGTTGTCATCGCCTCTATTCATAACGATGCCCTCCTTGGCTATAATTTCCTCAGTGCCAGCGAAGCCATCATACATTGCAAACAACAGAAACTTGACATACACGGCCGACGAATACCTCTTGGACCGGCATCGTCATTCTCCGACACGTGTGCGCTGATATTATCAAGTCCCGCCACGGTTGAGTTGGGAAGAGAGCAAATCTTGTGGGCCACCGCACCACAGTTAGGAAGCAACACACACATTGCCATGCTGGAACCCGACCCTGATTACACGATCGCTTTGCAATGCGCAAGTCCCTGCATGATCGTGGACACTACTAATAAGGAACATATACCTTTTAGGGTGTTCAATGGCACCACAGACCCCATAACCCTTGAACTGGGAGTACGCTGCGGTCATTTAGTGGACATTATCTCATTGGAATCGCCTACACTTACACACACAACAGCATATGCCTGATGATTTACCCGAACATTTACATGATTTATATCTACATGCCACAGTTGGATTATCGCAATCACAGAAACATGAAATTCGGAAACTACTGTACAAATATTGTGATAGTTTTTCCTCCGGAGACATGGATCTCGGAGAAACTCACCTTGTGCGACACTCCATCGACACAGGCAAAAATCGCCCCATACATCAACCGGTACGACGTCTTCCCATTCATAAAGAAGAGGAAGCGCATCAACAAGTTACCGATATGTTGCGGACTAGAATTATCGAACCCTCAGCATCTCCATGGGCTAGCCCAATAGTACTAGCAGGCAAAAAGGACTACCGCCGCCTTAATGATGTTAGCATCAAGGAAGCTTATCCGTTACCTCAGATAGATCAGGCCATGGATTCTTTGTCTGGAGCCAAGTGGTTTTGTACCCTTGACTTAGATAACGGTTACTGGTAAGTGGCCATGGGTGAAGCTGAAATGGAAAAGACCGCATTCGTTTGTATGGATGGTCTTTTCCAGTTCCGCAAGATGCCCTACGGCTTGTGCAATGCTCCCGGAACTTTCGAACGCCGCATTGAGCAGGTATTAACCACCCTGCAATGGTAAATATGTCTCTGTTACACTGATGACATAATAGTCTTCGGACCCACGTTTGAGCAAACCCTTATCAATTTTGACACCATGCTTTCACGATTCCACACGGCCAATTCGAAACTCAAACCCAAGAAATGTCATCTCTTTAGACAGAGCGTTGAGTCCCTGGGACACGTCATATCCAGTGATGGAGTGGCTACTCAGCCATCAACAACTAAGGCAGTAGCAGAATGGCCCACGCCCTCATCACTCACAGAGACGCGGAGTTTTCTTGGCTTATGCCAGTACTATCACCGTTATATCTGACATTTCAGCGAGATTGTTTCACCCATCTACAAGATCACCGAAAAAGATCGACCATTCGAGTGGATGACTGAGTGTGAACGACCGCCCCGATTCTTGCTCATCCTAATCCAAACCTCAATTTTATGTTAGACACTGACGCATCAGCTTACGCTATCGGCACAGTTCTATCTCAGGCCATGAAGACAGAATGGAGTAGGTATTGGGTCACGTAATCTGAATAAAACGGAGAAAATATGCAACCACCAAGCGAAAACTACTAGCAGCGGTGCATTTCGTCAAGTACTATAAACACTTTCTGTACGGGTGCCATTTTACACTCCGTACATACCATGCCTTACTACGGTGGCTCAGGAATCTAAAAAATCCAGAAGGCCAGGTAGCGAGATGGCAGGAATCCCTGCAGGCCTATAATTTCAATGTTGTTCACCGTCTTGGCAAATTGCATGGGAATGCAGACGCCCTCAGTAGAGTTGGCATGGAGGCTGAACACGAAGAGGCCACCACCGTGACACAGTCAACACAGCCGTCTCCGGAGTTCCCCGAATTGAGGCACGCAAAGTGGAATCCGGAGAAAATCGTACATGACCAAACAAGAGATGTGCAGACACAAAATATATATGTGTCGATCCAGGAGGGGTTTCGTCCTCCCAAGAAGTCGGTAACACCACTATCCACCACGGCAAAATATTATTACCAACGGTTTGACGAATGTCAACTGATAAATAATCGTTCTTTACATTAATAACGGTCTGGTAGTCCCGGAAAGTTATCGTGACCTTATCTTAAAACAACTACATGATAACGCCGGGCATCTGGCCATGGAAAGGACAGTTACCCGTATCAAATCGAGATTCCACTGGATCAGAATTCGCGATAGTGTCACGGCATGGGTTGCCAAATGTATCCCATGCCAAAAACTCGCTGTAGGCCAGCACCGCATCACACCCTCCCAAATTAAGATTGTTGGTGCACCATGGGAGTGAGTGGCTATCAACGTGCTCGGACCCTTGAATACGACTGATGATGGAAATAAATGCATCCTCGTATTGCAAGACTATTTCACGAAGTGGGTAGAAGCGTTTGCTTTGCCAGACCAAGAGGCATCCACCATAGCAGAGGTCTTGGCAAGCAATGTATTCTGCCGGTTTGGTATGCCTTATGAGTTGCACTCCTATCAAGGAAGTAATTTTGAGAGCCAGCTCATATTAGAGCTCTGCAAATTGTTTCATATCGTCAAAACAAGGACAACTCCATACCATTCCTGTGGTGATGGGATGGTAGAGAGATTCAACAGAACTCTCGCGGAGATGCTTACAAAAGAAACACGCCTTGATTGTAGAGATTGGGATCTATGGCTCCCATATGTACTCATGGCTTACCGCACTTCAGTACACTCCAGCACGGGTTATACCCCTGTTCGGTTAATGTTAGGCCGTGAATTAGCCTTATCCCTGGATCTGGCAATGCCCCAGATACCAGGAGAGAAAGATTCACCATCTCTCTATGTTGAACTCTTGCGGCAACGGATAGAACAAGCCCATGTGTTACTGAGAGAAACACTGTCCACTGCACACTGGCGGCAAAAGACATGGCATGACCGGAGAGTGCATGGAGATCCATATGAAGCAGGAAGGATGGTCTGGGTACACGATTCATGATGGTCTGCAAACGTGCCAAGTAAACTGAGTTACCAGTGGAAAGGCCCCTATGTGGTACTAGGTATGACGTCGGACGTGACCTACCGTATCCGTGCTTCGGATGACCTGACATCAGTCATCAACTTCGATCAGCTTAAACCATGTGCCAGTGATGACCCAGCACCAGAGCTCGGACTGGGCGTTTCTCATGGCACCGGTACCCAGGCAGATATTTCTACGGAAAATAGTATTCCCACGGTTAGCGCAGAGCACTGCAGTTCCAGTTCAACCCAACTTCTACCAAGCCAGAATGCGGGAGAACAAGCGGCTAACGCTGACGACGATGACGAGATACGTACTCACCCTCTCCCTCCTCAGCACGGGTCTACTCGATCTGGGAAGTCGTATCTGAAGAACTTTGTCTTTGTTTTGTCCAAGGGACCGGATGGAAAAGCTGTTCCCCCGATCCCTTCCCATTCCCAATCACTTCATGATATGCCACCCCCCCCCCCATTCATAGAGTTACCACAAGCGGAAGCTGAGGCTGACCTATCCCATGTTTCCAGTGGGGTGGAACATATGATGAATAGCATGGAAGTGAAGAGGCTAGATGAAGCCTTGGCGTGTCTAGAACCAGAAACCCGTACAACGAGGTGTACCCGACCACCCCCAAAAACGTGAAACCACCCCCTCTCCCAAGAGACACCCTATCCAGACGTCCCACCACCGCCATCACTCCAATTCGCATCCCGCATCTATACACCAAGTTCGGATATCACCGGCCCAGTCCATTTCACACTCCACTCGTCGTCTGTTGGCCGTCAATCTTCAGATATGAGAGACTGCTGCTACAGAGGAGGTGGCATCCCGCACCGCACAGACCAACACCACCCCTGTGGTGGGCAGGGAAGCAGCCTGGTCAGCAGACTCTCGGCTCAAATCTTCCCGGTGTCTAAAAACTATGACAGGACACCAACCATTGTGTAACGGGAGATGACCACATCCCCTGTCCAAAGGCCACCCCCTCCATTGGGCCTACCATACTCTCCCGTGAGCAGCCAGGACACCACCCCACAGACAGAACGTCATTACATACAGAATACACTTGCCCTTAAGGCTGGATACGTCAATTCATCATTGCACGTACATCATATACATACTCGGTTATACTCGGCATAACAGAGACATTCAACACCAGCGACCACATCATTTAGCAGCACCTATCGGTATTAATTAATTCCTGGTGGAGACATACAAGCTCCCGTAACCCCCCACCTCCCGCAATAACAACAGACTCAGCGTTCACCAGCGTGGAAAACTGGAATGCACCCACTTCGCTTTAACATTGGCATCATCATGCAGCAGCCCAGAGATCCCGACAACAACATTATCATCAACAAAACACCAGCCAACAAATCTCCCGCACATCCCTTCTTATCTAGTTATGGGAGGACTGATCATATGGATAGAAGGATTACACTACAGCCATCTACAGTACGCGTCACGGGAGGAATGTTTGTCCAACGTTCCCCCACCCCTTTCCCTCTCCCATGACGTCATACAGAAACAGCCAAGACTACATACATCATTTACACGTAATAACAGTCGATATTATTAAGAGAGCAAGATGCCCGCATTGTCGTCAGTCACGAGTAGGATTTTGCTACCGAAAAGTTGAATTCGATAATGGATTGATCAAAGTTACGACAGCATCCGACAGCCCATCTGTGCTCTAAAGTAACTCTGTCCCGCCCACAGGCTCGGCCATTACAGAGCGAAATACCATCAAGGTTCAATAAAGTTGACATCACGCTGCCTTCCCCCCTCCCGCACCTGGCGGCCATAAAAACGTCGCCTTCACCACAGCGCATGTATCATCCACAGATAACCAGCCACGCATATCAAACTCAAATCACCAACATGTCAGGAACATAGACACACAGGTTGACTGTATTCACAATCTCCAAACGACGGCATTGTAAATTGTAACACTGTGTGCACCCACTTCCGAGTTGTACTGTAATTTAACCATTATTGAATGTTATTAATATGTCTGGTCTAGGTAGGGACGGAGCTAGTTCTATCCATTGAGGAGAATGTTTGGCAGCCCTCCCGCCCGGAAAACAAAGCTATCTTGTCGGGATCAGTAACTTTGATCTGCCGCCTGCATAGATCTGTTTAACCCACATATCAGTTTTACTGTTATATTTTTGATTAAGAAAACAACTGCTCTACCGTGCTACAAATCATTAGTGCACGGGCCGGTAAATCTAACAGTATAATTACAAAGAGAATTTCAAAAATTCTCTTCTCTGCGTTCTAGTCCACAATCAACACGGGCTGAGAACTAGCTTTACAGACAACTATAAGACGCATGTTTAAGAACCCGCGCAAATAGGGACATTATTTTAAACGGAATCTTGATATAACATATATATTTCCATATCTCGCATCTGCAAAGACTACACCTCAGCAACAGTATCTCGGCCATCGCCATAAACAGCACATATTTTTCCGATCAACCACGTGTTTCCAAGGGCCACGTGACTTTTACTGCTATTTCCAGTAAATTGGATCAAACGCTTTAAACCAAAGAGCTGCCCAAATACGCGACTACCACGGCGTGATAGAGGAGTGGCGACGGTGAGTCGGGGTAATTACCGCTGACGTCACCAGGCTCCCACACACCCCATCGGGCACTCCAGCCTAAAAATTAAGACAGGCAAGTTTATAAGCATCGAATCTGTAAAACTGCATCATGCTAATTAAAAGGTGATGCTCCTCGGGAATAAGTACTACCCTGTTTTTATGTTGATCGGAAAATTTTAATTGCGCTCAATTAAGACTAAGTTAGTGAGCCATTCCTCTTATAATTAGAAGTACTCCCTTTATATGGGAAGAATTGATCCTGTGACGATCAGAATGGGAAAAAGAAAAACGTTCCATATAAGGCTGACCGAACCACCTACCAAACTTCCAGGTGTGGTCATCCGCCTTCTATGACGTCACTAAACAGTATAAAAGGAGGACGCGCACTCTGAAACTTCGTCTTCCCGTCAAAACCCGACACCAGGGAAGAACAAATAGCATTAGGTTTCTTTCGTGTCGAAAACTAAATTCTGCTGTTCTTTATTATTATTAGAGCATTATTACAATACTTGGCCTGGAAAGTTAAAAATGAAGAGATGGGGCTTTAGGTTTTAATAAGGTTCCCGCAGCCAACTACCATACGGGAACGAGAACTCACTCCTCGAAGATTTAGCATTGTCGGATTCGTCTGAAAAAGAATTGGTACCAGTTTCAAAAAGATTCCTGTGCGGCTCGTTATTAGCTAGCAGAGAACCCTGTACCAGAACTTTTACGAGAAATTCCGACTGCACACTTCATGTTAACAAGGATCATCTCCTCCAGACAGCCTTCTGCGTAATGTGTCAGTATCTCTATACTGCTACCCACTACGGAGTGACCCATGTGCTCCATTATCATCACCATGTGTTAGAAGTGACATTAATTCCTGGGGAAGAAAACGAGGATCGTGCCCTTTTAGCCACGCGTTTTGAATCTCAGTCACCAGTTAAAGTTCTCCCGACTGAGAAGATGGCCCGCTCAAAGAATACCACCAGCAGACATCCCGTTAGTCATCGTCCTCCTGCGGCTACCTTGGCCAATATACTGGCAGCCAGACGTGAAATACTACCCGCAGCCATGTCAGGGAGCACTATGCCACCTCCAGTCACCACATCCACACCGGTCCTGAAATGGAGCAAGAAGCATAAATCCTCCGCAGAATCCAGTCCAGCAGCACCCACATCCGTAACCAGCCACAGAACTACAACCACTACATCTGCACCTGTAGTGTCCGAAGTCAGCCAATATCGGTAGTTATCACGATGCCTACGGAGATGGTGATTCCAAGCTACCCGCAGTCGCCATCTCCTCCTGACCTGATCATAGACGAGGGACCAGGACCATCACAGCCTACATCCATTAGCATCACTCCAACCCGTGTCATCCAGCATCCGCATTCCAGTCTTTCTGATCCAGCAATCAGGAAGGGGACTACGCCTGAATGACCATATGCGGGGAAAAGACGTATCGCTCACACGCAGGACATCCAGCCCACGCCCAATGTCACTGCAAATCGCCTCTTGAAGTACGCCAAGTCTCGGAAGATGTCATCACCTGCCGCATCCACTCACGCATCATTGCCTCGACCTACAATTTGACTTACCGCCATCACAACCACCACAGCCGCCACAACCATCATGAAGACCACATAATCAACCGCCTCAACACCCACTAGCACTACCGCTGTCGTACGAGCAGACATTCTAGCACCCGCAGTAACAGTGAGACATTATAGACGCTCATATTCCCGCAAATATCACTTCAGACATTTCCGAAAGTGCAAGTGATAATGAACGCATCTCAGCAATAATAATTCATCCACCGCGACCAACCACTCTCAGTCGTGGGACCCAGACTCAGTGGGGAAATTTTTCAGCAGAGGTGTGATCGTTTGTGATACAGCAGAACATAAGTGGTGCGACTCATGGAAACTTACTAACTATTAATTTATTTTTTAACTACTTTTCTTTTTATTATATATGTTAGATCAATTGAATCCCGTCCCTGGGATGACTATGGTTATCCGACACAGCTGCGCAACTTAGTTGCCCAGCTGTGTCCCACATAAAATGAGCTCCGGTGTTGTAAGAACGTCGTGTGCGGCGTAAAGAGTACAACACCCTGCAGTGCAATAATGTCATAATCCTGTCATGCAGTCTCAGCTATGATGAGGCTGCCTGATAGACTAACTTTTTGAGCTATTATTATGTTTTATTTTTCTTATTATTTTTCTTCCTGTCTTAGATGTCAGGACGGCTGTGGGGGTCAGCGAGAGCTGCCAGATGCAGACCCTCTATAACGGGCTGCAAATATTTCTAATCAAGATAGGTGTTGGGTACCCCCTTTATTTACCAGGGGTGCGCAACTAATTCGGTAGTAATGTTTTAAAATACCCTGTAGGGGTATGTTACATAGAAAATTATGTACATGTATTTTATATTTATCATTATATATCTTAAATTGTGGTACGTTGGAGCTTGGGTGTTCTCTGCGGAGATAATAATTATCCGCACCCAAAGAGAACACCCATGGGAGCTATTGTTTAGGAATCATTAGCTAAATAAAGTTGAAAGCATGCACCCCCTCCCCTCTCCATTTTGGCACCTCTATGTGCTCTGTCTCTTAAATAAGTGTCTATTACGTCACTACTCCTCTCTGGCCACACACCTACCCAGGAAGTCTATAATTGCCACCTAGTGTACGTCCATGCATCGATCCGCAATGCGCGATCATTTGCCATGGATGTCAAACTAGGAGGGGTGTTGTAGTTCGGATTGACCGGTCGGGTACCAGCCGTACTAGCTAAGCTGGGTATGCGTTGCCCGTCCTGGATTCGTTCCCTGAACGCGCCCCCTGGGTAGAGCTATAGGCATATGGGCCTATGGGAGAGATCGCGTTATAAAAATGACCAAGTGCGTTAAAGCGCATAGGGCGCATGCGCATATTTTACGACCAAGATAGGATGACGCTTTTACTGTACCGAGTAGGTACATTGTAATCCTTTTTAATTACTTGTTCCAGCCGAATCTGGCATTAATCAAGACCAGAATCTGTATTTCAAAATTCAAAATCAAAATCAGTTCAGAAATGGCTGAGTTATCCACGGAAACCCCCTTTTGATTATCTTCAAAATATTGCCATGGCGTCGCAACCACGTTTACGCAGAACTTCTAGAATGCTCTAGAACATTCGACAGCATTATTATTAGCTACACGCTGATTGGCTATTGCTCGACAGATGATTGGTTGAAGCCTGCGCCTACGACGTCACGAGTAGTATAAAAGGAGATGAAATCCAGAACTCGAGAGCATCCTCGGCCAGGGGCCGAATAGGTAGGACCTGTATTCAGGCTACTACCAGCAAGACAGGCATTAAGCAGATGACTTCGGTCTCGAAGGTTTCTCTTCCGTAGCCACTGCAGTAATCCAACCCACTGCACTAAAACAATTTTGTATCTTCCGTTTGTGCGGGAGCATTTCTTGGAACTTTCGAATATTGTTCACGAAAACATCAGGAACTAGCTCGGAACACCAACTTGCGGTGAGGCCTTTCCTGGCCTAAAATGTGATTCTACAGATGTAGAGGCAGCGATGTTCTTTGGTGGATGACTCACCGGATCTGCTGGCCATGCCAAAAAGTGGTTATTCAACCGTCCCCACACTGATGTCGTGCAGGTTTATCTAAACTGTTTGACCGCATCAAGTAAACTTTGCCTGGTACGTCCTAAGAGCTAACTGACGTACCCCGTAGAATTTTGTTAATTAGGTCACCAAATCAAATCTTGTAAGTCCATAGATCACAAAATTGCTATGGACAGGCATACTGGTGATACAAACTCTTGGGATGTGACTGTAGTGTTTAATGTTCGCAACAATGGTCGCACGGCCTCAGCGGAACGATTGAGTTCAACCGGCCTTAGGAGTTGGTCTTTGTTACCAGTAGGGCAGTATCACACAGGATCCGTAACCCACGAGACCGGAAGCTAACCAGCGTCATCATTCATCATGCACTTGCGGCGCGGCGAGTTGACACCAGACACTGGAATGGCCCGACACTACCGCACGAGCTACAATTACATGCTCATGTCGGGCACGTGTTGCGCATAAATTTTCAGATCGAATTCTCCAGTATGTTAGGTTCCTGAAGGCGTAAACCTTGTTAATTAGAAACAAGTTACGGGTGTAAATGGGTACAAATGCGTGCTTTTGTTCAGAGCAGTAAGCGCTCAGATTATGTTGTTTTACCAGTGTAAAGTCATCTTTTAATAATCATATTTATGTAACATAGAGGTTTGTCAATAGTTATCTTAACTAAATACTTAAAGAGATGAACACTCACCTCGGTTTTGAGCTTCTGAAAACGCAATAGAACAAGCCAGACAAATAGAATTGTTTATGATGTTCAGTGAACCATGGAAGGTAACATACTTCTTATATGAGAGACTACATTTACCTACAATACATCTATGCTGCAAGTTTGGTTACTGTATCCAAAACTAACTATTGAAACTACAGCCCGGAATCCATATGCCTGGTTTACCGACTTTATATGTAAAACTCTTGAAAATTTGATCCGGACAAGAAAATCGGGATAGGCAAGTACAATATTTGAACCATCAAATGTAGGCTACTCTGACCTGCTTTTGATGTGACACAATATTCGCCTACAATGCATTTATAAACTGAGTTTGGTTACTGTACGCAAAAAAAGTCTTGAAATTACAGCCTTGACAAAGACAAACATTCTATCAGGTTCAGTGAACCATGAAAAGTAAAAAGCATACCTACTTTCGAAGCAGGATACACCTTTAGCCTACGATGCATCCAAATACCAAGTTTGGTAACGATATGTAGAAAATCCCGGAATTAGGGAAGATGAGCAAATTGATAATCATCTTTTGTATCAACAACAGTGCCATAATCGCTTAGTGATAATTTCAACCGATTAACCTATTGACATAAAGTTAGTGTGTGACCTGTATACCCTTTTTCCGCTCCACACAGGTCTGGTAATGAAAAGTCGATGACGTCACTGTTGTTGCAAAACATAAGCGACATTGCGCTTGACCTGTGCATAGTGACCACCTTGAGATCAGGGATGTCAGGAATTGATGAATCCAGATTCAGCTATGCCCCGCCCATCTGTGGCTAAGCTCCACCCACGCTTTGTCAATGTTGTGATAAATCTATCCCTGCACTCTCTGAATCTCAATTGCAAGAAAATAATAGCGGTTAACTGTTGAATGTTTTGAAGTTAATTTGACTGGGTGCTGTTGCTGCCTGTAAAATTAGTTTCAAAATATTCGCCAGAATGTTTATTAAATAGTAAAGACATACAATTAATACAATGTGTCGGACTATTAAGAGTTTAAGACGGACTAAATCAAGTCATTCATGCTGTAATTGATTATGATGTCATCCTACACATCACGTAGTTGATTATGATGTCATATGATGGATGGATAAAAGGCCCATTGAGGGATGCGTCAGCGCTTACCCCATGCTCTATCATCATCATCATCATCATCATCATCATCATCATCATCATCATCATCATCATCATCATCATAAACATTATTATCATCATGATCAACATCATCACCAGTAAATAAATTGCTTTTATCATCATCATCATTACAATTACCATTATCACCATCATCGGCATGATATATAGATGATGGCATGGCTGCTGTATGAAGTATAATAGGGTGTTACATAGTATCACTGTTAGGAAGACAATAGTCCGAAGTGAGTAAGTCGATTGTTTATTAAATTCGGGAAAATACTAACGGAATATTTCCTGTTTTCAAGATGGTCTGTCTCGCGGAAGTTTCTTTTCCTCGTTCTCAATGGAGGACAAGTCGGCTCATAGTATAACTAAAATTGCAGGGATACTCTCAACAGGCTATTCTCCTAATCCAAAATCTGTGGTGTTATTGAATTTTATCACAAGATTCGATTATCCTTCAAACAAGTATTCAACAATTGTATCTAATCAAAGTGGGACAACCCTCCACCCATATTCCAGACGATATGTATTGTTTGTCGAAAGCCGTCTGGAGCTTTCAGGTAAAATCAGAGCTACTAGATGAATATCTCTACCAGAAGGATATCCATACTCTTCTCCGCTACACGATTCAACCGTACTTTACGTTTCATACCGTGTCTAACTTGTAACTGAGCAGGACGATGATATAAACATCAGGTATAGGACCATATGCAACCTGTGTAGGGCGCTGCCACCACTCAGTAAGATACGTTATTCGAGTGAAATGGCCTGAGTAAAAATAAAGAAAACTGAAACTGAAACGGGATTGCATGGTATGCTGTGTATTCGTTTAAGCCAATCGTATATAGTTTATTTTCATTGGACATTGATTTTCAAATCTGAGTATGACACCATCATTGGACAATCAAATACCGAGGAGAAAATCCAGTCAAAAATGTTTCCAGCCGTTTTAATATCCAAAACTTATTCATAATAAGTCGTCAGGAACAGAGGGTGAATTGTCCTATTCTGAATATTTGCCCATTGAGATCAATACCGAGGTCCAGACTAAGATTTCCGCAATCAAGAGGAGTGGTGTGGTTGATTACGTATTTTGACTTGTACTAAATCATATAGTATTTCTCGCCAGGCGATGCTGCATGTTACATTTCGTGTACCTGAAGAATGGCGGGATTGATCCATCCCAGGTGAACTGTTGAATATTTTGAAACAAATTTGACTGCGTGCTGTTGCTGTCTATGCCAGCAACAACGCCCACTCAAATTAGTTTCAAATATTCAACAGCATGTTTATTAAAAAGAAAAGACTTACACAATTCGTACACCAACGCTTAGTCCGTCATCAATTAAGCGTTCGTGATGAACTTATCGACGTCATTCATTGCGTCATTGATTATGATTTTGACGTCACGTAGGTGATTATGACGTCATATGATGGAGGGATAAACTGGAAAGGCGCATTGCATGACCAAATCGCCTGTGCCTTGAACCAGTCCGAAAGAATTTGCAAATGATGTAATTAGCATTAGACATGATGATGACGTAATGCTCATTTACCAGCTGATTGTAACTGCACAATGCTTATAATACAGACAGTGAATTTAGCAACAGTGCTTGTAGACTATGCAGTCTAACTCTGTCCTGTAAGAATGGCTGAATCCGACCAGTCACTAAAGAATATAGGATATATTCCTATTTGTTAAATTCGCAACCACAAGTGCTAAATGCAAACAGCCCAAGCCCCACACACACAACTCTCTCTCTCTCTCTCTCTCTCTCTCTCTCTCTCCTCTCTCTCTCTCTCTCTCTCTCTCTCTCTCTCTCTCTCTCTCTCTCTCTCTTTGAGTCATGTATATACAAATTATTTCTACCTTTGCGTCTGCTTCAGACGTCAATTAAAATTGTAAAAAGTTGCACCCGTTGCCCCGTGTTTCCGTCGCCCCTGCTCCTAATCTACTTATACTAAATGCGAATCCTGAAATGGATTATCCTTTCTAAATCTACGCAAAACAAGAAGGATGATAACTTGTGCATAAAACGATAACTTTTATTAAACTTATAAACGAATAATATGCTAGCCGTATTGCAGGCTTGTACAATTTTCAAAAGAATACTTGTAATGATAACAGATTAAATTTCTAAATTACATTGATACTCACGAAACGTTACAGAACAGAGATGGCAAAGGTTGCACAGTCAAGGTGCACAGGCATTATATAGGATTCGAACTGAGTAGGCGTGTGACACTCAATAATGACATCAAACAGGGCTTCCCATGTGATTCCCAACTTTTCTAGTGATTTGATTGGTCGCCCACACATCTAAATCGATCAGATCAAAGCGGTTCTAACTAGCTTGAAAGTGATGAAGATTGACGGCTTTCTCCAAACATTTACTCTTTGACAAGCTCATCAACCAAGCATACCAGCCATATTTTCACATTCTTCAAATTCTGTTTTGTTGTGACAACACTGCCGATGACTTTAATTCTAAATCATTATGATTGCCTTGTGGTGATGCATAAGCGTATTTAGCCCCTGATGCCAATGGTCCTTATCCATCAAGCCACACCACAATCTGATCCCTAACCCGTCATGTGCAAATAGATGTGGTCATAAAAATCCCCTAATGTTCCAGCAGTGTTTGCCCGAATTCGTCATCTCAATAGGTTACCAGAAACAGAACTGGTTCTATTGAGCATGCTATTACAGCCAGCCAAATACTGTTTGATTCTCAAAATAATCTTCTAAAGCTTCGCTTGCAAGATGCTGATAGATTATATACCGAGGAACCATCCTTAATATATCCTCGTATCTAATCTATAAGCGTAAACACAGCAACAGCACTGAGCAACAGCTCTCGGTAAACTACTTCTATTGCTGTAATAATGTTACGCCATTGCCTATTTAGTTCATAAAACAGTCCTTCATAACTCGTAAAACAGTTATCCATAACCCACGCAATTACAATTCACTGCATTCCAAACAATACTCACACAAATCAGGCAAGCCTTACTAAACAACCCATATGGATGCTAATGAATATCATCATAGGAGAAACAAATGTAATGACTAACGGTACCAAAATCATCATAATAATTTTCAATTATGTTACTAACTAAACTATAAATAGATACTATCATCATCTGCTGGAATCTATGTTGTATAGCCATACACGAGCATGGGTTGCAGTCGATTACTTCATGCTACGTGTATGCGGGCCATGAACATGGCTTCACCTTGATAACAACATGGTTCACGCCGAAGTACGGAAATGGCAATCATGACATGGTGCACCCATTGGGACTACCTCTTGTCCAGCATCATACAATTAAACATAATAAATAAAACAATTGAGAACATGATAAATGAAAGTATTTAAATGATAAGGTAAATTACTGTACACAAAACTATGATGAAGTCACTGGCACAACGTATCCATTAGACGAAAAACTGTACATAAAGGGTAATCTAATGCCACTGTACAAGCACAATAAAATGAATGATACAATCGGTACAAAAACAGTACAGTACAATAATTAGTATCAAGCGGATACATTATGTATCTGTCGGATACTAGGATATTATGGAGAATCGAAGGACATTTCTGGATCCGCAGAACTGCCTTTGTCAGAACCGATGGTGGGACTAGCTCATGTTTTGTGTGTCCGCCCACCCTTGTCCACTCATCAACACTTTGCTAGGGTATGCCTCCCTCAGACAAATTGTGGACACAGTCCTATCTTAGCCCTGGTCTCTCCTTTGTGGTGATAGCATTGATGCAGCATGGTCTCAGCACCGCCAAGACGCCACAGCGATGTGAAATAAATAATATAATAAACATGATAATACATATACATAGTACAGTAATAATGATCGCGTCCCAACCTATTTCGTTGATACCGGTCACCTCGATGTCTATCTCAGACAAAGGTGCCAAACTGACCATTTTGACCTTTCGTAAATGTTGCCATCGGATATGTTTACGGTGTTGAACTATCTGTGACTGGTTCAATAATCTGATATTTCTATGGTCGACATATTCAAGGTCAGTATGATCTTAGCATATCTATGCTCGTAGGCCATGATGGGCCTAAATACTAAATACTATTTGCATATGCATGCGTAAACTATGGACCATAAACCCACTCCCCTTCATTGAAGTTATGGTAGGATTCAGAAAACTTCCCATTAATGGGTACATGTTTCGCCGTGGCTAACATCATTACCCAGGGGTAATATTCCCATAGTATCATTTTGAGAACGGATAATATAGAGGTGGTAATATGCAACATTCGGGTAGTGATTTGGTGTTCATCAAGAAATTTGCTTACCATGGTAAGTCTCTTTCCATAGACTATGGTCACAGAAACCATAACTAACAGCATAAATACCATACCGAAATTCAATATACGATTTGAAATTGAACTTAACACCAGAACATTAACTAGCGCTGAGTTACAGATTATTAACTGCTGACTATCGGGCGATGTTATTCTACAGAAAACTATAGGAAATGAAAAACATTGAAACTACTGCTAACAAAATGGGCATGGTGGATTGACACATTGTTATACACAACTAAGATTACCTATAAACAAAATATGTTGTTGATAGTACAACTAACAAGTGGTGAGTTAAATATGACAATTGATGACTGAGGTTATATAATGGACAAACTGCGCATCAGACATTGGATGATAAATTGCGCCTACATGCAGGACTTTCATCCGCGAACTAAAATAGTCTGGTTTATGCAGAGATTTGTGTAAATTATAGCCAGAATTTGAATGTTGGCCAAACATGAGACCGGACTGGTAATCACCCTGACTCATCATAGATGCATGACCGTTGGTCATGATGGAGTCTCTGATCTCATCATCTGTTAATGACTCTCACTCAGGAGTCATTCGCACTGGTTGACACCCCACTTGCATAGGTACCAACGGCCACCTCGTTAGAGGGTCCAACTGGATTTGCAAGCTTTGAGGTACCAGGCAGTTCTTCTGGTATAGGAGGCACTGATGGCTCTTTATGGAACTCCACCATCTTCTCCACAATGGGGTTTTCTAATAAGGGATGACTAGCAGTGGTACCTTTAGCAGGTTTCCCAATGGGACGTTCTCGAACCTTACCCCAGCACATTTCAGAATCAACAATTCTGAGGTTGGATACATTGAGAACTCGGATCTTACTGGAAATCTGATGGCAGATATGGGCCACCGGACTATTAATCTTGAATACTTCATACTCCGGGTCATTATGTGATGTAAGTTTCATAGCCTCATTCGCCATAACTACTACAGAATTGCCTACTTTGAAGTTGGCAGCATTAGAGCGTTTGTCGATCGCCTGGCGAAGTTGCTCATGAGATATCTCTGTTGCCATACAGGCATTGATCAAGGCATTATTCAAACTAGTGAGTCAACGGCCACCTCGTTAGAGGGCCCAACTGGATTTGCAAGCTTTGAGGTACTAGGCAGTTCTTCTGGTATAGGAGGCACTGGTGGTTCTTTATGGAACTCCGCCATCTTCTCCACAATGGATTTTTCTAATAAGGGATGACTAGCCTTGGTACCTTTAGCAGGTTTCCTAATGGGACGTTCTTGAACCTTACCCCAGCACATTTCAGAATCAACAATTCTGAGCTTGGATACATTGAGAACTTGGATCTTACTGGATCTCTGATGGCAGATATGGGCCACCGGACTATTAATCTTGAATACTTCATACTCCGGGTCATTATGTGATGTAAGTTTCATAGCCTCATTCGCCATAACTACTACAGAATTGCCTACTTTGAAGTTGGCAGCATTAGAGCGTTTGTCGATCGCCTGGCGAAGTTGCTCATGAGATATCTCTGTTGCCATACAGGCATTGATCAAGGCATTATTCAAACTAGTGAGTCAACGGCCACCTCGTTAGAGGGCCCAACTGGATTTGCAAGCTTTGAGGTACTAGGCAGTTCTTCTGGTATAGGAGGCACTGGTGGTTCTTTATGGAACTCCGCCATCTTCTCCACAATGGATTTTTCTAATAAGGGATGACTAGCATTGGTACCTTTAGCAGGTTTCCTAATGGGACGTTCTTGAACCTTACCCCAGCACATTTCAGAATCAACAATTCTGAGCTTGGATACATTGAGAACTTGGATCTTACTGGATCTCTGATGGCAGATATGGGCCACCGCACTATTAATCTTGAATACTTCGTACTCAGGGTCATAATGTGATGTAAGTTTCATAGCTTCATTCACCATAACTACTACAGAATTGCCTACTTTGAAGTTGGCAGCATTAGAGCATTAGAGCGTTTGTCGATCACCTGGCGAAGTTGCTCATGAGATATCTCCGTTGCCATACAGGCATTGATCGAGGCATTATTCAAACTAGTGAGTCTACCACCTAGATCCTGGAAACCATCTATGGGTATTGCCATAGGCAATCTACCGCATCTACCATAAGTGAAACAAGATGGTGTGTAACCCGTTGTCACATGACGAGTGCTATGGTAAGCCATGAGGGCGGCTCTCAACTCATTCGCTCACACTCTAGCTTGGTTATTCACACCCTTATGTATCAGTTCTTTAAGGGTATGATTAAATCGCTCAGTCTTACTATTCGTCTGTGGATGTTAAGGACTAGTCCGACGGTGATCTATCCCATATTCCCTGTACAAGTCTTTCAACTCTCTTTCGTTGAACTCACCCCCTTGATCGGTTATCAAGATCTCAGGGATTTCCATGTCTTGTACACTATTCGTTAAAGAACTTGTCTTTAACCTCCTCTGCCCTCTTGGAAGGAATAGGATAAGTCTCTGCCCACACAGGGCAATGATCAATTACTGTCAGAATATAGCGATTACCTTTAGGTGACTCAATGAATGGTCCAACCAGGTCCATCCCAATAATCTGACCCAGGTATTTAGTCACCAGTATCTCTCTATACTTAGGACGAGTAGTGATGGGCCGATGCACCTGACATGTCATGCATTGATCCAACATCTCAATAACATCCTTTCTCAGAGACTTCCATAAGAAAGAGTCGTGGCTATGACTCAAGGTCTTTTGCATGCCACGATGTCCTGCACGATGATGGGATTCCTCCAACACTTGTTTGTGATAAGAAGAAGGTAACACAAGTCGAGGATACTCAGTGTCCAACGCTGATCGAGCATGAGTACAGTACAGCATGCCATTATGGACAGCATAATCATTTGGGACATTCATAGACACCTCAGAAAATTCCTTAAGCTGTTTCTTACATAACTCCTAGTATTGAATCCCATATACCTCTAGAGTAATATAATGCAGAATCAATCCTCTACCTCTGGAATTATGTAATTGCCAGTGTCAAATGTTACAGCTTCCCTCAGACATTATAGCATGTCAGCTCGGACATCATGAGCCCCTTTAATGTACTCAATCTGACATCCATACTTGGCAATCAGCACTGCCCAACATTGAACCTTCGTGTTTCTTACCTCTCCAACAAACAAACTCTTAAGAGGTTTGTGATCAGTAAACACAATGAACTCAACTCCGAACAAATAAGGTCACAATTTCTTAAGAGCATAGACTACAGCATAAGCCCCTTTCTCGATAACCAGCCAATTAAGCTGGCTATCCTTGAGTGTACCACTCACATACTGTATCACATGCTCCACACCATGGTCATCTTCATGGACCAAGATTGCACCTATTGCATAGGAAGAAGCATCAATATGCAAATGATAGGAGTTTGACAGAGCATGATAGGCTAATACAGTCTCGCTGCATAGCAAGTTTTTTAACTTGTCAAACGCCACTTGCTATTCATTTCCCCATTCAAACTGTTGGTATTTCTTCATCAGATCTATCAATGGTCTAGCTATCATAGCTAATAATACTATAAAAGATGCATATAATATTCATGAATGAGATGACGTATTTACACAAGGTTGAATGCAATTTCAAGCACACGGGGTCAAAGGTCATAAGCAAATATTTGTACACGTCCCAAAAGATTCTTACGGGTCTTGGCGGGTCTTAAGGTAGCTATTCCGTAAATCTCATATTCACAAAATGGACCCAACCCGTCTATTGATCCGCAAAAAGGCAAGACTATGAGCCGATTGTCTAAACACATGAGTAGAGTGTAAGCGAGATATTCCACCATTCTGATTGGTCGAGAGCTGTCACGTGACCTGTGACGTCATAAAGATGATGACGTCATCAAAAAATCAAACATTTATAAACCACGATTCTGATTGATCAAGAGAGTCATATGGTCGATGATACATTATTTGCACACCCCGATGAGTCATCATATAACAAAAGAATGGTATAATAGACCGATGAGTCAAAGGAATTATCTAGATCAGACGCAGCATCATATAAAGCCACACAGCATCATTTGTGCCATTCAGACAAAAACAGTAAGTCACACTCTTAGCCACTGTTTCTCAGGATTACTATATCAAAAGTTAGTCTAATTAAAATAATGGAAGAACTTGACCAGGACTTGCGTGGTATTATAGAAAAAATCACATGATGCACAGGGGGTGATAAATCCAAAGTAGTGGCTTGTTGTAGATGGATCATCAGCCATGCCTTCTCCAATGGTTATCCATCAATATGTCTCCTTGTCGTGTGTCTAGACCTTTGTCGAAAAGTACACGATTCCTTCAACATTGATCTCTCGGATTTTGTTACGGTCCTCTACGTGACCACATCAGTTGGAACATTAAGGGACGCATGCGACGGGTATATAAATGCCGAGCAAATGTAGTGTCGTGTAGAACAAATGACAACAGATAAAGAGATAAATTGGTTTCTGAAAATCTGAAAACGTTTTAGAAGTACTATGAATTCGAATTACTTTATAGAATCTCTACCATTCGACCTTGACAAGGTTGCTGTGGATATTCATCAGTTCAGTAAAGTTAATGGATACCCTACCAAAGTCGGATTATACCTGAATGCACAGTGCTTTAAGAAGTTTTGTGAGATGATTCCAGTTTTTTAGTCTATTGTCCAGAGAGCTTGCAATATGGAAAACACAGAAGTGAACGAGTATACCTGCGACCTCGAACCCAGGTGCAAAGTTAGTATCTCCTCAAAATACCCATGTATTGATTTACGTCGCTTCTACAAAATCCTTGGAGATAGTGCTGAGAAAGCTACACAACACCGGATTCAATTCAGCGACGACGAGTGGGGGCTCATTAAAAGCAACATCCAGGAAGTTTTAGCAGAGCTCGATTAAAATAAAATGGCGCAACAGCAGTTGGATAAGAAAATTGAGCAGATTTCTATTAGAACGCTACCGCGACAACCAAACAATGACAAAAATCGGATTGGACTATATACAAACGCAACATCCGGGGGTAATCGAATGTGACCTAAACTGATGTTATCAGAGCTGCAGTGGATGAACGTGCGTGATATTCTATGCAAAACTTATGGACTACGCCATCATCGACGAGGATGGGGTTTCCATATCATTATCTAAGACTAATATTACAATAATACAATTGTTCGGGAACACTTTGGACGGTAGTGGTGAGATGGAGGAATATACCTTTCCTAGGGTACATTTTTGTAGACTGTTAGGAATACCGATGCCCATAGATGGCAAGAAAATCGCGATACTGGGCGTTAGATCGTGTTCGTGAAAGCCTCGATGGTCAGTTATTCTGAAAAGGCATAATAAAAGTAGTAAAAAAGATGTCATCCAATGTGATGAGTAATTTACAAACAAATGTACAATCTGCGATGGGAGTCTATTAGTCGCCAAAAGCAATGACCATAAACTCTGGCATTTTTTCCCCACACAATCTGCAAAAAAATATGCATAGATGCTTTCCCAATAATCTTACTTGATGAAATCTTCCAACATGCCCACCTGGACTGTTACCAAAGACCGAGTCAGCATGAGCATAGCTGTCTGGGTAATACCTACCATTTCACACGGATAAATCTCATAGCGGAATATGGGGCACAGGCTTTCTATTTGGTCAGTGCAGTAATTTTTGCTAACCACCTGTTTACATATCAGGAATAGTTTCAACGGAGTGAAGAGCTCTTTTACATATGTAAATTAAATTGTCGACATGCGATCATTAAGGAGACCTATAGAATTAGTGAAAACATGTAAGTTCCCAGCGGGTGCAGACGTTGTTTCGACATTGAATCAACGTTGAAATTATGCCATGACTTAGTTTCAACATTGATTCAACATCGAAATAACGGCATGTACCCACATGGTTATATCTCATATCATAGTTATATAAAAAATGTCTTAAATGTATTTTCGCAGTATAATGGTATATCTTTTCATCATCACCTCAATGGTTATTGTAAACTGTCTGTTTCGCTGTTAATAATAATAATAATAATAATAATAATAATAATAATAATAATAATAATAATAATAATAATTTGTATGCTGTTAGTTTTACAGATATTCAGTACAGACCGGTGGCACATGCACATTTTGACACAATCGAGTTAACGAGTTGCTGGGTAAGATTCGTGAGGAATCGAAGATGAACTTGCTTAGTGCAAACCCAAAAAACTACTACTACAAACTACTATATGTTTAAGTGGTTCGTTTCTGTTTAGACGCAGATATGAATGAATTTAATACAATTTTTTGACAAATATAGCATCCATAGCACTTGCAATAAAAAAGCCCCACAGTACTCTGGTGTGGATGTAAAAATTGTAGAAATATCACGAAATCTCCTTTACATATGGTGTTTTTGAAAAAGATTATGTAGTTCCCGACCACTACATCGAGGGCTCCTAGCTCGTGTTTGTAAAGCGTGACATTCATTCATTCTAGAGTGATAGATTTAATGCTTGTCAAGTAGAGAAATCGCTAGATCTCTCACTAGTCTGTCATATTGAGAGAAGGAGTATGAGAGCATCTTCTGACTTGTCACCATATTATGCCCTCTGGTCCTGTGGTACATGAAAAACAGCACGAACTCCCCGCACCTCATAGTTGTGAGACTCTGGTGCATTTCAGCATTAAATATACAGTTTTGCTTTAAAACAGACCGGAACAGAGACCCCCAGGGTGGTAGGCCGTATGAGACATAGAATTCGTTCAGGTATGTCCTATTCTTACCTAAGAAGATTATAAACCAGTGTGAACCTGAGTGCTCAGCCAGTTCTAGGTTTACGATTGCAAAGCCAGGTCTGTGTAGACTCTCAGGAATGCGATCCCTGGGGGAAAACCCCACGAAGTAACCCCCTCATAATGGTGTCGCTCTTGATGAGTACAGCATTCCCAAATTAGTGGTCTATAGCGACGTTTCGAGTAGAATCGTTTGTTTCTAAATTCTGCATAGACAATGGCGTTTATCATCTTAGTAAGTGCAGTTTCGAAGTTAAATTACAACCTCAGATTACCATTTGCACCAGATAATTATTATCACAATAGGCTAGGTCCGCTGAGACCGCTGTTCAATGTCGATGCATCAGATGAATGAGTAAGTTAATAAAAGGGTCTGATATTTCACCCAAACTTATTGAACATGCGTCCGTTCAATGTCGATGCATCAGATGAGAGTAAGTTAATAAAAGGGTTTGATATTTCACCCAAACTTATTGAACAGGCGTCCGTTTTCTATACCCATTCGCCCCCATCAGTCTCACAAACGCATGAGCACTCATGTTCTTTTGCACGCTATGTATAGAAAAGAAAACACAGAAGGTTTTTTGTAAATTTCTTGAACGTAAACATGCTATATGCACACAGCTCTTAAACATATACAGTAGTTTAAAAATAAAAACACTCGATTGATTTCGATCTATCAGCTATCTCCAAGAAATTTCTGAGGCTCTTAACGCTATAACCCTGTTAATGGTCAAGATCGATCAAGAAAATTTGATTTTCTGCTTAGTGAATGTCAATCGAGAACCTCAGAGAAAGCTTTTTTGACAATCTACAGCGGGTATGAGTAACTCGGACATCGAGCCAGTCATTCCAGCTGTAAATTTTCAAAATAGGCTTCTCAAGGTTTGCAAATGACCATTCCACAATTTGAAAAAAAAATTGTAGCTGTTAGTAGGTATGATGATTTTAATAGATAAATAGGTCAGGCTATTATCAGATTCAGTCTATAATTTGACTCAGTCTATATTTAGATATGTTTTTATATATCTATATGCCTGTCAGCTATCCACGAGAAGCCATCTAGACTCTTAACACTATAACCCTTTAATGGTCACGATCGATCAAGAAAATTAAATTTTTCTCAGTGTACGCCCATTTCCAGCCAAGGAGAGGACTATTTTGAAAAATTTACAGTTGGAATGACTAACTTCGAGACAGTCACTACAGCTGTAAATTTTCGAAATAGGCTTCTGGTGGCCTGTAAATGGAGATTTCACCAATCTGAAAAATAAATTCACGTGTTAAAGGGGTACTAGCAATACAGAGATATTCACAATGTGGTCTTCTTCTTCGCTGGTATCACACTTGGAGAACCGTTCTCAAGATGAAATCTGTGGTTTTCTGCAGTTCTTCCACAGACCCATGCAGCTTTTCAAGAAAAGATGTCGACAAAGGCCAGATCTCTTCTCTCAGCAGCTGATACGTACTGCAACATTGAAGTATGTGCTCTGTTGTCTGTTCTGCTTCTCCACAAGGATAAGCGGGCGATGTTGTAAGGTGGAACCGCCTGTACATGTGTTGGTTTAGTCTATTATGTCCAGTTCTGAGACGAAAAATAGTAACTTGCTCTGGCCTCGAGAGATGATGGTAGGCATTTTCTGATTGAGGTGTTCTTTAGAGTGACTTGATGATAGTCTTCATCTCTGTATGTGTAACCATGTTTTCTGTCTGATTCTCTTCTGCAACCCACCTTTGCCATCTTGTCTGCTTCCTCATCTCCTTGGACTCCTTGGGATCCACTGCAATGCTATCCAAAAGCATTTGATGGTTTGTAGTGTTTCTTCAAGTTGTGGCAGCTTACCTTTGGTGATAGACTCAAGGACGGAGCGGGCATCAGATAAAGGGACAATCTGTGCAATATGGTCTGCTGTTCTGATGATGGTATTAGCTGCATGAACCAGTGATTCGACTTCAGCTCTGTAGTTTGTGCAGTGTTTGCCTGTCGGTATTGCAGCTGACTCATGTTGTCCATCTGGATACTGTGTGTGCAGTCTGGCACCTCCGCTCCTAATTGCATCTTTGGCTGATCCATCTGTGTGGATCCTTATCCATGTCTCCTGAGGGTACATTTCTTCCAGCATGGCTAGGATCATGGCTTTCTTGCTCACATCACTATGTTCATCTTTGGTTGTGAGATGAGGTACTGTGGTGCGAATAGCTATGCTCCCTAGTTTGTTTCCCAGGGTGGAGGATCAAGGGTGTGGTTTGTGTCTTCTATTTGTGCTCGCAACATTTCTTGGTGTTTCCTTTGAAGTGCGTTTGTCTCTTTCACAAAACTTGATCTTTTAAGTCTTCCTGGTGACAGCTGTGCTTGCTTGATCTTCATCGGGTGGTTCTTGAACGATTTGAACCTTGCAGCTTGGATCAGTGTTTGCATTCCCTTCCTTTGCTAAGTGGATTGCTGTCTGCTCCATTTTTTCTAATGGTGTTGATCTCATTCCACCAGTGATGATGCGCAGTGCCTGGTGTTGTGCTCTGTCGAGGTTCTTCTGATGAGATTTAGCTGCTGTCATCCATGAGCTGGGTTCGTACTCAAGGTATGGTTGTATGGCATCTAGGTAGATGGTCTTGAGGATCCTTCATTGGCACCCCACTGTGTTCCTGCCAGCTTCCTCATGATGTTTAGCTTTCTTCTGGCCTTTGCCTCTGCGTTCCGGATGTGCTCCTTCTATGTTAATCTTCTGTCATAGGTGACTCCCAGGTATGTTTGCTGGTCCTCGTACTCGAGTGGAGTACTGCTCAGTGTCAGATTGCCAACCTTGGTTTTGGTGGACAGTGAGAATAGCATGGCTGATGATTTTTCTTTGTTGATGGTCATACACCAGCGGTTGGCCCAAGCTGTAACTCTGTCCAAGGCGAGCTGCATTCTGTATGTGGCAGTCGTTGTGTACTCCTCGGTGCACCAGAGTACGAGGTCACCTGAATAGAGGGCTGCTTGGATCCCATTGGGCAGCTCTGCTACAATGTCATTAATGAAGAGTATGAACAGAGTTGGTGATAATACTCCGCCTTGTGGCACCCCTTGTCTCAGCAATACATTCTGTCCAGATTGTCCATCCACCAGCACCCTAGTTTTGCGATTGTGTAGGTATGACTTGGTCCATCGGAACATGTTGCTACCGATGCCTGTGCGCCGGAGCTTCACGCGGAGTCCATCCTTCCACACCTTGTCAAATGCCTTCTGCAAATCAATAAAGGCAGCTAGCATCACCTTCTTGGCTTGAAAAGTGTCCTCTATGACCTGTGCAAGATGTGTTGTTTGATCTTCTATGCTCCGGTATCTTCTGACGCCGGCCTGCTTTGAAACTATAATGTTCTCCAGGTACCACTGCAATCACTGGTTGACGATGCGCTCCATGGTCTTGCATATGCAGCTTGTAGGACTAATGGTATGGTAGCTCAGCACTTTCGCATTATTCTTTCCTTTTTTCAGAATAGGAGTCATTCTGGCTTCCTTCCAGCACTGAGGAACCTCTCCATTGGTCCAACTGAGATTAAAGATGTCTAGCAACTTGCAGAGAGATGCTTTACCAAGGTGTTGGATCATTTCATTCATAATGCCATCTGGCCCGTGGGATTTCTTCTTCTTCAATTGGCGGATAGCCTTCTTCAGTTCTGCTAAACTAATGTCAACTTTCATTGCATCGTGAGTGTTGGTGTCTGTTCTTTCCTTTCGCTCTTTTCTAACCTCTTTTTGATGCATTCATGGTATAGATATGTTGCTTTCTTTTGCATATCCTTTCGCAAAGGCATCTGCAGCCATCTTTCCTGTCAGTGTTTGTCTATCTTCTTCAAAGAGTAATCTTCTCTCCCCCGAGACCTTCATCATTCAGTGCTTTAGTCAGTCTCCATAGCTTTGTGGTGTCTCTCTCTAAATTAAACCCTGCCATCTTTTCCCTCCGGCTTCTGCTTTTGGCCTCCAGCTTGGTATTTAGATACCTGGCTTTAGTTTGTTGTAGCGTGAAGTGGTTTTCATGACAGGGATTACTCTCTGCATCTTCTCTGGCCTTGTCTAGTTTATCATGTGCTGCTTGCAGCTCTGTTGTCCAGTAGGGGCGGTAGTTTTTCCTGAACCCTCGAGGAATCGCTTCGTTGGCAACCTTGAGGATACTTGAATTAAATTCCTTGACCACATTGTTGATGTTTCTCCCTTCTACTGCTATATTTTGGGCAAGCTTATTGGAACGAATTCCGAACAGACTCCAATTTGCCTTTTTGTAGTTCCACCTTGGATGTTGAGGTGAACTTGTCGAAATACTTCCAGAAAGAGAGAGGAGGACTGGGCGGTGGTCGCTTCCTCCTAACTGCGATCCGACCACTCTACTGAGGTTTCTGTGAATGTCTTCTGTATAAAATGCCAAGTCCGGCGTTGTTGTCGAGTGCCACCGGCGCGAGTAAAAGGTAGGCTGCTCTGTGGGATCGTTGACAAGTAAAATGTGCTTTTCATCTTGCCATGCTTCAATGTCTTCTCGTGTGTCAAGTGTGCTGTATCCCCAGCTCTGGGACTGGCTATTAAAGTCTACTGCAATGAGGAAGTGGCAGTCCCGGACCTGGATTGTGTCAAGTGAGAGATTCTTGTCATTAGGGCAGTAGTAATTGACAATGTCAATCACAGAGTTGCTGGTTGTTACCTTGATCTTGATATATTCTGCCTCTTCCATAAAGGTTTTGATCTGGCTGGCGTTCACGCTGTTTCGGACCAAGGTGATCACCCCCACCTTTCTTTCTTCCTCTTCGATCACACCGGAAAATCTGGTAACCTCTGATCTTAAATGGTTTTCCTTCTTGCAGGTGTGTCTCTTTAATGCAGCACATATCAATGTTGTTTTCGTACATGAACTGTTCGAGCTCTGATTTCTTGTTGGTAACCCCTTCCGCGTTCCAGTGCATGATGTTGATACTGGGGTTCTCTTTAGGTTTGGACTTCTCTTTCGTTTGGCCAGTAGCTCTCCATCCTCGTCCACTGGCTCCACATGATGAGTTGATGGGACCTCCAGTAGCTGAGGGTGGTCTCCTTCGAGGCGTGGATCCCGGCGCTGCACCCTCCTGGCGGATCCTCACAGGGCGTGCACCATTTCGCTTGATTCGATCTCCAAGTGTCATTTCATTAGCGTTGTGCATAATGCTCTGGTTAGCCCCTCCAAATGTCTGGGTTGACACTCAGTGGGTTACACCCCTGCGCCACGTTGAGGCCGAGCATAAAGTTTTAAACATGGGTTCACAATGTGGTGATGCGAACGATACAGTTATAATAATAAATACCTTTTATAAGACTCGAGAATGTTACATACAGAAATTGGATAATAATTATAATTTGCAATGCATAGAAACGGTTGTTTTGAAATTTTATTTGACACGATTAATATTTAAAATATACATCCGATTTATAATTTCGGCATGGCTGAAGGAATCTTAACGACCGACTCGCAAAACAGCCGACTTTTCATCTAGTGTATGTTATTTTTGAAAATTCACTGACACAAGGCACGATTTGTCACACAAACCGAGCATGGGCATGATGTTTTTAAAAAATAGCATTTTCCAAGGTAAAAGTTGAACTACTCTCGTGAGCGACCTGATCTCTATGATGACTGCTGTGACAGTGACGTCAACGTTGATAGGGCTAATCTAGGGTCTAGTAATTATAGCAATATATGTACTAAGGCTGATGATGGCGGCACCAATAGCTCTGATCAGAAAAAGATAGCACGTCTTTAAACCTCTAAGAATATGTATGGTCTCGTATGATATTCTCCTAGACGTATACGCTTATCAAGTCATGGTATAAGTCTTATGAATGTCTTCTGATAAAGTTTGCTGGTGTTTTCCACGAACTATCGATTTTGGATAATGAAGTCAGGGTCAGTCATTGCGTTTTTAATTGTTTCGAAGGATATATGGCTATTGCGAAAACTCAAGGTCAGGCCTTTTTTAAAACCTGGGGCTACTTTGTTTGTGAAAAGACCTAGACGGTTGCTATAAGTCGGGATTAATATCAGATCAGAGTTCTGATGCAGAAAAGGCAGTCATCCCCAACCAGGAGTAAATTCTCATATAATTTTAGACGTGCATTGGCAGTGACGAAAATTGCTAGAACAACATTACTACTGTTATCACCCTGTAGGATTTCACCCACAGGTATGTGGTGATCCAGCAATGGGTTTTTAGTGTGGTCACACATCAGTGCAAAGAGCCCTTTATAAGAATGGATGTATTCATTAGAACCGAAAGATTTCCCCATATAACCCCAACTCAAAATTTAGAGAAAGTTTACCGAGATTTCTTACGCATTCATTCTTAGCAATGCTAGACTTATCCAAGACAATACCTTCATCTGCAAAAAAATCAGCTATATACTGCTCTTTTTCGAGCTCAGTAGGGTTAGACAGGATATCCTGACGCCTCTGTCTTGATGTTCAGGAATGTGTCAACATATCCTGCAAACCGATCTCGTGTACAGTTCTCATAGTACCAGACTTGAAAGAGTTCTATGACCTTATAACCAACCTCAATGGCTTTCATAATCTCGACAGAACATCATGTACCAGTCAGAGTACGGCGCTCGTCTGAATGCCCGCATCTACCAGTTTGCGATTCCTCAGCAGATGTCCTGCAGAGAACAAAAGGTAACTTACCTCTTATCTTAATGTGTAGGCATGGCATGAACAGATTTCTTGGCGACAGAATTTTACATTTTATGAGTCCGAAATAATCTCCAATTTGACTAATGAGTAAGAAATTGTGGGTGATAGCCTCTGGGAAGTCCAGAAGTAATTCTGACGTCTTTAGCACTGCCGGGTACAAAGACCAAATATCGACATATGCGATTTCCTCATTTTCACACAATTTGGGAAATAATTTGAAAGCATTAACACGCCCTCCCCACCTCACCCCACCCACCCCATCCCACACACACCCCTGAAGAGCGCATCACATGGACGTATAGGTCTTGAAAACCCAACTGATCAACAAACATACGCAGCTCTTGGTTATTTTGTAAAATCACACTCCCAAATCTCCTCAACCCTATAACCTGCAAGTCTAAACATTAACAATCAACCACTCATTGAAAGGATTCATAATCTGGTCCCTAGAATGGGGTACACATGCCCGACACCCGCTGAAAACACAGCCATTGAGCTCGAAGAAAATACCCTTTTCTGCGCAGAAGCCATTGCAGAAGACCCCTAGCACGTAGACTTCACCACCATTCAAAGCGTGGCGTATTTCGATACCACGTTCTTTAGCAATTCAAGACAACCATGGACAGCTTTTAATAGAGTATTTTCGAGCCGGGTTGAATCCTGACAGATTTATCACCAGTATCTTATGGTCGCCAAGAAAATGGCGCCTAAAAACCTTATTACAGAACATGGTAACGAAATAGCTTTAACGAATGGGCCAATCTAGGACAATGGAGGGCAGTGACATCTGAGTGACAGTATTTAACCATCTCACCTTGCAAGTCAAATTCTGAGGTCTTAAATGGTATATACCAACCCTCAAATTCGGATTTTTTGTCGGCTTTCATAGCCTCATAGCCAAAGAATTTTCTATCAGGAAATTTCCCAACGTAATGCTGGTTTTCTAAAGTGTTGATGTGGTGGGGCATAAATCCCTTCTCATATTCTAAATTAAAATGGGTAGTGCATGAAGCTAAGACTGCATTTAAATTTAACCCCAGACACCTCTAGGAATGAGACACGTCTCTTTAGAATTATGAAGGTTGGCTTCATATCGGTAGCAGTGTGGAGCCAAAGCAGCACAAACTGAAGATCACACACGCCCCCCCCCCCCCCTCACGTTGTGAGCAATGCATAGGTAGTCTTTGTGGGTGAAAAAACGGACTTTATGTCTATTGGCATCGTAGGTATACTCACTGGCCAGTAGCCAGTTCATAAACAGGTCTAGAGAATTAACCCCCCAAAAAGTGCATTCTTTTGAGCTGGTATTGCAAACAGTACAAAACTGATCTATGCCCGCGCAAATGCACTTAGCACACACACGATGAGCCACGACTAGGTTTACCAAATGTGACCGCTATCAAACATAGTTTCCATATCGTAAAGATATATCTCTGAGTTGTGTCATATTTAGGCGTCTGACCTTTCAACCTAACCTCACCAAGGCCTATGGACGGCTCACTGAAGGTCGCCATATAGCATAGGTGGCTTTCATTTACGTCTTCGTGAACGTGTCGACACTTATAAAACCGCATGATCTACTGACCCAGAGATCTGTTTATAGCAGGTCTCACAAACCTTAACAGTGCCACAGATCTTTGCTTTGTGGTTCTCGAAGCACTGCGCTCTACGAAACCACCGGCGACAGAGCTGACATACATCACAACATTTATCACAACCCCCCCCCCCCCCACCCCACCCCGCAGCACGGCAGTATGGAATGGCAATTAAGGCATTTGCCTTAAATTCATGCCATAACCCCATCCCCACCCCACAACGCTTTTTACGATCGTTTTCAGAAGAAATTTAAAACAAAAGCACTCAGGTTTTTTTGTAGAACCGAAGTGCTGTTCATAGAAGTATAAATTTAAAGGCTGGCCTAATACACTTCCCCGGTATATACAATCGTTGTTTTCATGAGCGAGTATACACACAGTGCAAAGTCCGGTGTCAGGCTTGCTTGGAATGTATCCAACGCTGCGAGACCGCGCACGTGGTCAGTAATAGGGACACCAGCACGAGCGTGCAATTCCTGAGCCCGTTCGAGTTGATAGAAGTTGTCCTGATTACGGCGCACTTTCTGGGTTTTCTAACAATTTTGAGCCATTTACGTGGTGTGGCGTTGCTCAGAGCGGCCAGGCCTATAACGATCGAGCACGCGAAACATGTGGAATTGGCATTAGCGACAGCTACTCTACCCAGACGCATACACGTCTTTTTCGATTTGACATCCAAGTATTTATTAAGCAGGAAGTCGACACCATGACCTGCCGCGACGTCGAAATGACTACATCTAACACAAACACCAGTCTAATGATGGTCTCACTACTACATCTAACACAAACACCAGTATAATGATGGCCTCAGTACCACATCTAACACAAACACCAATCTAATGATGGCCTCACCACTACATCTAACATAAATACCAATCTAATGATGGTCCCACCACTACATCTAGCGCCAACACTGGTCTCATGATGGTCTCACTACTATATCTAACGCAAACACCAGTCTAATGATGGCCTCGCCACTACATCTAACACAAACACCAATCTAATGATGGTCTCACCACTACATCCTACACAAACACCAGTCTAATGATGGCCTCACCGCTACATCTAACACAAACACCAGTCTAATGATGGTCTCACCGCTACATCTAGCGCAAATACCGGTCTAATTATGGTCTCACCACTACATCTAGCACAAACACCAGTCTAATGATGGTCTCACCGCTACATCTAACACAAACACCAGTCTAATGGAGGTCTCACCACTATATCTAACACAGACACTGGTCTAATGATGGTCTCACCACTACATCTAGCGCAAATACCGGTCTAATTATGGTCTCACCACTACATCTAGCACAAACACCAGTCTAATGATGGTCTCACCGCTACATCTAACACAAATACTAGTCTAATGATGGTCTCCCCACTACATCTAACACAGACACTGGTCTAATGATGGTCTCAACACTACATCTAGCGCAAACACCAGTCTAATGATGGCCTCGCCACTACATCTAACACAAACACCAGTCTAATGATGGTCTCACTACACTGGAGCGCAAGCATCAGTCTAATCCTTGTCTCAGTATACTGGCATGCGTATTCTATTGTAGACGACATATTATGCCCGTACACGCGACATGGCGATACTATTTGACATTAACACTTTAGCCCTCTAATTTGTTCAAAAGAACTTCAATTTTCTCATAGAAAATGTCAATTTGCAGACCGAGAGAGGCCTATTTTTGAAAATTTACGACTACACTGACTGGCTCGGTTATCGAGCTAGTCATTACAGCGGTAAATTTTCAAAAAAAAATACTCTTCTCTTGGTCTGCAAATGGACACCAAAACCACTGTAGAAGCCGTTTTTTGGCTGATATGAGTGTTAAAGGGTTAAATAAACTGTAAACATGGCAGAATCGTAAGTAAAATGTTCTACAAACGCACGCACATGCGCGATACAAATTTATTGTCCATGCATTTATTCTTGTGAGTGCGTTCGACCGCGTGAGTACGCGGGGTTGTCATTCACGATATATAAATAGCGTTCCTCGAGGATTCAATTTGCATTAGTAAGCGTGTTGTCCTTTAGATTTGTCCTCACGTAGTTGAATTAACTAGTACACTTTTGTGTTTATAACAGATGAGGAGTACCTTCAAAACGAGCGCATAATGGAGACTAACATGGCGCGACCAGTGAGGGTGGCAGAGGTTAACATGGAGAGTTTTGTGTCAAAACTTAAGCTTGACATACCAGCCAGTATCAAGGTAGGTATATGTTTATTAGACTAAAGCCATGTTCAGCCATTTCATCCAATCCATTTCTGTCGGACCTCGAACCACACAAGGAGCTACTAAGATAACAGTAGCACATACCGCTATGTTTGTGTAAAAATGGACAAATGGACACTATCAAGTTTAAAGGAATCATATATTCATCGTCAATTTAGTATTATAATAATAGATTGTGGCATTCACATTCGATATAAAAAAGCTTTCGGACGCATTCGTTTATTGATAACCTTTCAATTACCCTTTGAACATCCACATTATTTTGTCCCTGAGACTGTAGCCATCTTGTCGCCTTGTGCAATGATATGTTACGCCATTCCAGCTCTAATGAGATGACTTTAAAAGCTATTATCTGTCTTTGGTGATAACCTGTTGATTACACACATGATGACTGTTTTAGACTGATTTGGCTGTAATTTATATTCATAGCCCATATTCGCTGCAACATAAAAAGTGATCTGTTAAATATTTGTAGATTTAAATACGCAGTGTTGGTGCTAAATGCAGGAACAATTTCATCAAGTTTATTCTTAAAATGTTCAAGAATTTTCTCAGAGGTTCGCATAGAATTTTCATGTTCTGTGTCAATTCGGTATTTCAACGTAGGCATCATATTAGGGTCGTGAAGCGTATCTGCCTACATGACGCTATTCCTTGCGGCGAGAATCTACGAAAGAACCTACTCTTGTATCTGAACCGGATTGTCGTCATGGAGATATATCCCCCACCCCCTATACATATATGATTATATATTTATGTTTTTGGGGGGTTTTATTGGTGGAAATGTCATGTACTGGTGGCTTCCATAAACTAAGCAATACATTGAAATTTCGGGTTCAAAAATCGAATATCTTTTATAACATTGTATAGATATGAAAATACTGATTATTGTTTATGTATATCATAATTTATCACCTGAATAGATAATTTCTAGCTATAAATTCCACATAGAGATACTCGACAGTATCAACGTGTTGGTGCTAGCCGCCTTAGGCTTAGCTTGATTTATCTGCTCCATCCAGGGCATCTCTGTCTGGCCTCAGCTCACGTAGAGGACGTCGGTACTCCTTAAAACGTTTAATTTAGGGGGATATTCTGAAATGTGTAAATCTGGCGATGATTAACAAGATTAATACGGTCGAGTCAGTTGCGTGAGTTAATCTGCAAAGTTTCTGGGTTCTATAGACTGACTCACATTATGTATGTCGACAAAATCAGGCCATCTAATAACTGACGAATGCAAATGGGCAGAGCGAGGACAATATATACACCTGTGCAAAAGTTAAGCACCAGCAAAAACAATAGAACGTAGAAACATGATGGTACAACTAGGCTGCCATACTTTTTGTCCCCGCGTTAGCTGACATAATTCCAAGTACGAAATGCACATGCATGCATGACTTCACACCGCTTGATGTCCGTGCGTGGCGGGAAACAGCACACGTGTTCAGTTATGTAAAAGTCCAGTTTGAGGTGTAGAACATTACATACAGATTTAGGCGACAAGATTAGGAATTTTGTGTTCATGACCGTGGTTTATTTGTACAGAGAGAATTAGCTCTTGATTGTGAACCGCTATGGCAAGACGAAGGTTAAGTGATCGTGTGAAATGGCAAATCATAGGCATGCATACCACTGGTATGTCATGCAGAGAGATTGGCAGACAGCTGAACATTAACCATACTGTAATCAGTCGTTTGATTGCAAAACATGGGCAAACTAACGAGGTGAAGGACAGGCCTAGATCTGGAAGACCGAAGAAGACTACTGCCCGTGATGATCGAGCCCTAGTACGCCTTGTTAGGAGATCTCCATTCACCAACAGCAGAGTGCTCAGCCAGCAATGGGAAACGCGCAATAGAGTGTCAATGTCTACCGTCAAAAGGAGACTGTATGCTGCTGGCATGAAAGCTAGGAGACCTGTCAGACGTCCTCTCCTCACTGCACACCACAACGAGGAGCGTCTGAGGTGGTGCAACGAAAGAAGACACTGGAACATGAGATCCTGGAGACGGGTACACTGGTCCGATGAAAGTCGGTTCCTGCTTCATGCCACAGATGGTCGAACTCGTGTATGGAGGTCCAGACGCACGGCGTACGACCAACGTAACATCATGGAAGAAGTTCCATTTGGTGGAGGTTCCGTTATGATATGGGGGTGCATCTCATTTGATTGTAAGCTGGATCTGTTGACTGTACCTGGAACACTAAATGGACAAAGATATCAAGATTCCATACTGGATAGAGTTGTGGTCCCTCATTTTGTAAATCATGCTCCTGGAACCCACCCTATATTCATGGATGACAACGCCCGACCACATCGTGCTAGAGCTGTGCATGAATACCTCCGCCAGAATGCCATCGAAACCCTACCATGGCCAGCAAGGAGCCCTGACATGAACCCTATTGAGCATATCTGGGACATTCTGGGAAACATGGTGAGAAGGAGGGATCCTCCTGTGCAGAAGCTACAGGAATTAACAGACGCACTCCATCTTGAATGGCAACGAATACCACAATGGCGTATCAGTCGGTTGGTGACCAGCATGAGACGTCGTGTCCAGGCCGTCATCCAGGCACAAGGTGGATATACCGGGTATTAATAATGACAGTCTCAAACTCGTGCACAGATGTTAAACTTCGTTTTCAGACACCATTAATGACAATCTAGCCACGTGTGTCAACTGTAGGGCAATAGTTGTCAGTTGTGTCAACGTAACCATATTCAGGCCTCGTTTTCAAGTTCAAACAAAAACATACAGTGTTTCCCCACCATCATAATCAGCATTCCTCTAGTTGCATTATTACCTCTTGCACTAAGATGGATGGGTACATAAATGTTTATGCTATTGCTTTCTTCATAGCACATGAATATACCCTCGCATGTGCGTAAAAATAGGGTGGTGCTTAACTTTTGCACAGGTGTATAGTTGGGAAAGATTCTGGCCAAGTATTCGTTGATATGGTAGCGAGAATGAAGGAATCCAGTTTCTCAGTCAATCATATGACGTCATAATAAAGTACGTCACATGCAGGCTGACGCCATAATTAATTACGTCATGAATGACGCAGTTTAGTCCGTCATAGACGCGTAATAGTCCGTCAAGTTGTAGGAGTTCTGTCTACTATTTAATAAACATTCTGTTGAATATTTGGAAACTAATTTGACTGGCGCTAATGCGGCCATAGGCCATCTAATTAATTAATCTGCCATGGATAGCAACAACACCGAGTCAAATTAGTTTCAAAATATTGAACAGCTTACCTATATAGTTTTCTGGAAATTGAGATTCATAGAGTATCGGGATCGATTGATCCAAACACGACGAAGTGTGAGTGGAGCTTAGCTAGAGATTGGCGTTGCATAGCTAAAACTGGATTCCTCAATAAACACATCTTTCTGAAACCTGGAGCATGTTCCATCAAAGTGTTGTCCAGTGACGTACTAATGATGCGTCCATATATTGGGACACGTAGGTCATTATGGTCTTGTTTTTTCAAAATTTTAAATGTCCAGACATAAGATTATTAAAATAGAGTATGCCCTATCACTCATTTCCCAAAAACTGGTGCTTTATGCAATCAATGCAAATCGGAATTTATGTGGTACACTAATAACTATTTTTTCATTTAGGTTCACAACATGGCCGCAAATGTTTTATCTGGAAGATGGCCTTACTCGGAATTCTGGGTAGATTGTTGGCCAGACTTCAATGGTGCAATTGCCATTGCGAACAAAGATGCAGCTGTAAGTGAAATACACAACTAATTTAGTAGTAGATTTAATTACACATTGACTACACATTAAAGCTGTATCTGTTGATATCGATGCACTTTATAGGCTTTATGATCCATTATGCAGACGCCTTATATACTAACAAAGCATTTGCGGAGTGAATCCTGGACAAAAACATGACAACGCTATCATATTGGGATTTTAACCATGGCAAATCACACATTTTGGAGATTTTCTGCATCGCGGCCATTTTCCTCTCCTTCAGAAAGGAACGGGGACTTTCGACCAATTAGAAAGCGGCTCTTGACGTAGGCGATGACACGCCGTGAGTGAGATGGTGCTCGGCATTTGTATCTCGCGAGATCTTCGATACGAGATCGAGAAAAGTATATCGTATGCATTGAGTAGCCATTGGCGTAGTGATACCCACCAGATTATAGTGGTAGAAAGAATTGAAACTTAAAAGGACACGAGCGCTACTCTCTTCATACCAGACAATATTAATTCACGTAACAAGAGGTGATATAAATCCTATAGTAGTCTGTATTGTTGTGTCAATAGTTGTCTCCCTTAATATGGAGCTCTTCATAAGTGGAGAGCATGAAAGAATGGTATGGAAGGTCAGCGTATTTACTACACACTACCACTTACAGAGGATACATATAGGGTACACTCGGCGCGCTAGAGACATCTTACACCAAAAGTCAACACGGTTGCTGAGCGCTACAAATTCGTCAGAGGGCTCAATACGACGGCGAGTCAATTGATCACTACGTATCCGCATTGAGAGAACTTGCATCTACGCGTGGTTTCAGGGACATGAACGACGAAATGATTAGGGATCAAATAATTGAAAAGACATGTATTTCCCGTGTTCGTGAACGTGTGTTGCTTGAGGCGAGGTGACATTAGGAAGAGCGACAACTCTTGCAAGGCAAATCGAATCTGCGATTAGGGAAACAGGAGTGATTGCCCATGCGAATCCTACCGTAAATGTCATTCATCATCAGCAAAATTCACATCACAGAACTTCGTCAGATGCAAAATCAAATCCATTTTCACATACCAAATCAAAATGTACAAATGCTAATTACGGTCCTGCTAAAAGTAAACCAGGAAAAACTGACACAAAATGTTACAGGTGTGGTTCAAAACAACACATTGCAAATTACGTAAAATGTCCTGCAATTAAAGCTGAATTTCATGCTTGTAAAAAAGATCGGACATTTCAGTTCAGTGTGTAAATCAACAACTGTAAGTGAAGTTGACGCACCAGAACTTACAATTCTAGCTGTATACACAGCCAAAACAAACACAAAATGCATTGTACTGTCACAGTTACCACACACGAAAATGCAGACTGCTTATCTCTAGTAGTTGATACAGGTTCAATAGTGTCAATATTACCAGAAAAATATATAAAGAAACATTCTCAGCTACAAAACTAACCAAGCCACGTACAAAATTACAGACTTATTCAAAACAGGAACTACCGGTTCTTGGTTGTCTATCTGCAACAGTGTCTCATGAGAACAATTCAGTGCCATGTACATTCTACATCGTTAAGTCAGGAACGCCCATATTAGGCATGGATTTATTGAACTCACTTAGCCTACAAATTTCACAGAACAAAGTTACATGTTCTTCAGAGCCTACTACTTGCGCTACTGTTGATCTTGGTTGTGCTAAAGGGTTTGTCCATAAGGTCAAAGTTCGTCCAGACAGTCCACCAGTGCAAAAAAACTACGTCCACTACCATTGTCAGTTCGTGAAGAAGTATCTAAGGATCTTAATTGGTTAGAAAGTCAAAGTATAATTGAGAAAATTGATGCTTCAGAATGGATTTCACCATTAGTAGTTACACAGAAAAAAAATCACGTGACATTCGCGTCTGTATTGACCTCCGAGAGCCAAACAAAGCTGTTGTCGTGGACACTTACCCTTTGCCATATATTGATCAAATTTTATCTGAACTCAGAGACTCAGTTATATTTTCAAAACTGGACCTCGAAAGTGCATATCATCAGCTTGAGCTACATGAAGATAGTCGTGATCTAACGGCTTTTATATCAAGAAATGGGCTATACAGGTTCTGCTGTGTCCCATTTGGTCTATCTTCCACTCCAGCAGCATTCCAGAAAATGATGACTCAGATCCTACATGGAATACCAGGAGTCCAATGCTATATGGATGACGTCATTGTCTACGGTAAAACACCAAGTGATCATGAACGAAATCTCAAAGATGTACTACATCGTATCAATGAGTCAGGTTTACGTCTACACTGGGAAAATGCAAATTTCGTCAGAATGAAATTCGTTTCCTTGGCTACCAAGTAACTGCCAAGGGATTACTGCCTGATCCTGACCACGTTTCTGCAATACTTGATGCACCAGAACCTTCAGATATTCGTACACTACGTTCTTTTCTAGGACTTACTTCGTGGTACAATAAGTTCATTCCAGATTACGCTACAATAATAGAACCATTACGTGCATTGACAAGAGGTGAACACACATTTGTATGGACTAGTGCTGCTCAGAAGTTTCGAGAATGTTGAGAAATAGATTGTGAACAGTCCAGCTCTTGCCATGTTTGATCCACAACTTCTGACTATTGTTTCTACAGATGCATCAGATTGTGGACTAGGTGCAATTCTTACGCAAAAACATACTAACGGTTCAGAATGAACAGTTGCGTTTGCATCTCGTACACTCACACCAGCGGGAAAAAAATATTCTATCGTTGAAAAAGAAGCACTTGCATGTGTGTGGGTGGTTGAAAAATGAAGAACTTGGCTTTGGGGAAAATGGTTCATACTTCGCACAGATCATCAAGCATTAACTACACAACTTACTACAAAAGGTAACAATCGCGCCAGGATGAGAGTTGCCAGATGGTCTGCACAACTACTTGAATCCAACTACGATGTTGAATATCGTAAAGGTGCGGAAAACGTTGTTGCTGATTGTCTTTCGCGATTACCACTACCAGTCAGTGATGAATCAGTTACCATTGAACCAGAAACAGTTGCATTAATTGCTCCAGATCTTCGAACTATTACAGAACAGGAATTCTACAATGCTAACACTACATGCCCAATCATGATAAAAAAAAGTGTAGATTTGCAATAACATTAGTAGATTTCTACAGTAAGTGTCCCGAAGTCGCGTTTGTTTCACAGATCGCTACAGATGTCATAATTCTTTCTTAATTCAGTGTTCAGTCGTAAGGGTTATCCACATGAGTTAGTCTTAGACAATGTACCTCAACTCATTTCCACACAGTTCAAAGACTTTCTTGCTACCATGGGAATATAGCATAAAACAATTCCAGTCTACTATCCACGTGCTAACGGAGAAATTGAATGATTCAATCGAGTATTAAGCAACTGTCTACAAACAGCTTCACTCGAGGTAAAGTGCTGGAAGTAATTCGTTCCCAAATTCGTACATGATTACAGGTCTACACCGCATAATACTACGGGTGAATCACCATCATTACTTTTACATGGTAGACAAATGAGAACAAAAAATAGCTACTACAGACAATGTTTACAATCGTGTTCAGCAACGCCAACCATATTCGAAAACCTATACAGACACAAAACGGTCGGCTAAAGACATAAACATTATTCCAGGAGATTATGTTCGCGTTCGTAAACCATGGAAGGTGCGCAAAGGATAGCAAAGTTTACTAAGCCTCTACAGGTGTTAGAATGTGTCAGTCGTTATTCGTTTCGGTTGGAGTACGGTCGAGTGTGGAACGCTTCACACCTTGGCGTAACAAACTATAGCAATCAGAGACATACACAGGAATACCCAATTGAGATGGACAATGATACAACACCACCAATTCCTGATCCAAATTTCTACTTCGAATAATACTTACCAGATGTACTATTATGATAATGTCTATTATCTAGTCTAGCTCAAAATAAACAATTAAAACTCCGCACTCTCCTGGTCCTGCCCATACTGTTTCCGAGAATACCATAGCTGCAGGTACCGAGTCAATTCCCAATCACAGTCAGATTCGTCTATTTTGCGCTTTGTGAAAGTCGCGTTTTTGATAGTGCTCAATTTGTTCAAATTAAGGAGTTAATCGGTCGTGTTTCGCTTTTCTATCGGTGGCTTCATGGAGGAACTGGGAAAATCATCACAGGGGCAGGTTGTATCAATCTAGAATTTATACATTCATGCCATAATGACTGTTTGAAATTTCCTTAAATTGGCACATTGTTTTAGAATGTTAGCCATTGTTGGAGTCGCTTCTGTACCCGTTAACTTTTGGTTTTAATTCGGGTACTCGGTTAATTTCTCTTGCGACTCGGTTCCTCTAAGATGGATGCGGCCTTAGCCAAGATGGCGGCGCCCATGGTTAATATGTCTTGCTTGGCTGGACGTGTCTATGCACTCTGTTTCGTCGATATTTAGCTCTCGCTTCATTGTCGAGGGTGTTTGTAGCAATCGGCGTTGTAATCTTGGTTGTTTAACATTAGTTAAAGGCTGAGTTGTGGGTTTTAAAAAAATATTTTCACTCAAAAAAGTTTCGAATATCCTGCCTAGACTTGATTATCATTAATCTAAGAGAAAGTTAATGTGTGTAAGAAATCTTAACTATCAAGTCGATTGTGCGTATTGCTCGTCATCATTTGTCATGTGCAGCATTTTAATTTTTCTCTGTGTTCGCAGAAACCTAAGAATCTTGACACGTTGTGCCAGAAGTGCAACAGGTTCATGAAGCGGAAGTATGCAGGACATCACTGCGTGGCATGCGCTAAGTGTAAGGTTGGGAGCCCTTGTGATGTGTGCGTGAAGTGGTCGTCGGCTATGGTGGCGGAGTTCGACAAGGATCGACGTGCGAGGCTGGAGAGGATAGTGAAGGACAAGGCAGCGAAGCTGCAGCAGGCGTCTCTGATGGGACTTGAAGGTCGTCTGAATGACCGGATGGATTCAGCTCTGGGCGTATGGGCGGCCCAGTTCAAGGCAATGTTTGAGTCATTGCAGTCCACGGTCCCATTGATGCAAGCTGGTGCAGGACAACTATTAGGTGGTCCGGCTAGTTCTGCGGAGGGTCATGCACCTGCCCCTTCTCTGTCCGTGGCTCAAGAGCCGACGATAGAGGAGGAAGATCTTCTTATGGAAGATTCCGGCATGCCGGATATTTCGATGACGGCAATGCCCAGTACGTCCCAGGGGTCGCCCTCGGAATTTGTACGGGTTTGCCAGGCAGATGGTGATGTCGACGTTCCGTCGGGTATTTTCCATCCACTGTTTGTGCAATCGGAGGGGTCGGCGGAGCCGTGTTTTGCGGTTCCTGCTGGTATCCCGGCGGCTTTGGGTGTGGCTCCTATCGGAGTGACGGCGCCAGCCGTGGGTAAAGCAGTCGTAGTCCCGACTCCCGTGCTGGAGCCGATGGATTGCGGAGAATCCGGGTATGGCGATTCGTTAGACACCGGTGCCGCTGGTGGTCGCACTATGGATGCGCTCTGTCTTGGCAGAGAGGTGTCTCATAGCGCTCAGCATGGATCGTCGGTGGCCCTCTCATCTAAGGGAGAGAGGGAGGATGAAAACGGGAGTTCATTGATGGACGAGTCCGTTTTCTGCACCGAGGCTGAATGGGTGCAGGTCCTTGGATGGATGACCGATCGTCTCGGGTTGGCATCAGATCTGGGATCTCAGCGCGATCCGGCGATGGAGCGGATGTCAGAGCGAGCAGCTAGCGCTCTGTCAAGTGGCTCTTCTGCCATGCCAACACTCCCTTTGGACACGCAGACTTCTGACATGCTGGAAGTTGCGGCATACCGTCTGGTTCAGCCGGACTATGCATTGCCGAAGGACCCGAAGGGGATAAGGAGTAGGGTCCATTTTCCGGAGCTGGCCTACCATCAGTACGCCCGGGTTCCACGGCTTTCTGTCGCAGAACGAGAGGCGCTGAATAGGCCGTTGGCTGGGAAGGCGAAGGGACGTTCGCGTCCTTTGGTTTCTCAACCTACAAAGACCCGTTCAATGAGCTAATGCTCATTGAGGATGCGGCGAGGGAAGCCATGGCTGCGCTGTCGCACAGGTGTACCGTCCTGCAGGGTATGCTGGCCTGCACGGCAGAAGGTGGACAGGTGCCAGAGGCTGCTCCCGGAGTTGTTCGGGACACCATGCGCCTGTCTCAGGATTGCCTGGCCAGGGTGATTTCTAGAACATTGGCAGAGCGACGGAGAATGGTTCTCGATTGTGTAGAACCAGGACCGGAGATGAGGGCTGCATTATCTTCTGCGCCTTTCATCGGTCCAGGCTTGTTCGGCGGCTTGGCACGACAAGCGCTCTCCAAGGTTGCGTCAATGGTGGCGGAACAAGAAGCCGCGGGGCGGCCATGGGGCTCGTTCCTGATGGGTTTCTGGCGGAACCAGTTCCGGTGGCATTGGGAACGAATGGAGTCAAGAATCTTCACCCAAGCGATTTAGCGTCTTATCAGCCAATCTTGACCGACAGCTGTGTGCAGATTCCTTCCGTCGGAGGCAGACTTCAGCTGTTCCTAAGCCAATGGGAACAGGTCGTGCGCGACTGTTTAGTTTGTCAGTGGATCAGAAACGGCTACGATCCGGACTGGCTCATCCATCAATCGTTAGTTCCGTTAATCTCGACTCCAATATGGACTCCTGTTCCAAGGGAATCAGATCGTCTAGACACCATTCGCTCAGAAATAGAATCTCTTCGTCAGAAGAAGGCGATTCATCTAGTCCGCAATCAGTCTTCGCTGGGCTTCTATTCGATCATGTTCCTCGTTCCAAAGTGTACCGGAGGATGGAGACCAATTCTCAATCTCAAACCGTTGAACAAATTTATTCTTTCTCCAAAATTTCAGATGGCGACTGTAGCAGTGGTAATGACAGGGCTGAGGAAAGGCATGTGGGCAGTGTCGATCGATCTGAAGGATGCATATTTTCATATTCCAATGTCAATTCCTTTTCAGAAGTACCTTCGTTTTGCATTCCAAGACAATGTTTGGGAATTCAATGCGCTGCCATTCGGCCTGACCACAGCTTCGAGGGTCTTCACCAAGGTGGTTCTCGCCATGACTGCTTTACTTCACAGGAGAAACATAGCTGTTCACACTTACATAGACGACTGGCTGCTGAAGGCGGGGAATCCAGTCACTCTGCACAGCAATCTGCAGGTAGTCCTAGCCTTATTAAAGGATCTAGGTTGGATTGTGAATCTAGAGAAATCAGAACTGACTCCATCCCAGGAGTTTGTTTATCTGGGGATATTTTTCAATCTCAGGGACGGCGTAGCTTTTCCGGCGGAGAGCAGAGTCAAAAGCCTGATTGCAGTTTTGGAGTCAGTTTCTCTAGGAGCCTATCTGATGGCGCGGCAATTTCTCAGGATACTGGGTTTACTAGTGTCTCTGGAGAAGGTGGTTCCGTATGCGGCACTCAGGCGCAGGCCGATTCAGATGTATCTAATGTCATTCTGGTCTCAGAGAACAGATCCGTTATCTCTGAGGATACCAGTCAAAGAACCATTGATATTCCACCTTCAGTGGTGGTTATCCGAACAGAATCTCCTGCGAGGTGTTTCTCTACAACCTCCTCAACCTCAGATGTCCATCTTCATGGATGCATTGTTGACGGGTTGGGGAGCGGTATTGGACAATCAGTCAGTGTCAGGGGAATGGGATCGGACCAATGCGCAGAAACATATCAATGTGCTCGAACTATTAGCGGTGGTATTTGCACTTCGAAAGTTCGAGAGTCTAATTCAAGACAAAGTTGTCCTAATAAGGACAGACAACTCAACAGTGGTGTCTTATTTGAACCGCCAAGGCGGGACGAGATCACCAGAGTTGTGCATGATGGTTTGGAACCTTCTGCTGTGGTGCCAAGAGAGGAATATTATTCTTCGGGCAGCACACATTCCAGGAAGATTGAACATCCTAGCGGATGCTCTCAGTCGAAGGACGATTTGTCGTCCGACGGAATGGCAGCTCAACCAATCGGTAGCGGAGGTTCTATTCAAACAATGGGGCAAGCCAAATATCGACCTGTTTGCGATGAATCAAAACGCAAAGATGGTCACTTACGTGTCACTGATCCCGGACCTGCTAGCGCTAGCGGTAGACACACTGGCGATAAGGTGGGAAGGAATGTACGCATATGTGTACCCTCCAACAATTCTCATCCCGAAAGTTCTGGCAAAGATAAGAGAAGGGATGTGCCAAGTGCTGCTGATCGCCCCTTATTGGCCAGGCCGATCATGGTTTATGGATCTGCTGGACCTTCTGGTTTGCAATCCAATCCCTCTGCCAGACAGAAGAGATCTAATCTCTCAGAACAAGGGTCTGTACCTTCACGACAGACCAGAAATGTTCAAATTGACTGCATGGATGTTATCAAGCAGCGTGCAATTGAGGGTGGCTTTTCTGAGCAAGCAGCGAAGTTTGTTGCTTCAGCCAGAAGAGTGTCAACCACAAAGACATATAATTATAGAATCAACAAATTTGCACAGTGGTGTGAGAGAAGAGATATTAATCCCTTTTCTGCATCTGTTCAACACGTAGCAGATTTTATCTGTCATTTATATGAAGTTGACAAACTTGTACCTTCTACCCTAGCAGCATATAAGTCTGCATTAGCTTCAGTCATTCCCAGTCTGGCCATTGAAGGAGTGGAGAATGACACCTTGAATGAAGTTATCAAAGGAATGAGCAATCTGCGACCTAGACAGCCAATTCCTATCCCATCATAGAATCTATCTCTTGTTCTACAGGTTTTAGGGCATGCTCCCTTTGAACCGATTAGATCTATTGATATTAAACTGTTAACTATTAAATCAGTTTTTTGGGTTGCAGCAGCGTCAGCGAGAAGGAGAAGCGAAATTCATGCGCTTTCTGCCGAACAAGACCGTTTTGTCGTCACGGGTGAAGGTTTAAGACTTCTTCCACGTCTTTGTTTCCTGGCAAAGAATCAGTCACTTAAATATCCAGGACAGCCGATCAATTTGCCAAGTTTTACTAGACATGACCCAAACTCTTCTGTTTTGTGTCCTGTCAGATGTCTGAAAATGTATAAGAAACGTACTGATGAGTGGAGAGGTGACCCGAAATCTCTGTGGTTATGTCTCAAAGCTCCCCATTTACGTGCCTCGAAAGATACTATTTCTCGTTGGATAGTTGACGCTATTCAGATGTCGCACAAAATCGCTACAGGAAAGCAGATTGATCGTGCGAATGCCCATCAGGTTCGAGCACTAGCAGCATCATCGGCCCTTTATAAGGGTGTCTCATTAGAGGAGGTGATGTCTGTAGCACAATGGCATGTCGAGTCGTCATTCACTGATTTCTACCTTCACGACATCTCCAGCGCACTTAATCCGGTAGCCGTCGCCAATCTGTCGAATCTAAACTAAGCCACTTCCGACCACTACTTCACACACATCACGAGTCTTCCACCTACACTGAACAAGCACTATGCACATGACTGAGTACGACCGTGGATTGGGCCGAGCTCCTGTGATGATCAAGAACAAATCAAGCACTCAAAATGGTGAGTGTTTACATTAATTAAGTGACTATAAATATGTTTACTTACAGTCGAAATACCAGACTGCTTAGGTAAATAGTCTGGTACAAGAGTATTCTTATCCTATCAACCAGACATTAGACTCATTCCAATTTGAAAATCTAGTCGATATACTGATATTTCTTCAAAGTTAGAAGTTGTAGTAGCTTCTTTGCACTCTACTGGACTGCCCTAGCTGAGGCTTAGGGCTGACACGGGTCTGGTGGGTGTTGCATCCCCATTGACAGCCCTCTGAATTTTGTGCGGACAAAAGAGGGGGGGGGGGAGCGCAGTCTAGACCATGGAAGTTTAGCACTCTATGAGTCAGATGGCAGAACCCAAGCCAAGCGTATGCCACGGTTCTAGTCTCTTCACAACCTTCTCTGTTGGATGGTAGATGAGTGCTGGTTCGAGCCTCACCTCCTCCCACCGGCATTTCCTGGCTGTCGAAATCCGGAGTTTATCATAATAGTACATCTGGTAAGTATTATTCGAAGTAGAATCAAAAAAGCATCCGCTTTTGTTTCTACGAGAATTCTTAATACTTACCAGATGTACTATCACCCTTCCTCAGCCGCCCCGCTGAGGTGAGGCTGAGCTGCTTTCGCAGTTTGCCATGGCAAATATAAGACGAATCTGACTGTGATTGGGAATTGACTCGGTACCTGCGGCTATGGTATTCCCGGACACAGTATGGGCAGGACCACAAGAGTGCGGAGTTTTAATTGTTTATTTTGAGCTAGACTGGATAATAGACATTATCATAATAGTACATCTGGTAAGTATTAAGAATTCTCGTAGAAACAAAGGCGGATGCTTTTTTGAGTCCGTGCAAATCCACGTCATAGTTATCGATAGAGATGCCCTCCAGCATGGCATCGTGATTCTGAACTTTATTGACTTGATTAACGTTGGTTGAGACATATATGACGATTAATTAAGTAATTAAGCATAATTCTATAATACAAACTTAAGTATATTAATCATTTATTAATCACACGTTAATCAATCATACTTTACTATTATTCCACTATTACTCTCATACTTTACTATTATTCCACTATTACTCTCATACTTTACTTTTATTCCACTATTACTACTCATTACGTTTCATTTCATTGAACTAGTTAAGCTAGATAGTCTCTTATTTAGAAAGAGGGATGTTGTGTCAATAGTTGTCTCCCTTAATATAGAGCATGAAAGGATGCACGGAAAGGTGAAGTAATAAATAACAAGTTAGAAATTTACATACCTACGTTTGCGCATCTTATACCTACACTATCTCTACTCCAGACCTAACATGTATGCCAAGTAGTTAACAGAGAAATAGTCCCTCTGAATTTGTCGTAAAATTCAAATCTGTCCAAATCTGTCGCGCACAAAATGAGGTCAGGAATTTGCTGACGTTGCTTAGATGCTGATATCACACGAACCACTGGGTGGATCAAGTCCATTTTAATGTCTGTATTAAGCGGGTGATACAGAGGTTAACATGATACCAAAATTAATATGATCCATAGTGTTCCTTTTACAGTCCGCTACATAGATGGACTGGGTCCGAAGTGGAGTCTGTGTAATAGTCTGGTCGTTGTGATGACGTGATAAGCTGGCCGGTCATTACATTAGAGATGTATTCTCGAAGAAGCCACACCTCTGTTTGTAGATTGGGTGCTCGGATGAATAAAACTACAGCTTTTTCGCTACTAATTATGTAGTAAATTAGTCCCATTTTAAACGACAATGCCGCTATTCCGTGGACGTATTTTGCCCTGATTGATGGATATTCAAATAGATGGTGCGTTTTCCCGGTCAGATTTACAGGGGCTGATAGCGATCGATTTAGCTCGCTTATGTAGGTTTATAACTAGAATATCATCGGGAAAATACATTTAGAAAGGCTTTATTCAATTAGCTGACGAAAATATGTACTCAAATAAATCGGCGAAGTGACGATGTTTATTTACGAAAATAGATGACAATTAGGCGGTTTGAGAATTTACGGAATTGGACTAACAGGATTCAGGAATCCAACGGGCAGAAATGGCAAAGTGGATGAAACTGCTGGTTGGTGGAAAATAAAAACTAACACGTTCGTTTGCATAATAAATGAATAAATTCATCAAGATTTCAATAATTTCCACATACCATATAAACAGACACATCAAGCACACTAACAAAGACACATCAACACACTAACAAAGACACAGCGGACACACTAACAAAAACAGATGTGTTACATTAACACATATACATGAGTCAGCTTAACATAGACACACTAACAGTCGGACTAACGCACAGTGTGTGTCATATATATATATATATATATATATATATATATATATATATATATATATATATATATATATGTGTGTGTGTGTGTGTGTGTGTGTTTGTGTGTGTGTGTGTGTGTGTGTGTGTGTGTGTGTGTGTGTGTGTGTGTGTGTGTGTGTGTGTGTGTGTGTGTGTGTGTGTGTGTGTGTGTGTGTGTGTGTGTGTGTGTGTGTGTGTGTGTGTGTGTGTGTGTGTGTGTGTGTGTGTGTGTGTGTGTGTGTGTGTGTGTGTGTGTGTGTGTGTGTGTGTGTGTGTGTGTGTGTGTGTGTGTGTGTGTGTGTGTGTGTGTGTGTGTGTGTGTGTGTGTGTGTGTGTGTGTGTGTGTGTGTGTGTGTGTGTGTGTGTGTGTGTGTGTGTGTGTGTGTGTGTGTGTGTGTGTGTGTGTGTTAATGTATAAATGTTTTGTAATGTGTGTAAGGAGTCCATCACTCAATAGGCCATGCCTTTGATGGACTACCTGTTTAGATTATATTTACATGTATAGAAAACCCATGAAATAAAGCAACTTTGAACAGGAGATAGACTAATGTAGACATATAAAATATACTAGCACAAACATACTAGCAGTCAAATGATTCACACTAACACAATCACATGAGTCACACTAACACACGAGACACACTAACGTAGGCATATGTGTCTGTGTTAAGATGACTCATATGGAAATTCTTCCAAAGCCTCAATGGGGATATTACAGTCCAGATCATGGTAAAGATCGAGCAGACTGTATGGAACGTCTTCAGACCGTCTGCCTCTGGTACACCCACATCCACCACATCGGGAGAAAGCATGCCTCGACCCATACAATATTGATCAGCCCAACACCACGTGGGTATTTTATGAACCTGGCACAGCAGAGATTGCAGCCAAAAAGGGAAGCTGGCACCTGACAATGCAACCAGCACACGATCCGAACATCATGAACATGACCACCATGCACTCTACATCAATGACATTTCCAAACCGGCACACATTGAGTATTACTCACGATTCTCTGGAGTTGTCTCGGGAGTTCGGAAAGGGTGGTCTTCCTTTCTCTATCTAAATTTCTTCACAAACTAACTAAACACTTCTTGATAATAATAATAATAATAATAATAATAATAATAAAATAATAATAATCATAATAATAATAATAATAATAATAATAATAATAATAATAATACGTTTTATTGCTGCACATTAGTAGAGCCGTATTGCAGGCTTGTAAATCTAGTGTACGTTTCAATTGTATAAAGAGAACCGTGACCACTATGCGATTTGCTTTACAACAACAATAGCAAAACCCATGCCTGCTCAGAAGGTTGTGTCATATAGGAAAACTAGGTCAGTTGACTCTGATAAGTTTAAGCAAGATATTTCGACATCGTCTTTGCTAAACCAACCAAACACCACAGCCAGCGACCATGTTAAAAACTACAATGAAGGACTTCGTGCTTTGCTGGATATACATGCGCCTATCAAAACCAAAACAATAACGCTAAGACCCAATTGTCCATGGTACACAGATGATCTGCATGATGCTAAGCATCTTGGTCGTAAGCTAGAGCAGAAATGGCGGGAGACAAATCTAACTGTTCATCGTCAACTCTATCAAGATCAGTGTGTCGTAGTCAACAAGCTTCTAAAATCCACTCATATGTCACATTACGCTGATGAAATAGCTACATGTGTACGAGATCATAAGTGTATGTTTAAGGTAGCGAAACCCCTGATGGGCGATGCACCATCCCCAGTAATGCTGGGCCATGAATCAGCAAAGGATCTTGCCAATCAGTTCAATGACTTTTTCACACAGAAAATCATAGACATTAGATCTGGATTTCAACAAAGTGATGATTCCACCATATCGCACACCAGTAATGCCACTGAAAGCATTGTTCCTCTGCTTGAATTTCCACCAACGTCACAAGAGGAAGTCCGTTCCATCATCATGAAGTTGCCAGATAAACCATGTGACCTCGATCTGATACCAACATGGCTAGTGAAAACATGCATCAATGAGCTAACACCAATCACAACTGACATGATCAACACGTCATTACAGTCTGGTGACGTTCCCAAAACTCTCAAATGTGCCCAGATACGACCGATCTTGAAAAAAACTGGACTTTACCACAATACGTTTAAAAGTTACAGACCTGTATCTAACTTGCCGTTCATGTCCAAAGTACTTGAGAAAGTCATTGGCAAACGTTTAGAAAGCCATCTTCAAGCAAACCATCTCCAGGAGCCATCACAGTCTGCGTATAGAAAATTTCATTCTACGGAAAGTGCCCTCACTCGAGTCCATAATGACCTACTTAAATCGCTAGATAACGGTAGTGCCGCCATGCTAGTTTTGCTTGATCTCTCGGCCGCATTCGATACGATCGACCATCAAGTACTGTTACATCGGTTTGAGCCTGCTTCCATATAGGCGATAAGGCTCTGGCCTGGATAAGCTCCTACCTTAGTAATCGTTTACAATCAGTTATGATAGATGGTGAGCTATCTAAGCCAGTCGAATTAGAGTATGGAGTTCCACAGGGATCAGTGCTGGGTCCGAAGACGTATACAATGTACACAGTGCCTTTAGGTGATATAGTGCGACAACACAATCTCAGATATCATTTCTACACTGACGATACACAACTGTACTTAGCTTTTAAAGTTAATGATAATACAGATCATAAGAATACAGTCAGTCGAATCGAACTGTGTATCAAAGACATTCATATCTGGATGACACACAACATGCTGAAACTAAATGGTGACAAGACTGAGGTGATTATTCTCGCGTCTAGCAATTCAAGTAAGCACATTGAATGTCTACCAGTCACTGTAGAAAACGCAGATATCACACCAACGTCTACTGTCCGCAACTTAGGTGTGTTATTCGACTCCACAATGTCAATTGAAAAACAAGTAAACTCTATATGCAGGTCAGCTTACTCGCAGCTAAGGAACATTGGCAAAATTCGTAGTTACCTTGCAAAAGATGCTACAAAATCGTTAGTAAATTGTCTTGTTACGTTCAGACTAGTTTACTGCAATGGGCTGCTGTACGGAATTCCAAGAACATTGACAAACAAGCTTCAACGAGTGCAAAACACAGCGGCGCGTATTATCACACGAACATCTCGATATAGTCACATCACACCAATACTCAAGGAGCAACATTGGCTGCCAATAGAATCGAGACTGGAATATAAACATTTAATTCAAGCTTACAAAGCTCTGCATAATCAGGCACCAACGTTTATCACCGACATGTTGCAGCCATACAAGCCGAATAAGAACTTAAGGTCCGAGAATTCCATCACACTGACTGTACCATGTTCACGCACAAAAACATATGGCGACAGATGTTTCTCAATAGGAGCACCCAAGTTATGGAACGCCATGCCACTGTATCTGCGAAACACTAACAAACTGTCCACCTTTAAAACATCTCTCAAAACACACCTTTTCAAATCATACTTTGAAAATTATTAGACTTCCACAGTTATCCCTTTTAAATGTGGTTTCGGTCTGTACTGTGGTTTTAACTTACTACATAATTATACTAACATAGTAAATTTTGTCATACAGTATATTAAGTAGGCTAACTATGTCTTAGGTTTATATTTTTAATATTGTCTAAATTTTTTTTATTTGTTTGTAATTTTAAAATTGTAAAGCGTTTTAGAACTGATTTGATGTTGGAATAGAATGCTATAGATATATGGTATAGTAATAATAATAATAATAATAATAATAATAATAATAATAATAATAATAATAATAAAGCAAACCCTAACTAATACGAATTCTATGTTATTCTAACTTATTCTGACAGAAATTCTAGCTTACAATAGTGAATATCAATTGCTGATGTTAAACTCATGTCGAGAGAGATTACTTCTCTGGAAGAGCGCAATCAGAAGATTAAATAATTTCTGTCATGCACGTCCATATATACATTAAAAGTGGATCTGTGCATAACATCGTTTTGATGACGTTTCAGAGGGCCTCCCTGGTGATTTCCAAAATCTAACTACTTTGATTGGTTAACACTCTTCTTCCCACACACAAAAGATGGTCGGACTCAATCGGTCAGAACCAGTATGCAAGTGATGCCTCTTGACAGAATATGTATACACTTCTGTTTTGACAAGACACATCAATTCCTTGCATACTTTAAGCTTCCTACATGCTTATTCTGTTGTGACAAGGGCGTTAACCAGTCAAGTATTAACTCATCAGGATTACTTTACTAGAGGGGAACTATATTTGGAGTCGCTAACTAATGGTTATGAGTCGTTATGACGTATGCCTAGGTGATCTCTGACCTGACATGCACATTCTGGGTAATTACCAGAATTACACATTCATCATGGGATTTCTATCGGTGCTGAACCACATAACTGGATCTGTATACTCTATTCACGCTATCTGACCAATTTCTTCGAATCACATAATTACCTTTCTTAGTTGACCATCTTGTAAGACCTTGTTGTATTAAATACCAAGAAGTCATCTTAAGATCTATCTTGAACTTAATCCAACAGCGTCTTAACGTCACGGTATCTATAACGTATACCAAAGTGGCAGAACCAGTTTCTAGCCTTTCAAAGGGTTAAAGATTCAGTTAGATTTCTCATAACGGAGAATGATTATAACTTTGCGTGGTTTGAATAGGTGTCTAAATTATTCGCTCTAAATCCTGATTGTGAAAATGACAAAACTAGATTGATTGTAGTTACCAATCCTAATCAAACGGAAATTTAATATGGCTAATCCAATTTGTCCATCACCAGTGATCAAAATTATCCATTTAGAATCCCTCAAAACATTCACATAAAATATATTACCTACACCTTCAGCATGCAACACGCATAACTTATTATAATAGCAGTGGCTGTAATCGGATATCCCGACACGATATAAATATGCGTTACATAAATGTTACCCCCACTCTATCATGTCATAGCGACCTATGAAAACGGTCCTACTACTCACTGCCAATAGCGGCCTGAATGAGTGGCCCTATTGCTAATGAAGTATACACAATGACTAACTGTCCATAGCGACCTAAATAGTTGGTCCTATTTTCAGTGACGTATCATGATACCGATGTTATGACTATTCAAGACTGAGGATGTGACCCAAAACATACTTGACCCGCACAGTGTCAAAAGGTCATCTGCAAATATTTACCCGAGTACCAAAAGGTAGCTGTGGGGTTCGTGGATAGCTAGTCCACAAATCCCATATTTACAACATGTTCATCTGTGGCCACTGTCAGCTGTGCTTGGTTCATTCAGTCATACCATCTCCAATGTCATACAGACATCTGCACAGCTGTGGAAACCACCATCGTGTGTCCAGTTGAGAACGTTGATGTACCGTAATCTGTATATTAGAAAGCCTTCTACCAACATCAATAGTCCAGTGCTGTCACCTCTCTTTGGCTTGAACTTGCGTCACAACAACGAGGCATGCACATATATTATGCACGTTGTGGCGACTGTGATGCAGGTAGACAGTCGTGAGAAAGAAGAAGCTGACAGCATCTGGATATGGCCTCAGGAAACAGTGGGAGTGTGAGTCATGACAACACCGCTAGCTCCTCTGCTATGCCAACACTTCATTGTCTATGACTTTGAAGCACTCCTAGATAGCATCACGGTCCATCTAATTGAAACTTAGAGCGAAAAGAAAACCGGGAGCACCCACACATGTATATCAGTGCCAGTCGGTTGGTCCTTAGACGGATCTACAATCGAGCCCACTCATATGCAATGCAATGGTGACCACAAATCCCTAATCTCAGAGTTCCTGAGTGAAGTCTGCTGATGAGCAGTGAAGGTCGCCCCGACAGCTAGCCAGACATCTCCATAGCCATCATAGACAAGTACAAGGGGTTGGCATCATAACCACGGATACGCTTACAGATATGGCTGGATGCTCTGCTCTGTGAGCGAATTTGAGTCAGGCCCAACTCAAAGTATCGAGTGAACATGATGTTGCACTAACCAACAACTGCTTCTTTCCAAATCCCATAGGCCTCCTTGTCTCGGGCATAGAGGCCTACATATGAGTCTACGAGATGGATGTCCTGGCCTGTTCCATGAATGACACTGCAGCTCAGAGGATGCCTATACCTTGTTCAGAGTAGAATTGTCACATACACTCGATAGAAGCGCAGATGTTAAGATTATTGTTGTGTTGCAGTGAGTCTGCGAACATGCGTCACCTGTTGTTGGAAAGTCTGCTTACACCATTTCCACTGTGATAGCTCCAGGTGGTAACCACCATTGAGCTTAGATGTTCAAGCTTTGTAGTCAGGAAGCCCTGGATATTGTAGCTTCTCGGGAGTGTCAAACCATTCATAGGGGAACCAGCTCTTCTGTTGTGTGCACGAATAGCACTTGGCCCATGCCTCGTAGGAGACTATGATTTAAATAGTTCAGCACATCTATAAACAACAGCTCTGGTGTTATGGGGGAATATTGTCTGGCTAGCTTACTTTTGTCCCTAAATAGCCCTGATTACCATTTTCCATGACTTTTCCATGACATATGATAAAATGCTGATTTTCCATGACTTTCCAGGTCCGGAATTAAAACTCAAGTTCCGTGACTTTCTAGGATTACCATGACCAGTATGAACCCTGCACCAAGGATGAACGTGCGGTAGATAGAACTGCGTGTAGTAGTTGGTTTGAGGAGCGAGAGATCGCCGATTGCTATGAACTACATTTGAGTCATAAAGTAAATATCATTATTTGACTCTTTTCATGTTTGAATCATGGTCTACGAGTTGGCAAAACTGAGAATGCTTGAGTTCTGCTATGACTTCTGCAGATGAATACCGTATACATCGCCAGAACCCGAAAAAGCTTCGATGATGGTATACATCCAGATTTTCCCTTTGGTCTCCACAGCCATAAGGCATGTATGTAAGCTAGACTGGCTAAATAGGGGCAAATGGTTTGGGCGGATACCAGTGTTGTTCAAACTCAAGTTCGAAGCCACACACGCCATCACTCTCTGTTCCAATCGGTACTACGTGAGTTAGTGTGACTCTGTTAGGTTACTATCTCGTGTATCTGTGTTAGTGTGACTCATGTCTCTGCGTTATGGTGTCTAGTGTATCTGTGGTAATGTGATTCATATGTATGTGTTAGGTTGCCATGTGTATCTGTGTTAGTGTGACCCATGTGTCTGTGCTGGGGTGTCTCGTGTATAGCTCTGTGTTTATGTGCCTGTGTTAGCATGTCTATTGTAACTGTGTTAGTGTGACACGTGCCTGTGTTAGCACGTCTAGTGAAACTATATTAGTGCGTCTCCTGTAGCTGTGATAATGTGTATTATGTACAAGTGTTAGTATGACTCATGTGTCTGTGTTAGTGTGACTCACGTGCATGTGTTAATTGTGCCTGTGTTTCATGTGTCTGTTAGGGTGTTTCGTGTTTCTGCGTTAATGTGACTCATGTGACTTAGTATGACTGTGGTAAAGTGACTCGTGTGCCGGTTAGTGTGACTCATGTGTCTGTTAACGTGACTCACGTGCCCGTGTTAGTGTCTCCGATGTGCCTTTGTTAGTGTGTTTCATGTGTCTGTGTAACTGTGTTAGGGTGTTTCGTGTATCTGTGTTAGTGTAACTCATGTGACTTGTATGACGGTGTTAGTGTGACTCATATGTCTATGGTTGTGTGCCTCGTGTGGCTATACTAGTGTTTCATGTGTCTGTGTTTGTGTGTCTGTTTTTGTGTGGCTTATGTCACTGTGCTAGTGCCCCTGTTATTGCCACTAACATATGCTGTATTGCCTCTAACATAGACCTATTATTGCATGGTATACTGAATAGTACTCTTTTTTTATCAGTATCATGTAGCTGGCCTAATTGATACAGTTTCTATATATGGAATGTGGAAATTTTTGAAATCCTAATGTATTTATTCATGTATTATTCAAACGAACGTGTTGATCTTTATTTTCCCACCGCCTATTTGTCATCCATTTTCGTAAATAAACATCGTCGCTTCACCGATTTATTTGCCATGAATTAAGTGCATATTTTCGTCAGATGATTGAATAAGGCATTTCTAAATGTTTTTCCATGCTATTTTAGGTATACAGTGACGTTTTCGAGACATAAGCGAGCGAAATCGATCGCTTCCGGCCCCTGTAAGTCTGATCGGGAAAACGCACCATTGTAGAGATAGCGCCAATTTCGGACTGAGAAAGCGTTGATTTCTCAGGCCGTGTTCGGACTACTCTTAATGATGAAACATATACCTTCAAAATGCCGACGTCATAAAATTGGATAATATGTTGTGAATCTGTAAATGTATATTCTATATCAAAATATATAACCTTTAACCTTGATCACGTGACTCCATAAAACTCGCTCAGCACGTATATCATTCGTACCTCCACACATTAGAGAGCGCCGCCGTCCAACTTCGTCACTAGCCAGGAAAAATGGCGGCGGTCGTTAGATGCGTAAATAAGGGTGTTTATGTGAATTTTAAAAGTTATTCCGGCTCGTTTATTTGATCTTCTTTACTGGGGCTAGGAGTTTTATTATTATATAATGTGTCTATCCAATAGCCTTTACTAGTTCCCTTTTTCGTTCATTTAAATACCTAATTGTGGAATCCATTTATTTAGTCGCTACATTTCACTGTAAATATATCGTAGGAAATGCTTCGTCACCATTTTATTGGAGGTGATGTGTAGAATTAGGTGAATTCACCATACCATTAAAAGTTCCACACTGGCAGGTCTTTAATTATGTAATATCTTTACAACAACGTATAGTAAATAAACCAATCGAGGTAATGGCTGCAGGCGTAATCGGATTCTATTGTAGTCTATTAGCCTGATTTTATTTATATATTATCATTTTAAGATCTAGCATCAGCGTGACTATATTGATACAGCCTAGCAGTGTGTGCCCACATACAAGGCTGTGTAACACCATTAGTATTTACTATGTCGATGTACAGAACCTTGATACATATATGTCATGTCTCCCTATCTGGCAGCTATGCCTATATAGTATCCCGCACGATCGTCCATCTCAGCAATGAAGGCAAATACCAATTACACTTCGCTTTGTAATTACCAATACTCCATACATTGGATGGATCACATTTCCCTATCAATGTAGCGGCTACGTGTATTTCATATTGATGAGGAATCCAAAATAATTATCCAACATCAGTCAGTTCATATACCATCATCATATTTAATTTATGATGGCATAAATGACTCAGTTCATATATAGGCCATATCAAGTCAACACAGACAACGCTTATAATGTGTGTGCCGGAGAACACGTCTTTGTAGTGTTCGCTCCGAATATTCGAATAATAGACCAATATGGATGAATATTGGTATAGCATAGGCATACTCGAATATCCATGAAAAATTATCAAATTGTCTTAAATTGGATTAAAAACAAATTTTCTTTTTCAAAAATGCCGACCAAAATGTTGATTGGTCCGATCAACGTGAAACTTAGTCAATTTTTAGGTCCTATATTGACTTGATTTAGTATTAATTTTAAAAAGGCTCCAATGGTTTTCGAGATACCCATGACTAGTATAGGGGTTGCATTATGGATATTTCAATGGCGACTACGCGTCCAGTTTTTATAGGATCACTTCTATGTGGCTCCCGAAAATGTCTGCTGATTTAGGGGCCAAAGATAAAAGCTAGAGGTTACCCGTAGTTAAGAGTTACCGTTTTGTTTCGTTCACCCATGCACGAATAAGTGTGACGATATACTGGCTCTAAGCAGTTCACACAACGATGTCCAAGACCAGACATGTTCTTTGGTTGCACACTAATGGCTTAAATACGGAATGTCTCCAGAGCCAGTAATCGCTCGTCCATGGAAATATACAAGATGGTGAACCGACTTTGGTATATTTGTCTTGTCCGCGCTTAGTCAGAGAGACAAATTCGTATTAGTAGGGTATGACATTGTAGTGTTATGTACTGTTGCTACAAACTCAAAGGTGTCCAGAATTGTGTTTCCTTCACGACTTTCAGACACTGTGGACGAATGCCTCTTTGTACCATAAAACAGAAACATAACTATCCGGTCACTTCGTTTGTAGTGTCAATCTAATAGTCGGCTTATGACTTTGTACAAGTGACCCCACAGAAGTGGTTTACTAGTATAGCTATTTGTTTGGTAGCTATCGGATGTTGGCATTCATTTGGTTGACATGTATGCCAGGTCAACATTTCTATCGGTGTTCACTACAGGTAGGGAACTACCACTGCTTTTACACTGGTACCAATTTATAATCCTGCCTTGAGAGAGGCAAAGAGAGTCAATGAAATTATCCATGTTTCCAATGAAAGTGAGATGAACCTGGTTTGCTGGTTAATTACCATAGCAGCTTCACCAGATCAAACTATGTTATCTCTGATTTGCTAGTGCTTATTTGTGTTCCTTAAAGCTTTTAGCCATATTCTCCTTAGTGATTGACTACATTACCATATTGGAGCTCCTGTTGTTAAGGTATGATGATTCGACACTTGGACAGATACAAGTGCAGGTTGACTACTCGTGCGAGTAAGCGGAAATTGAGCAAGGCAAGTGAGGGAACAAAGCTGCAGTGTATACATGGATATGTGAACACATATCGTGACTATTATAGCGGGATTCATGATGTGTGTACATGTCGGAATACATGTCGGAACCGATACACTGCAGTTATGTGCCAGCTCTTGCTGCGGTTGACACCAGCTGTATCACGTGAGTAGCCTACCCGGGATGACACATCGTTATGTAAGTCGCCACTTCTCGTGCGTGCTTGCATGCTCTATAGACATGTTTGTTTGTAGTTATCTTAAACGCCATTCATCTTGTATGTTGTAGCCCAGCTTCCAGAATACATATGTGTTATACGGCACTAAGACGAGTGTTAAGTTTCTGCTTAACCATTGCGTTAAATGGGATCCACCTCTTTCATTTTATGGTAAGTTATCTCTCTCTCTCTCTCTCTCTCTCTCTCTCTCTCTCTCTCTCTCTCTCTCTCTCTCTCTCTCTCTCTCTCTCTCTCTCTCTCTCTCTCTCGCACGCACACACCACACACACACACACACACACACACACACACAAGCAGATGCACACACGGGTGCACGCACGCAGTTAGATATGGAGTGTGCATCGAGACTAGAGATATTCGCCCAGAATTCTTAAAAGTAGGTGTTCAAATTAATGCAGTTGGCACCATTTGACGCACTATCATGAAGATGTGTTGGTACTGATAAAATATAGACTTCTGAGGTCATTGGTCATTTAATTAGTAAAAATAGTGCATTGGAAGTTCGCAAAGATATGACCTTACATGTGGAAGATGTGTATCAAAAATAGTCACTTTGACTGAACCATTCAAAATGTTTGACACAGTCACCAAGTCACAAATTCATGAAAATCTAAGGAACGATCTGCGATGTTAATGGTTTCAGTGAGAATAAAGTGAGACATCTCACGTTTCAGTGGCCGATAACATACATGGAAATTATATTTACTTTACTTCAGTTCATTAGAGTCAGTCGTGCAGGCAAATGGCTATTTCATTCGCAGAATTTAGGCAAGTTTTGCCCTTGCCTTTTCTTCATGAATAGACTGAAGTGTGCCCTATGTGTACCGGAAATGATGTATGAGTTTCGGAGGTAAAATAAATCCAGAGTTCTGGACGTGATTTACAGAGGGGGAACATTTGCGTTAAAGATGTTAAATTTTGTAAACTCAAAGTAGATCAGGCATTAGAACAAGTAAACCGCAGTCTCAGGGTGCTGGGTGAAGTAATAGGCATCAGACAAAGTAAAACTGGAAATTACCTCAAATCGACCGTTAAGATATCCAGAGTCAACTAAGAGGCGAAGGTGTAGAGCTGACAAGGACCGGTTGTTGTTGGCCACAATGGCCACCTATTCAGGTACATTCCAATATAGGCAGGTGTGCTAATTTCAGGCTGAGGCAATGCAACTATACAAAATCTCGGCTTGAAATTAAAGGAACTGACCAGGGAACTAGCAAATGGTGATGAATGATAGCTTCATATACTAATAAATATATAGTCATTAGTAAAACACTGAAATAACTCGGACTCCCTTTGAAAAGCAGCTAAATACATTCCATGTGACCCTAACAGGCGCAGCCATTTTGCCTAAGGGGAACCAATTAGCTATAGAGAATATTATTTTACCTCTCATGAAAATATATTCAGGTCAGCACACACAATTGAGCGCAACGTGTTATCAGGGTTACTAATTGCGGCAGTAATATTTTTCTTAGTTTCCAGTCAACAATATTTAATAGTTCCCTTGTCCTTTCCTTTAGCATAGCTGCATATATCGAAATGTATGAGTTTCTTGTGTCTCTCGATCTCTGCTTAATCATTATGGAAATCTGCTGCCATACACAGATAAATTTAAGTTTATGGAAAGGTTGGAGATGAGTAAATCTGATGGAAATGCGCAAGCAATACCGCCAGCTGATGATGGGCAATAGTAGCACATTATCATAAGTGTTACAATAGTTCTGAGACTTTAGCACAAAGTCAGTGAAGGCATATTCAGAAGTTGACAGTCGATTTGAAAAGGTTGTCCATGCAAAGGTAGGTTGCTATAAGGAAACTCATGTAATCGTTGTCCACTGTAATCTTGCGCGGTTACTGAAGACTACTACCTGAGAACGACGCTACACATGAGAAAGTGAACTATTCCACGTACGGATAAGACAGCAATCAAGTGAGCATTTCACAAGTTCGTTTTCGATACCATAAAAGCAAAGAATATACGCTATACATTGTTAGGAAAACGCCCACGAGTTATAAGGAAAGTTCACGTTCACAACATATATGACGTCATATGTCAAAACATAGAGACTGCCGTTTATGCATTCTACATCTTCTACAATATTTGCGGTCGTTTATGCGGAAGGGCAAGGTGACATATAGCAACGTTCTGCTGAACAGTTCCAAGAACATCACTTAAGTTTTTGCCGAGCTTACGAAATCACCAAATGTGGCTGATTGTGTTATCCGGGCATTAGAAGACTTTTTATGTCTCCTCTACAGTTTTGCGATAGGAACTGTTCGCGACAAACCCACCAGAAGCACAACAGTTACCAACCACCCCCGCCCCCACTCCGCCCCCCCCCCCCATTCACCATCACCCCACACCCCACCCCCACGCACGCAGGCACACGCGCACGCGCGCGCACGCATGCACGCACGCACGCACGCACGCACGCACGCACGCACGCACGCACACGGCAGCACTCCAGCAACACTAGCAGAGAACTGAATACCATCCAGATCATTCAAACATAAGATGTGGACCTTGATTTCCACAGTGATTACGAGGATTTGGGCATAATTTAATTAATTAACAAAAGCACTGTTCTTCAGAATATTCTTATATTTTCATATTTCAAGATTGCACTTGCATACACATATCCTGCTGTTAGATTTTGGCGAACATGTCTTTGTGGGCCTTATTCTGCCGTCTTTCTTCTTGGATTCATATGTTTGATTCCGGTTAAATGAGTTTGCCTCATATGTGGTGATTCTCTGACATAAATATGTGAAACAGAATATATTCATCGTTTTGCGGAACAGTGACTTATAGTTTAGGATGTTTTTCTTTGCATTTGCTACATAGGTTAGTTACTAAAAATTGTCTTAATGAATAGTAATCAGCCAATGAAATGTTACAGACAGATAAACGGGCAAAGAGAAAAGTACTTGGTTAGCTGGATTTCATATTGTGAACCACTGATGATGAAGCAGAGCGATGTCGCATGTCGCTTATCAACATGAATACTTAGCATTTATGATGACAATGGACCTTTCCATTTTTAGCTATGCCCGCCCATCTCTAGCTAAGATCTACCCACACCCCGCTCGTGTTGGGATCGATCGATCTCTGAACTTCCTGAGTGTCAATTTCCAGAAAACTATGCAGGTAATCTGTTGAATATTTTGAAACTAATTGGACTGGATGCTGTTGCTGAGCATGTTTATTAAACAGTAAGCATACATATTTCCGAAAAAGTTGGTCCCGATCCCAGGATGATTCATAATAAGGAAAAATGTGTTACCTCTCCGGGATGTAGAAATTGTTTGAGTGTACATCCCGGAGAGGTAACTAATTTTTCCTTATTATTAAGTAAGCATACAATTCCTACAACGTGTCGGACTATTAAAAGTTAAAGGCATTGATTATAGAATCATTTGTGACGTAATGATTATGACGTCAGCTTACACGTCACTTAGTTGGTTATGACGTCATATGACTGCATACGATCGATTGCTAAACTTGGAACGGTCCATTGCACTGAATGCCAGTATATCCTTTAATGGTGCATTTTGCGTCACACTTTTGATATCACTCTTAAGGTGAGATTTTAACAGAAAATAATAACGGAAATTTAAGCATTTCCTCCATTTAAACATTTAGTTTTATGTAAGTTTGACAGTTTAAAAAGATGACACTTTAGAAAATTTAGATCCTTGCGACTTCCAAACCTGAGTGACAAAAATTAACATGAGGTGTCTTGTGCAATTCACCTTTCTAGAGTATTCATCCATCGTCTGACTTCGTATGACGTCATAATCAGCTCAGTGCGTGTACGATGACGTCACAATCATTACGTCACAAAGGGTTCCATATAGACCGTCACCAAATCTCAAACAGTCCGACACGTTGTATGAATTGTATGTATTTGTAATTCTTTGCTATTTAATAAACACGCAACAACAACAGGCAGCAACAGCACCCAGTCAAATTAGTTTCAAAATATTCAACAGCTTACCTGTGTATTTTTTTTTTTAAATTGATAGTCAGGGTGTTCAGAGATCGATCGATCCCAACACGAGCGAGGTGTGGGTGGAGCTTAGCTAGAGATGGGCGGGGCTTAGCTAAAAATGGAAGGGTGAATTGCCCCTGCTCTAAGCAACGTGCATTATATAGAAATAGTTGATATTACGTATATGACCTGTAACTTTATTCATCATCGCGTAGTAATTTTATTTTGTTCCTAATCTAGGACTACATGAGAATCTGTATCCTACACTGATTGAAGCAACAAAATCACGTGAGCTGGTGGAGACTGCTAGTGTTGATACCGATCTATTTGTTGAGAGTGGTAATCACGTCAATAGGTATTAATATTAAATAACATCTCAGTCGTCACTCACCACCAGCACTACCACCGTCACCACCACCGGTGGCGCCGCCGCCACCACCACATCCGCAACCACAACCACTAACACCACTCCAACCACCACCAACACTAAAACCAGCAGCACCACGACCATCGTTCAATCAAACACCGCATCGCCGCCACCACCACCTCTGCCGTCATCGTTTACAGAATTCTTTCCATCCATATTATTACCATCATCATCCTGCTAAACTGTTGTTTATAAACGCTCGAACTGTAATCTGTGTAAAATAGTTTCTATGGCTATTCTTGTACCACTAATTAGAAACATATATTTTATTGCAGGCCTATATTGATGGAAGAGTATGCTACCAACTCTCCATATCCAGAACAATTGCATTATGTACTGAAACATTGGCCACGCTGTAATTGGTTTGAAAATCCATCAGAGTTTATTGGAACGTTGTTATCGTGTTTTCCTACACTAGGTGTCCTTGATTGTCATGGTGACCTGGCTGGCCATGCTGGCCTCTACCACTATGGTGCTGTGGCATTTCTTAGGGTAGATGAAAAACATCAACGAAAAGGATTAGGTAAATTTCTCCTTTCAGAGATGATCCGTATCTCGAGTCAATCTGGTATTATCCCACACTCTAACATCACCCGTGGTAATACGGCATCGTTACAGCTGCATCATGCTGCTGGACTACAGCTAACAGGGATATGTGACAAGTTTTTGTTCTATGAAAGCAAAGCACTTCATACAGCTTCCACATCTAAGTGCCATGCTTTATTAAAACATACTTTGCTAGCATAAATGGAAGAATCCAGTTTTAGCTATGCCCCATCCATCTCTAGTTAAGCTCCACCCACGCTTCGCCCGTGTTGGGATATATCGATATGTGCACTCCCTGAATCTCAATTTCCAGAAAACTAAACGGGTAAGCTGTTGTGTATTCTGAAGCTACTTTGACTGGGTGGTGTTGTTGCATATCGTAGCAACAGCGCCAGTCAAATTACTTTCAAAATATTCAACAGCAAGTTTATTAAATAGTAAAACATACAATTCGTACAACAACGCTTAGTCCGTCATCAATTATGCGTTCGTGATGAACTTAGCAACGTGATTCATGACGTAATTGATTATGCCATCCTACACATCACGTAGTTGATTATGACGTCAGATAATTTACGGATTAGCCGGAATCCTCCATTCAAATGGTATACTCTTGGACTGGTGCATCCTGCATACATTCATCGATTTAAGCGGCCAATTAGAAGAGGACGTCGATCAAATATGTGAAATGCACCGGTCCTCTAGCGAGGATCAACCAGAAAGCGCTATTGTGCAGATTACAATATCTTTCATTAAATATGTATGTGTTATAAATGTAAATGAAACTTGGCATGTTGTATTTTACTACATCATATGCGGGTATTTTTTACACCTAGATAGATCCATAGGCTTTCTTGTTCAACATAAATGTATAAAGGTGAGAGTTATAGGATTTTCTGTTATGCATTAATTTTCTTTGTTAATGTTATATATTTACATAATTTGATCAAAACCGGTTTATTGCACTTGGATAACAGCCATTATGGGGTGGTTTTTTTTTTTATCATTGTTGATTACCATATAATAATTTGGAATGTATTTTTGCCATTTTGGGTAAAAACCTTGCCAATAGAATAGAAGTGATTTAAAGTTGAAACGTGTCATAGTATACCTGCTTACATAGGCCCTATATGCTGTTAAATATTGATCGAATATAATAGTGTTCTTTATTTTTGCACAACGGTTAAGCTAGTTCATGTCTGTATTTCCTTTATCCAGTTGTTTTCGAATTGAGACTAATGCTTACTTTATCTGCTCTTATTTTCGTGGTATTTTCCGCATCTGAGATATTTATATTTCCTGTTGTCATTAAGATATTTTCTATATATTTCATCCATTTTATGTTATAGTTCTGGTGTCCTGCGTAATGTAAAGTAATGAAGTATAACATGGATGATAATTTGCTATATCCTGAATTCATTATGTCAATCCGGAACCTATTCATATTGCAATTGAATAAGATGTCTAGTGGGTAACGTTTACATCCTGGGTACTCATTTTTATTTTAACATCGTTTTGTAGAATTTTATTTGACAGCTTTCTAATAATTTTGTGTTCTCAAAACCTCAGATGCATATAACAACACCGGAACAATCAGCATATCAAAGGGCATATCATTTTCATGTATCTTTTTGATTAATGCATGCATTGTCTTTTCGCCTTGATCTAGATTTCTTTTATGACTATGAGATAGCTCCTAAGTAGCGGAATTTATCAGTAACCTCAATGTTGTGACCTCCCATATAAAATCCTAGTTGCCAGTGTAGAAACATCTAATGTGGTCTAAAGTGATTGTGTTGAGTTTGCCTTAATAACCGTGTCATATATATATATATATATATATATATATATATATATATATATATATATATATATATATATATATATATATATATATATATATATATATATATATATATATATATATATATATATATATATATATATATATATATATATATATATATATATATATATATTCCATATTTTCATGGTCAATATATATATATATATATATATATATATATATATATATATATATATATATATATATATATATATATATATATATATATATATATATATATATTCCATATTCCATATTTTCATGGGCAATATATATATATTCCATATTTTCATGGGCAATATATATATTCCATATTTTCATGGGCAATATATATATATATATATATATATATATATTCTATTATTTTCGATCAGTCAGAAGCGAGAGTAACTGTTAAATTCCATATTTTAATGATCATGTAGCCCAAGTCTATACTACTCCGATCCCTAACCGACCCGTAGCTTAGAAAACTTTAATATATAATAGAATATACCACCCCCCCTACCCAACCCACTCTCCCGCGATGAGTCATTCATATTCTTGTTACGTGCCACTTTATTAGGCAAGTGTCTAGTATAGTGATGTGTGACTTCGGCAGCCTAGTCAGAGGTGACGTTGGTAACGTAGTTGCACATACATTTGATTGTTTTCTTTGCTTTGTTTTCCATCCGGCTTTATAATCCGACCCTACCCCAGTTACCATCTCTATTCTCATTATCCGAGAAAATAGATACATATAGAAATTAATATGATTGACTCGTTTAAAAGATATTAATATTTCTGTTAGATTCAGCTGAAAAGGCATCTGATTCAATACAGCGATGTCATAATTCACCATGTAAGATGAACATAATTACATGATCGAGGTTATACAACGTAGAGCATCAACAGATACTTGGATTCAGGAGGTTTGACCTCACATATCCTGAGAGACTCGGAAAGCCTAACCTGCTTACTTTAAGCATACAGAACAACCGATACAGAAGGAAGAGGGGAGACATGAGAGCTCTATACAATTATAAATGGGATATATGATAAAGAAGCCAGTGATTCCATCAAGATGTGGAGTGGTTTGACATGTATGGAACGAAGAAACTAAAAGTATATTCCCAATTGAGTAAACTGACTAGAAAGCAAAACTACTTCACACTAAGGGTAGTGAAACCTTGGGATGATCTCCCAGAGTGTCTACACTATCTGTGAATGCCTTTTAAAAACTAGCTGGATAAACATTGAAGGACACATGCCATCGTCTATGATGGTGTCAAAGCAATAATTATAATATTATGAAATTCATAGGTGAGGAAGAAATGGAATTTGGTGGCGAGGATCTTACCGGACCTGTAACAGAAATCAAATCTGATTAGTAGTTGATTATGATGTCATATGATTGATTGAGAAACTAGATCTTTGTACAAATGGTTCATGTTTCCCAGAATTGTCAGATGTTCTGTTTGTCGGACCATGACCAAATTGATGGAATCCTAACCGCTGGTCACACAGCTTATTTTGTTAAAGTTTGGGCCAAATCAGACCAGTGGTTTCTGAGATATCCATAGATCATAATCTGATCCGATCCGGTTTTTTATCTGGATCACCATAAAATTATGGAAATCCTCGCTTACCGGATGATCATTTATTGTTACAATTCGAACCAAATCCGGCCAGTACATATATCTTATCAGGATTAGTATGCAACATAAAACAATCATATTGTAAAATCTGAATTATTCAAAGTGCAGATCTTTTTATATAAAAGATTACTCTGCATTCTGATTTTGAATTCAGCATGAGACGGGCTATAGGGTCAAGCCGTGGTCACAGCCATTACGTCGGTAGCCTTTGTTGGCGAGTGCACGGATCGGTCAGCAAGATGGCATCAGTGATTTCTACCACAGATTTAGGAATGGTGGTATGTCGGGCCAGGATCGGCTGAGACGAGGGTTGATGAGCGTGCTATATATTTGCATGTCTTGTGCAAACGGGATCGGGTTTTTTTGGGAGATCACTTTTGGTTCACTTTTCGGTCCACTCTTTTTAGTAAAACATGACTGTTAGATATTAGTTAGAAGTTTTAGTCGATTATAGTTATGATTGTTACAGAGAATAAATTCACAGTATGATGCAAGTTTGAAGTTGCCGTTTGTCGTTACAAGTATTAATAGCTAGATTGATGCAACAAGACCAGAGAGAAACACTTTGGCAGGAATCTAAGAATGTTCAAGAAGTCAGATGGCCCGCGGATGGATATAAATATATTATCACAGAATCAAAGGCGAGCCGCGTTCCCCCACTTGAATTCAGATAAATTTGAAAACCAATCAGCTGCTGCTGGTCCAGAATTTATAATATGTTGCATTTCAATATTAAATTGCAAGTACAATAAATTATCGCGTTGACTATGGCGATATATGTATCAGGACCAGATAGAACTAGATACAGATGGTTTTGCAAAAAAGAGAATACACTAAAAGGCATAAGCATGAGCTGTCATTGACACACTCAAACCACTAACACAGTAACCAGTTAAAAACAGGATATAGCTAATATTTAGAGCTCAATACACTAATTTCTGCGAAATGGAAATAAACATGCCTTCTAAAGGGCAAACATATAGTATATACTAAATGATATTTGGAATAGAACCTTATATAGAAGGACACTAAGAGATTACAAATGCCCGAATTCCTTTTCTGTCACATTGTAACAATTTTTCGGAGTTTCACGATTTTTCCTGATCACGGCCAAAGTAGTGAAATGGTGGCAATACCGTCTTCCCCCGTACGGGTGAGGTTAATTAAACTCAGTAATAGAGATAGAATAAACTTAACAGAATTCCCAACGAATAATCACAAACTGCCTATAAAAAGGTGAAGATGGGAAGGACTAGTCAGTGAGGAGCAACCGTGTATACTGTGCAGTCAGGGAAGAACAACTGTCTATACTGTGCAGTCAGAGAAGAACAACCGTGTATACTGTGCAGCCAGAGAAGAACAAGCATGCATACTGTGCAGTCAAAGAACAGCCGTGTATACTGTGCAGTCAGAGAAGAACAACCGTGTATACTGTGCAGCCAGAGAAGAACAAGCATGCATACTGTGCAGTCAAAGAACAGCCGTGTATACTGTGCAGTCAGAGAAGAACAACCGTGTATACTGTGCAGTCAGAGAAGAACAACCGTGCATACTGTGCAGTCAAAGAACAACCGTGCCTACTGTGCAGTCAGAGAAGAACATCCGTGTATACTGTGCAGTCAGAGAAGAACAACCGTGTATAATGTGCAGTCAGAGAAGAACAACCGTGCATACTGTGCAGTCAGAGAAGAACAATCGTGTATACTGTGCAGTCCGAGAAGAACAACCGTGTATACTGTGCAGTCAGAGAAGAACAACCGTGTATACTGTGTAGTTAGAGAAGAACAACCATGTATACTGTGCAGTCAGAGAACAACTGTGCATACTGTACAGTCAGAGAAGAACAACCGTGTATACTGTGCAGTCAGAGAACAACCGTGTATACTGTGCAGTCAAAGACCAACCGTGTATAATGTGCAGTCAGAGAAGAACAACCGTGCATACTGTGCAGTAAGAGAAGAACCTCCGTGTATACTGTGCAGGCAAAGAAAAACAACCATGTATACTGTGCAGTCAAAGAACAACCATGTATACTTTGCAGTCAGAGAAGAACAGCCATGTATACTGCGCCGTCAAATAACAGCCGTGTGTACTGTGCAGTCAAATAAGAACAACCGTGTATACTGTGTAGTCAAAGGACAACCGTGTATACTGTGCAGTCAGAGAAGAACGAACTTGGATACTGTGCAGTCAGAGAAGAACAACCGTGCATACTGTGCAGTCAGAGGAGAACACCCATGCATACTGTGCAGTCAATGAAGAACAACCGTGTATACTGTGCAGTCAGAGAAGAACAACCGTGCATACTGTGCAGTCAGAGAGAAACAACCGTGCATACTGTGCAATCAGAGAACATCCGTGCATACTGTGCAGTCAGAGAAGAACAATCGTGTATACTGTGCAGTCCGAGAAGAACAACCGTGTATACTGTGCAGTCAGAGAAGAACAACCGTGTATACTGTGTAGTTAGAGAAGAACAACCATGTATACTGTGCAGTCAGAGAACAACTGTGCATACTGTACAGTCAGAGAAGAACAACCGTGTATACTGTGCAGTCAGAGAACAACCGTGTATACTGTGCAGTCAAAGACCAACCGTGTATAATGTGCAGTCAGAGAAGAACAACCGTGCATACTGTGCAGTAAGAGAAGAACCTCCGTGTATACTGTGCAGTCAAAGAAAAACAACCATGTATACTGTGCAGTCAAAGAACAACCATGTATACTTTGCAGTCAGAGAAGAACAACCATGTATACTGCGCCGTCAAAGAACAACCGTGTGTACTGTGCAGTCAAATAAGAACAACCGTGTATACTGTGTAGTCAAAGGACAACCGTGTATACTGTGCAGTCAGAGAAGAACGAACTTGGATACTGTGCAGTCAGAGAAGAACAACCGTGCATACTGTGCAGTCAGAGGAGAACACCCATGTATACTGTGCAGTCAATGAAGAACAACCGTGTATACTGTGCAGTCAGAGAAGAACACCCGTGCATACTGTGCAGTCAGAGAAAAACAACCGTGCATACTGTGCAGTCAGAGGAAAACAACCCTGTATACTGTGCAGTGAAAGAAGAACAACCGTGTGTACTGTGCAGTCAGAGAACATCCGTGCATACTGCGCAGTCAGAGACGATAACCGTGTGTACTGTGCAGTCAGAGAACAACCGTATATACTGTGCAGTCAAATACCAACCGTGTATACTGTGCAGTCAGAGAAGAACAGCCGTGCATACTGTGCAGTAAGAGAAGAACAACCGTGTATACTGTGCAGTCAAAGAAGACCAACCATGTATAGTGTGCAGTCAAAGAACAACCGTATATACTGTGCAGTCAAAGAAGAACACCAGTGTATACTGTGCAGTTAGAGAAGAAGAACCGTCTATAATGTGCAGTCAAAGAAGAACAGCCGTGTATACTGTGCAGTCAATGAAGAATAGCCGTGTATACTGTGCAGTCAGAGAGAAGAACAACTGTGTATAGCATACTGTGCAGTCAAAGAACAACAACCGTGTATACCTTGCAGTCAACGAACAACCGTGTATACTGTGCAGTCAGAGAAGAATGAACTTGGATATGGTGCAGTCAAAGACGAACAACCGTGTATACTGTGCAGTCAGAGAAGAACAGCTGTGTATACTGTGCAGTCAACGAACAACCACGTATACTGTGCAGTCAGAGAACAACCGTGTATAATGTGCAGTCAGAGAAGAACAACCGTGTATACTGTGTGGTCAGAGAAGAACAACCGTGTATACTGTGCAGTCAGAGAAGAACAACCGTGTATGCCGTGCAGTCAAAGAAGAACAACCATGTATAATGTGCAGTCAAAGAAGAGCAACCGTGTATACTGTGCAGTCAGAGAATAACGAACTTGTATAATGTGCAGTCAAAGAAGAACAATCGTGTATACTGTGCAGTCAGAGAAGAACATCCATGTATACTGCGCCATCAAAGAACAACCGTGTGTACTGTGCAGTCAAATAAGAACAACCGTGTATACTGTGTAGTCAAAGGACAACCGTGTATACTGTGCAGTCAGAGAACAACCGTGCATACTGTGCAGTCAGAGAAGAAAAACCATGCATACTGTGCAGTCAATGAAGAACATCCGTGTATACTGTGCAGTCAGAGAACAACCGTGCATACTGTGCAGTCAGAGAAAAACAACCGTGTATACTGTGCAGTCAGAGAAGAACAACCGTGCATACTGTGCAGTCAAAGAACAACCGTGTATACTGTGCAGTCAGAGAAGAACAACCATGCATACTGTGCAGTCAAAAAACAACAACCGTGTATACTGTGCAGTCAGAGAAGGTATACTGTGCAGTCAGAGAAGAAACCCCGTGCATACTGTGCAGTCAGAGAAGAACAACCGAGTATACTGTGTGGTCAGAGAAGAACGGACTTGTACCCTGTGTGCAGAGAAGTCAAAATCACATTGCTGATGAGTTCCATTACCAGCAGCTGGATTCATTTCTACCTATGCCCCGTATTGTCTACCATCATCGCCATTACCGACATTTAATATTATATCTTCTATTCGGCGGAAATTAATTTACTGATTCGCCGTTAATTATAATTAGTATTAGATACTGGCAAGCTGAGCTGCTCATCTCCATAATCTATTACTTTTGTTGTAACTATTTAACACTTTAATGGTCAAGCCGACTAAAAGGGAATAGGCAGTGGTCTTGAGAAATATCCATCCGCGTAACAAGATGTTTTGGGGATCGTACCACTGGAATTAATGTTATTTTGGTGGTAAGCCTATAGTTTCTAAAATATTTCCCCCAGTGCAAAGTTTGCAAATTTCTTGACCAATTTTGGCAATTAAGGGACTAAAATAAATCTGTATTAGAATCTTAAGTATCCTGTTTTGATAACTCTTGGCCTCAGCTTGTTTGTACTATGCGACCAGGAGGTCCCTCATTTGATTTGGATGAACTCGGAAATCTGTATTATTGCCACTGTTGTGTCCGCGCTAGGGCGAGGTGGGAGGGGGTGGGGTGGGGGGGGGGTGTCACATTGTCACATTGTAGCCTACAAAGTTTCGGATTTTCCGGATAATTTCCGATTTTCGAGATTTTTCGGGAATCGTACTGTACGATCACGCCCTTTTCTGTGCTAAAATTTTAGCCAAATAGGGCCAGTAGTTTCCGAAATGTTCACACATCCAGAATGTGATCCGATCTGAACCTGGATTCTTTTAGGCGGATCAAAGTCTGGAAATCCTCTTGCACGGCAAGTTCATTCGTTGTATTCAACTTTGAGATAAATCAGATCGGTCCACTTACGGGGCGAAGGTAATAATTCATTAGTACATAGGCTTGTATATGGCATTCTTGGCCAAATCTGCTCATACATTGTCTCCCGTCATCCAGACATGGTTCTTATACAGGACAATACTTGTATTTGTCCACACTTGCTTTTATTGTTTGATGATGATGATGATGATGATGGTGTACAAACAAATCGTCTGATTTTGGTGCCATGGAATGGTGGGCAACATAGCCAGCTTCCCAAACTATGTCCTTTAGCTATTGGATTACAATAAACAATCACCTCTACCCAATTGCTAATTCTCGTTCTCTATAACGTGGCCGCTATAGATATATATATTACTGCATATTCATAGTTATAGATGCTAAAACGGAAGCTGATGACTGCATATTTGTTCTGTACACATTGCCCACAATATCCAACGTGAAGTCTTGCGTGCAACTATTTATCTGGAACCAGATGAACGTTATTTACAAATAAATCGTCGGCTTTTTGCTTTTATCACTTTCCGAGGCAATCTGTATATTAATTGCGTTTGCTGGTGGCCTGAAAGCTTTGTGGTCGGGAGAGGTCCTTTATTTGTCCAGCAAAGACAAGGGAATACTTTGAGTAAACTAGAGAAATCCTTATCTTGGAGAAAGTCACGTTTTGACACATCGCCCAAAAGAATAGGAACAAGCTTGAGTTTCGTGTCTAAGAATTCTTGTTGAGCTGTGAGGAACTCGAAGCGACACCATTGGTTATGCAGGTACGTACTTGACAGAAGGAAAACAAACCTCTTACAGCGCTGTATGGAAGATGTGATCTCACTGCTCCGAGCTAGGAAGAAGAAAAACATAAATAAGGGACTAATAAGAACAACAATCGGGGAAGGCTCAAATCTGTTGTGTGTGTGCTTGCCTGCCCACCCTCCCGCCCGCCCGTACGCGCGTACACACGCGCGCGCACACTGCCCAGCATAGACCCCACTCGCCCGCTTGTTCGCAAGCACCACACATGCACGCACGCATGCACGCACGCACGCACGCACGCACGCACGCACGCACGCACGCACGCACGCACGCACGCACGCACGCACGCACGCACGCACGCACGCACGCACGCACGCACGCACGCACGCACGCACGCACGCACGCACGCACGCACGCACGCTGACTCACACTGCACTTGAACAATTCGCAGCATTCTATCAGTTAAATCGAAGGAGACTTATCACGTAGAACCTGCAGAGATTACACTTGAACAATTCGCAACCTTCTATCAGTTAAATCGAAGGAGACTTATGACGTAGAACCTGCAGAGATTAGTGTAGAGCCTTATAAGCATATCGCTGCAGGCCAACCCGGCTAAATATGTCTAGTAAGCTAGTAGCGTGAGCGCTGTAAGATTTTGTCCTACAAATATGTATCCATGCTAGAAGGTATTAAAATACATCATGATTTAAGGTGTGAGTGGATGCCACATTGAATTTTGGCATCACGTATGGTTGAATGATGCACTCAATCTCAACCAACTATGCTGAATATATGTGTCTAAGTTGGACACAATGGATAGAAGCTTGGCATAAAATATGAATTATGAAGGATTTCATAACACAAAAAAAAATCAAAAATCATTTTTTCTCAAAACTTTCGAAATTTAATGATTCATCATAAGTCACTTTATCCATCTCACAAGTCATGTCTATCAGAAGGATTTTCTCGGACCACTTTCTGCCTAGCAATGCAAAATTAGCCGCGTGTGCTCAGCGAGAGAAGCATGACAAAACAGTGGGACTACTAACTGAATGTTACATACGTAAGCATCTTCCTTAGAGCCAATGATCTACAGATTCAGAGTGCTGCCTTGATGACGTATGGTTAGAGTCATGGTTGTTTGGACAAAATGCAAATAATGGCATGATGGAAGGAAATTGTTGTTACAAAGCTATTCATGGTCACATTTTAGCATATAACATCATTACTGTTTTCTTCTAACATATATTGGCGTGGGTGAGTTTGAAAGAAGGGGATGCTTGGGTAACAGTATATAACCACGCCAGCTATGCCAAATGAATACCAGTCTATCTGGTAGATTCTTGGAGGAAGAATATGTTATTGAGATACATAGAGGGAATTTCAACCATGTACCAGTGGACCATGTACTAGAATGCATGAATAAGGTATGCTACATTTTCAATGTCAAAGGCGACATTACAAGGAATGGTTCAGCAAAGATATTATAAAGATATTATGCTGTACCATATGTCTGGACGATTTCAAGTTACCTCTGACACCATGCACCGTTTGATGTTCTGATGATGCAATATTTGAAAAGATTGACAATAGTCTAGGGGAAGGTTAGACGCTATTGTTCTCCTGTCAAAAATGATTGATGGGTATAGGTCACGAGGTCAAATGCAATTTGCTATCGTTCTAAAGACCATTCCTTAAATACGATAGATACATGATTATTATCTATATAATATTATACATACATCACTTAGTTCTGATTTTTTGGAAAATTAAATGACTGGGAGACGCCGCCCGCCCCCATCTCAGGCAAGCGAATATTTTTTTATACTAATTTGACATAGAAAGTCACATGCAGCCACAAATCCACAACATGCTGCCGCAAATCTGCAACATGCGGCCACATGTGGCCGCAAATCCGCAACATGCAGCAACATGTATGCATGCATTTGGGCGTACATGTGTGTCCAGGCATGTACATACACATGTTGCCGCATGTATAAATGTGTAGCCGCCTGTATAAAATTGTGGCCGCAACATTTTTTGGCAATTTAATAATTAAATGACTGCCATGACCACTCCTAAAATACGATGTTCATAAGCATTGGCTGGACGCTATTATTCATAAGTGGGCGCTGTACGCTATTGTTCTAAATGAACGGCTGTGCGCTATTGTTCATGCAGGTGGCCGATTAACCCATTGACGTCTGCATTTCCAATATATAAATTTCAAAGTAACCAGACATGTACATTGTTTTAGATGTAAGTTGACAGTAACCTACCAACCCCAACACCATTCGCAGGCAAATATGTTTACACTGTTCACATTTCCATAACAATTTTGAAAATTTAATAATTAAATGACTGCCATCTGATTTTTTTGAAAATTAAATAACTGAGTTATATCTTTTTAACCACGAAGGGTGGGGCCACCGCCGTCCACCTAATTAATATGTTATGCACGCGTCGCCTATTTAAAACACATTAATCTGTATCATAACAGACAATAGTGTCTAGGCGGTCATTTAGAGTGGACACCTGCATGAACAATAGCGGCCAGCCGCTCATTTAGATCAATAGTGGACACCTGCATGAGCAATAGAGTCCAAGCGCTCATTTAGAATGATAGGGAATTGCATTTGACCTCGTGACCTATACCCATCAATCATTTTAACTGGAGGGGACCGGCTGGATGCTATTGTTCTTCCCATTAATCATTTTTGACAGAAGAACAACAGCGTATAGTGGATCCCTGTACTACTATTGACTACTTTCAATACGGAGGGAGATAAGGGGAGGTGTGGCGAGATTTTCGCTAAGCTTGTGCAACAGTCCTACCATACACAAGACTATTTAATGAAACTGTGAAACCGCTACCTTGATTCCAACACAGACCCCTGATATAACTGCTTCTCTTCTGACTGCGGGAAAATCTCTTCTGAAGGACAATGTACATTAGAGAGGTGTTGGAAATTTACATTTTTGATAAGCTCAAAAGGGAGAAATACAAAACGTATGGTATATTGTACAAGATGGCATCACTTGATAATGTGATCAGGAACATTATTTAAAGGCATTGGTAGAATTGAACCCACAACTGGCTGGTGCGCCATGTGCCATAGCCCACACATGCTTCTGCCAGACCAATGCCATAAGACAAAACCTTGATATATGATTCTCCAACCCACCACGCTGTTTGCATGTGCATAATTTAAATTTACCACCCTCAAAAAACTAATCTCATTGGTGGGTTAATAGGTGATAATTGTACAGATTGGTTAATGGTTAAGTGGTTTACGTCACCGAGTGGTGGTCGAACCAAATATTCTGACATTGATTATAGGGTCTGCACAATCAGATTGAGTTAAACAGTTATGTTTCTGCTGGAAAGGTTCACTCATACGAAATCAAACAAGCTACCTCGTTGTGTTGCACACGGGTATAGCTGGCATGATCACGAGTATGAGTTGTAGGCCTACGTGGCATGCAGGCGAGCTAACATGTTGACATGCTGAATCTGAGTGAAGTCGAGCATGTTACCCGGTCATCTCTTCGGGAATAATTCCGTCTGTATTCTCTACTAGTGACACAAAAGCCACACAGTTTGCCACTGCCAATGGTCAGCAGTGTTTCACAGAAGGCTGTGGTATTGAGGATGTGGGTCTACCATAGCTACTACTGGAGTGAGCTAATAATGTGATGTGATATCCAAGTGAAGACGTTTATGCTACCTTGCCGCATCTTCCAGACATATTCTGCAGCTTCGTGAGTGGGCATATGGTCCTAATGTCTATCGCAACAAATAGGGCCTACAGCTTTTGATCATGTTGATTTATCCTGTTTTATAAGTATAAACATATCTATCAACTTACGCTTATGTAAGTTCGGGTTTTGTTGGTAGGTTCCTGCATCATGTTGTTAAATTAAGAAGACATGAGAGAAACACTCATACCGAATCTGATCTTCTGATTAGAGTGCAGCAGACAGCCAGGCCTAGCAATTCACCAAATATTGACTATTGACCATCAATCTGTCGAGGCGAGCAAAATATTATTATCATTAAGACGGTGTCGTAGCAGGAACTAGTTCAGATGGTAAGATGAAGCTACGGTTCCAGATTGAGATAAAACTTGTATAGAAAATGTATAGACCATTGGCCCGAAAATCTATTAGTACACTGAAATAGGACCATGCTAATATTTAGATCATTAAATGGCCATTATTTATATTCGTAGTTTGCAGAGAGAACTCAAAATTTGCATGAGCTGTGGAAAAATTCCTATGTAATCGGTTTCTAATTTTTCTGAAAGTTGTATGCCAATAGGATACCAGACAAAATTCAAAAGTCACAAAAAATCTGCTTTGGGGGAAAGATTTGGCAACTTCTTTTACGTTTGGTATCCGATCGGTCCCAAATAACAAGGGGTAAGCATATGAAAATGACAAGAGATCATACTTCCTTCTAATCAGAGCAGATCGATGATACGTGTATGTATGTTATTATTAAAGTGCCTCATGATTACCGGATATCAATTAGACGCTTCCAGTTATATTATCATTCAATGTTCCAAGATGGCGACCAAGTTCAAAGTTTGGCTGTAACATTGAAATGGTGGCGTGAATGTGCACCAACAAATACATGGAATGGTAGTTTCCATTTGATGATTGAAGTTTGCTTGTTGTTAAAGTACACTGTGTTTTTCACATCTCACAAAAACTATTATATGTTATTTGATTGTATTGCTTTTTCGTTTAATAACAAAAGCGGTCAATGTAAATAGTAGTACTTATTAAAATGTGTCTGACATTGGAAGCATTATATTATATCATATTTAATGTTTATTTGCCCAGATATCTTGCTAACCGGAAGTCAATAGTAAATATTTGTGATAGGGGAGAAATACAATCTAACCAAGCATTTGCTAATGTAAGAACACGCATGCACTGCAATGCCTTCATTATACAAATGTAGTATTTCTTAATTCATGGGAATTATTTTTTCTTACAGATTTCTGTCAGTGAAACAGGATTGGAGTAAATATGGATTCAAATGGTGAGGAGAATGATCCACGATAAATTTTCCGAAATGGAATTTCCATCTTTGCACGTGGCTGCTTGTGGAGGATGTGGCTAATATATACCAAAAAGTTCGAACAGAATTGGTAAAAACAAGAGAACGTCGAGGAGATATAGATTTGCTCTCATATCTCCACTCCCGAAAAGAGGTGAAGATAGCTGCGAAGAATATAAAGGCCCCACATACTGTGAAGAGAGTGCTTCATGGATATATTCAGAATAGGCATGGTGAAGAAACAGAGTGAACCCCCAAGAAGCTGAGATTCAGTTTCGCCATTTAGAAAAGAAAAACTCGCGAAAGTGTGGCAGAGCGGAGAGAACACGTGTTATATTCTAAGGACATAGCCAGTTTCATAGTGCATAAACAATTGTATGTATCATGATTATTATCCTACTTCAAACGAGATCAAAGACTTGCAGCCGGATATGAAATTTATCACCCATGTTTGGAAATTTGTATTGAAAATCTTTCTTCTAAACGACTTAGCACAAAGCTTTATAAGGCAAATGAGTATACAGGTTGTACAAACCAATTCTGGTATAGCACTATTTCTAGGTACAGAAATTGACTCCCTCTTTGTATCAACGTGATTGATAGGGAACTATTTGCTCTTGGCATGTCAATGTTCTAAGTCAGATTTTATACACAATTTATGCTTCATGATGACAAGTTGTGTACTATGCTACGGCCAGCAATCCTAATTTTCAGTCAATCGGACCGGAATCTGTAGCCTAATAGCTGATGGACAATTTCATGTGATAGGAATGCATTATGTCATCCATTTCTGCGTTACATAGACCTACAGGTAGTCATAAAATTGGGCGTAGAGAGCGAATTCGTATTTCAGAACGTCTTGAAATAAAGGAATACCAACAATAAAATACACTGGACTCGTGACGCCTGCCCTCTCTAAAATTGAGTTTACACCTATAATGTGTCCGTGTCTAATTCCATCTGCGCCGTACTAGGCAAATTGGTTATGGCAGTCAGTACGCCTCCGTGTGAAACAAGTACCCAACTGGAGTGGATATATGGGGTACATGTTCAGAAAGAAAGATGGAGAAATGTCGCAAGTTATCATTCAACCAATTCTAGAATTGAATTCCAATAACGAAACTAGGATATATTCATAACTTCTATATATTCAAGACAAGAGAGACAAACTCAATGCCCAATCCTACGTAATCACTTTTGACAAATCTCTTTGGCTTAAAGATAAGAAATAGTCGAAGCGAAAAATATAACAGAATCTTTTATATGACTTCTGATGTGTGCAATAATTTATCAGTACCACGCTACATGTTATGAAAGGATCTAGAAACGAGAAAGCAGTTGAATAAAATCACAGTGAAAATAATGTGGAACATATTGTGAGTGGCAAAGCTTATTTACCACTTATTATTATGAGCAGAATAGTGATGCGGAAATAAATGGACGTGGAAAGGAGTGGGCCTTTCCACTTTTAGCTATGCCCCTCCCACACCACGTCCGTGTTGGTATCGATCGATATCTGACCTCCCTGGCTATCAATTTCCAAAAAACTATACATGTAAGCTACAACAAAACCCAGTCAAACTAGTTTCAAAATATTCAATATCATGTTTATCAAATGGCTGAGACATGCAATTCGTACAACGTGTCGGACTATTAAGAGTTAAAGATGGGTCAAATAGGATCATTTATGACGTAATGATTATGACGTCATCCTACACGCCACTTAGCTGATTATTATGTGATATGACATCAGTTTGATAGATGGATACTCTGGAAAGATGAGTTAGGACAGTTGAGATTGAACTCTCGCGAAATACAAGAACTGAAATCATTAGTAGCTAAAATCTTGTGATGACTCATTTCCAGACCGATTAAATAGAGTTGGAGAGTCCAATGCTTTGGTAAAACTATGCTCTTTTTTGCATGATTTAAATGCAAAGCTATCTGAAAACTCGCGAACTGCAAAACTGTGGATTCAATATTTATATCATATAAACTGTATTAGAGACACTATTTGTGCTGAAAGATCTTGCGATTGGGAACGTCATTGAATGCAGTAAAGGAATTGCTCAATGTTTTTGCAGCCACAAGTAATATCCATTATGTCAAAAGTGCCACACTATATCTACAAAGAATGAGGAAATTATGTCTCTTCTGACATCCTTAGCACATGGCCAAACATGGACCATCTTTGCTGGGAGACTTAGAGACAACGGCGACGTGTTACACATCTTGTATAGTGCATCGTTGGATATTATGCTGTCGGTCCATCGGTGTCCAGCGCTGGTGCGTAGGTGTTTGCAGTGGCAAGCATCGAGTTTGTCTACAGCTGCCTTTGGAGCTGCCCAGTTGTTACAATTATACAGCCTCAATGATACGCAGGTTGCATTGTATAAACGTAGCCTTATTGTAAAGAGCATCTTTGATCTACGAATCCACAGCTTCTAGAAGGACTGGAAAACTATGTTCCCCATCATGCAGCGTTCGGCAATGTCGGCAGTACTGCAAAGCAGTGAGTTCAGGATTTTACTTTTCCTCCATGGTTCGCCGCCATGAAGTGGATCGCAATTTTCTTTAGATTCATGCTTTTTAGATAGGTATATGTGGGTGGACTCTGTTTTGGATTTATTCATAAAGAGATTCTCAATTTTTAATTTGCTTGCAGTTATTGGGAGAATTTCGCCAAGGGGTTTCTTTTCCTCGTCTATGAAGTCCACATCGTTGGCATATTCCATCTCTAGCGCCTTTCCAAGTATTGCCATTGGGGCTGGGAGTGGTCTTGTGGAACTCTTCTGCATGGATTTCAATGCAGCAGCAAGGAAGGTAACCGGTGAAAAGCACCGGAGATAGACCATCTCCCTGTGGGGAGCCGATTGATGTCTCAAACTATACAGACTTCGCTGACTTGACTTGTACTCTCAGCTTAGTGTCTGCAAGCAGTAGTCTCACTAGTCGAAGCTCATCTTCATTGCAACTGGCCTGGCGTAGTACATCTAGGAACTTTGAGCATCTAATTGTGTCGACGACTTGTGACATGTCAATGCCAGTTTTATGGAAATTAAAGTGTTTGGACATGTCTACCGACACAAGCATCCATTGAATCCATACAATGTCTGCACAGCTGCATCCACGTTTGAAGCCACTTTGACATGATCCGGTGAAGTCATCGATCTTGTCCCGGATGCGGCATTGAGTAACAGTGGATATGATTTTCTGTATGCTGTTGAGGAGCACAATGGGCCGCAGATTGGCTGGGAGCCAGGTGGCTTCTTGGGCATGGGTAGTACAATAACGGTGCCTTGACCTACAGCGTCGATAGGAAGGTGGTGCATGAAAGCTTAATTGATTAGGTGCGTGATCGGTTTTGAGATAATGTCACTTGCATATTTGAATAGTTCATTGCTCATGCCATCAGGTCCAGATGCACGTCCATTTTGCAGGGCTTTAAGTGCCTTCTCAACTACTGCTGTTTTAATTGGTGTTAATAATGGCCTTGAGTCTCATGAGTATGTGTGCAAGGGCTCATCATCATGGTTAGTGAGCTGTTCCTTGAACGATTCTCGAATCGCCTCGGCTTTTCCCGGATCAGTCCCGATAAAGTGTCCTCCAGAGTTGTGTACAGTGAGTGGCCATCATACACGTGCGCTTATACATATGCGTGCACATTATATGCGTGCACGCACATGCGCGTGCACGTTCCGAGAGCACACACACACACGTGCGCGCACATGTGCATGCATCCGTGCGTGAGTGTATGGCAAGCACACAATCTCAAGATGGCCACCGAACAATATAACCATAAAGGTGAATATAAGATAGAAATATAACACTTAGAAAGTGACAAGTCACAATACTCATTTTGATCAAATATGCAGTACCATTTTGAATTATATTTTCAAATGAGAAATGATTATACATTAATCGTGAGGTAAGCATGATATCCTATCCTATTTCTGAGAAAGATGATCACGACGAGGACGATGATGTTGATGAGTGTTTGTTTATGCGACTGAAAGGAGTGGGTATATTGCTTTCTGCGCGGGCGTATTCTTTGGCATTCGAAGAACGTGTTTAAACTATAGACAGCAACAACACCAAGTCAAGTTAATTTCAAAATTGTCAACTGCTTGCAGATTTAGTTACCATGAATTTTAGATTCTGGGAATTCATGGTGATTCAAGTGATAAAATCGATTGAAATGCGTGTACAAATTGCCCGAGCTTAGCTAGATATGGGTGACCCAATTAAAAATGGATTCTTCTATTCTCCCGTAAAACATCTTCTCTGACGGTCCCTTTTATCACCGTACCCTCACCTCCATCCGCCATCAAACCTGTGTTATGATGCATATGTGTCAAACTTACTCGATCCAGGTATGGAATCTCTATCTGTGATGAATGACACAATCCCACGTGATCGGAGGACTGGAAGGAGCTGCCTTGCAACAAACCTTCGGACATTACTAGCCTCGTTATCATATGATATATACACATCATACGGCCTTTCTGTAAAACATAAAGAAATCTGTCAAACTCGTATACAGAAAAACAATGACGGACAGTTTAGATTCACTCAATCAATAACGAATTCATAGCTATACCCCTCATTATCCCATCGCCACAGCTGCTGCTGCTGCTGCTGCTGCTGCTGCTGCTGCTGCTGCTGCTGCTGCTGCTGCTGTTGCTGATGCTCCTGCTGCTGCCGCCGCTGCTACATCATTACTTAATCTACAATATAATGAATATGTATAGTTTTATGTTTCTTACTTTCATCTGTTTTATCCTGTTTACTACAGTAGTACACCCAGCGTAGCTTGATTTGATAGCGTGTTCTATAGATGATCACTGGAAGAAAAATGACCGCCAACACTAACAATACTATCGATGTCACAAAGCCTCCCAATAAAGCTGGATTACTTGATTTGGGAACATCGAGCAATCTGGACGAGGGAAGAGAAAGTTCTGTGAAATAAGTAAAGTATTGTTATAATGGTTGTAGGCCTAATGTTTTATGCTTCAAACTTCTCTTGACCAGCTTGACCTGGCCCTTCTAAGTTAAACATATTCCTAACAATCTCAAGATGGCCACCGAACAATATAACCAATCATGTTCTCTTAAATAATTATGGGTGTAGCACGGGTCTAAAAATATATCCTGCCTTTCGAATAAGAGGGCCGGGACTTTTCAGAGAATAATAATTTTTAAATGACGCAAACATGACAAAAATACACCAAACTCCAAGATTAACTGATGTACTTTAATCAACATTGCCTGTGTGAAGATTGTAAACCACCCGGCCATGGGTCACAAATATTAAAAGGATGGGCAACCCGAATACATGTTTCAATGCCTTTTACCAATAGTAGATGGACGGACTACGTTTGGAAGGTCATGAATGATCACCGATCACAAATTTTACGGATGGATGGTCTGAACACATGGCTACTTCAGATGTGTGTACATGGTTGGGCAAGGATAACGATTAACGCAAATCTATGGACAATTCTGGCCATTAATATTAGAAACCAGGACAATTTGTCTTATCTCACATTTTCTTATTGAATCACTGTACGAGTGGATAACCTTTCGATGATGTGCTTTAAACAGAAAACAAAGAATTCAGAAGAATTAGCGAAGTTTCCATGATTTGTGCATGTATGTATTCTCCTTGAATCAGCAATTCATTCTACAGTTGTTAGTGTGACAAACACAGCCGATAATTCACTGGGACAGTTAATATTTTCAAAGTTTGGGCAATGTCACGAGGTAATGCTATTTTATTATAAAAGTCACTTTATTGAAGGCGAACTTCTTTAAATAGTGAAATTAAGCAAATATAGGTCGATCCTACTGCACATATCCAAATCTGGTCATGTGCCGACTCAATCAATGGCAGTCATGATATTGACTTCTCGTAATCAGAGACTATATGATCGCTGCGTGGCCCAAAATATGCAGAAGATGGTGTCCAGTGGAAAGCTCTCGATTGCCAGATTAAAAACAACACTTATCAGTACGTAATTCAAGATTCAAGATTCAATGTTATTTATCTCATTAATTTTTTGTACATATTTAAATATATTTTATATATATCAACATTATACGGTGACATAACAGTTTACACTTACGTTACATACATTTACAAAGGGTGAGGAAAAGGGTGCTTATCCTTTTATTATTATTATTATTATTATTATTATTATTATTATTATTATTATTATTATTATTATTATTATTATTATTATTGACCTTGGGTTAAAGTTAATAATATTATTTGTGTTTGGGTTTATAGTGATGTTGGTGGCTAGGTGCTACTATACCTAGTTGCTGACTGCCATGGTGATAAACTTTTGGTGCTTGGTGAAACATTGTGTTCGTATTTACCGATGATCGTATTCTTAATATTTTGCTTAAATGACAATTGGGTTATGATTTGTATGTGTAGGTTAGTGTCTGTACTATTCCATAATTGTATTGCTTGGTATGATGGAGTTTGTTGAGCTGCCTGAGTTCGGCGGTAGGCTGTGTATAGGTTATTATGTGATCGTGTGTTAAGAGAATGTATGTCTGGCTGTTTTGTAAATATATTTGAAAGGGATAAGGGTAGGTTGCCATTGTAATAGTCCCTTAGAATAGTGTATAGTTCGACCCTTCCAATGTCCTCAAGTTTTAGAATTTTGTGTATTTTAAAAATATCTTGCCCCTCTGCTGTTTGGGTAAATAGTTTAATAGATTGTTTTTTCTAATGATTTTAGTTTTGTTAGCTTATTTTTTGTGTTAGTCCAAATAGCATTACAGTGTGTTAGATGAGGGAGGATTAGTGTATAGTATAGGTCTTTTATGATATTTGGCGGAAGGTATGGCCTGAGTCTGCGCTTGATACCAATGTTCTTTACTACCTTAGATATAACTTCTCCCAAGTTAGGTTCTTATCCAGGTATACTCCTAAAAATTTGGCATATTTAGCTTCTTCTATTTCCTGATTATTTATGCGAAACATAGGGAGGGCAATCTGTTATTTTTTCCATTTCGCTGTTTATAATTGTGTATAGTGAGTTTATATCCTTGTGGCTGCAGAAAGCATCGGTATCATCTGCAAATAATATTAGTGATAGACGTTTACAGGAATTAGGAAGGTCATTCATGTATAGTAGGAACAGCAGAGGTCTAGATTTTTTTTTTAACATCTTATTGTAACATCTGTACAAAGGGAGTGGGCACAAGTTCTGACAACTTATTTTCCCCCGCTCCCTACATAATTATTAGACGGCAGCATATAATTAAACTTATATACACAATTTAAGTTTATTTTTAGATAAATCAGAATATATATGAGCGAGAGAGAGAGAGAGAGAGAGAGAGAGAGAGAGAGAGAGAGAGAGAGAGAGAGAGAGAGAGAGAGAGAGTGAGAGAGAGAGAGAGAGAGAGAGAGAGAGAGAGAGAGAGAGAGAGAGAGAGAGAGAGAGAGAGAGAGAGAGAGAGAAAGAAAGAAAGAAAGAGAGAGAGAGAGAGATCAAATTTACCACACCAGATAACAATGTTATACTCATCACAAGCATGCCAGCGCGATGTATAGCCAAACCTGCCTACAGCGATCACCAACCCCTGCAGGCGTAAGACGAGGACCGCAAGGAACTGCCACATTCTGTCCGCAAAGGATAAGTTCCACTTTAAATAAGATTTATTAGGTAACTATAGGTAACTATATGTTTTAGTCATCACATATTGGTGGTCCATGTGGTGGTCGCTATAGGCAGGTGTGACCGCGTAAACGCATCAACGTGATCTAGAATTGATCCTTGGGGTAATCCTAGGGCAGAACGAAGACGCACGTGACATCAAAACTAACGACTGCCCTCTAATGTAGAACCAAACCTAATATTTGTCAAGGACATGTGTAGTTAATATATCTTTACTAATAATATTTGGTTAATATTTAGTTTACTATATAATCTCAAACGTGTTGATATTATTTGACAAATTTCTCACACTAGATTTAGAAATTTCAAAATGTGATCTTACTAAACCAGTGGTCAGGTCTCGTAAAGCTGATACGAAATATGATACGCGTTTGATATTTTATTTATCGCAGAAGCAATTATTTCTAAATTTCACATCGATTCTTGTAATTTTCTTATCATATTACACCTTATTTATGACCGCAAGCCTGACAATTATAATGACAACCCCGTCATGTTATTTTAACATACAAGAACGGCTTTTAGCCCGTTTCATATGTATCGATATGAACACACGTAATATTCGAAGCAAGATTTTCATGCGTAAGAAATATGTTAATTGGTTAAATAACACGTAATAATCACACGCACACACGCACGCACGCACGCACACACGCATGCACACACACACGCGCGCGCGCGCGCGCGCCCGACAGCACAAGCGTTTCCTGGAGATAACCACGGTTAAAATGTAAACACGAGAAGATACCTTACGTTGTTGATTTAAATTTTGTAATATTTGTATGTCTACGACCTAGTTATGAAATGAGTTTGTATATTTTCATGACAGACGAAGAAATTTAAAAAGTTGGCTTAAAGTCCGTTAAAACGATGTTTTGTTTGTCAATTTATTTTGTTGCGCATTGGAAAACGACCAGCGCAAAATGGATTTCAGGGATCGACTTTATTGGAAAGTTTGTCAAAATATCAGTTTATACGATAAATAGAATCTCAGACTCGGTCTCACTATTATCAACTTCGTCGCTAACGCTCGTGCAATGCGATAATTTCGGTTCGGTTGACAATAGTGATATGAAACGTGACCTCGTATCAGATCCTCTATAGCTCACATTCGCTATATACTATAAATACTGAGTCCTGCATGTCCTTCATCTGCATATCGCACATCATATGCGGCGGTGGATTGACATTTCAATTAGCATGGCATGGCATGGTGTGGCATGGTCTGGGATTAGATGGTATGGTATGGTATGGTATGGTGTGTTGTGGTATTGCATGGTATGGGATTAGTTGGTACGGTACCGTATGACTTGGGATTAGATGGTATGGCTTGGGATTGGATGGTATGGTTTGGGATTGGATGGTATGGTTTGGGATTGGATGGTATGGTTTGGGATTGGATGGTATGGAATGGGATTGGATGGTATGGAATGGGATTGGATGGTATGGAATGGGATTGGATGGTATGGTTTGGGATTGGATGGTATGGAATGGGATTGGATGGTATGGAATGGGATTGGATGGTATGGAATGGGATTGGATGGTATGGAATGGGATTGGATGGTATGGAATGGGATTGGATGGTATGGTTTGGGATTGGATGGTATGGAATGGGATTGGATGGTATGGAATGGGATTGGATGGTATGGAATGGGATTGGATGGTATGGAATGGGATTGGATGGTATGGAATGGGATTGGATGGTATGGTTTGGGATTGGATGGTATGGAATGGGATTGGATGGTATGGAATGGGATTGGATGGTATAGTTTGGGATTGGATGGTATGGTTTGGGATTGGATGGTATGGTTTGGGATTGGATGGTATGGTTTGGGATTGGATGGTATGGTTTGGGATTGGATGGTATGGAATGGGATTGGATGGTATGGAATGGGATTGGATGGTATGGTTTGGGATTGGATGGTATGGAATGGGATTGGATGGTATGGAATGGGATTGGATGGTATGGAATGGGATTGGATGGTATGGAATGGGATTGGATGGTATGGTACAGTATCGCATGAGTCATTTATCATATCGTATGAGGCCGGGCAGCGGGCATTTTAAGGGAAAGTGTGATGGCTCGGCGTTGTGGAAGCTATGATTCTTATACGAAATCTTCTTGAATATGATCTCCCCAAAGGAAAACGACTTTCCAGAGCCTATTAGATTGCTTAATATATTTATATCTGTATAGATATCTGGTTGTAATCACTGTACATAACAGAGCCGTTTGTTGAATTAAATTCTAATTTAATACTTCCCGGATCCTGTATCTAAATTGTAGCCAAACAATCATATACATGTATTTCCTTATGACGTAGGATGGGAGCAGGTACTATATAAAATAAATCTGTATGGTTAATTAATATTGGGTCAACCCTTGGTGAAACAAATCTCCATCGAAAAACTTCACAACATTCTATCTAATACTTGGCCGAGGCACCAGATAAATCAGACGAAAATAAGTACAAGCCCTGGGAAAATATTCAAAAAGTAAAACATTAATTCAAATTTGTATGCGAAATTCAATGAATAGAATAAATATGAACTTTTGAACTCAAAGGACTAAGTACGAAAGATCATATGCAATTCAAAAACTATGTTGTTGAATATTTTGACGCTAATTTGACTGGAAGCTGTTGCTAAACAGCAACGGATTCACCTTACCTGTACAACTATCTTGGAATTGCGGTTCTGCAAATTCATAGTTCAGTAGGTTACCGATTAAGTTTCATTGAAACTGTGTGAGTCTTTGGTGACATAACAACCCACTCATTCCATAAAGGAAATAAATCACCAATAATTTAACTACGTCTAAACACCAGTAAAGAATGAAAAAGTATCCAAATTTGTATGATCATGATGCAAGCATTGAAAAGAAGAAAACCTTAAATTGGATAAGTACTTGGCGACTTAAAGAGCTCGACAAAAATTATGATAGCGAATGCGAATGGGCAATGTATGAATATATGAAGGTAGATGTGGCGTACCATGTAACACAGTCACAGCTCTGACTATGTACAGTTGATATCGACCTCTGCATTCGTACACACCAAGATCAAGACGGGAAATGTTACGGATGGTTAAGGCAGCCACGTGAAGCACATCATCCATACTTAGTCCTGAATAGAAATGAAAGCGAGGTCCAAATGGCCCGTGCTCTACACTGACGCCATTCCTTAGCCATTCATGACTGCTAGGCGGGTTGCCATAGAAATCTATAACACACTGTAAAGAGCGTTCTTCGCTGGTTTCTAGAAACACTGACTGATTTGCAGAGATGAAGTGGAGCCTGGGCGCAGATGCTGGAGTCCTTGAAGGTTGTGCAATCGTTGGCACGTCTGTGTTATCAAATGCCCCTGGAGCTGGCGAATTGCCAGGAATATCTGGTTGTCGAGCCACGCTAGCATTCCGATTTCCCATGTGGTCACGCATTACCTCCGCTGGATAATTAGATGAATAAGTTGGTGGTGCACTAGGACCCATAGTTTGACCTTGATTTTCTGAAAGTAAAAGATTTTTATTTAGTTCTATCTTTTAGCTATCATACATGAGTAGCCCGGAGCTCCGTCACAAAAAGCAAAAAGTCTGTCACGAAATGTACGAACTGTAGGTTGTTGATCAGTTTACAATTGATAAATAATCTGTTGAATATTTTGAAACTAATTTGACTTGGAGCTCTTGTTGTCATAGGCGGCAATATCACACAGTCAAATTCGTTTCAAAATATTTCACAGCTTACCTGATTATTTATCGTGCATGCCCTGGTGTAATTGAGTGAGAATTTTGGGTAAATTCTTGGCAACCATATGTTTTAGACTTAGTAACCATATGTTTTAGACTTAATATAGAATACGCCTATGAGAAAATATGGTTGACATATTTGTGGTGGCCATCTTGGTATACTGGCGACCAATTTGTAATTTGACATACACAATTCATATGTTGCTCAACATTTCAAGTTTGTTTTTTCAAATTCCTTTCTTGAAATCGGTTTCTTTGAATTCCAAGACATTTCTATTGTGTCATATACATATAATATAATTCAAAATTACTACCAAATTCAAAGTGGCTGCCATAAAAAGTATTTAAAGCGCATATCTCGTTAAATAGCTAAGATTTTATTGCATAATGTCAACCTCAAATAAGTAGACGACATATTTATTGAGAATGTTAGCTGCTAGTGTTGGTGATTCTATCGTATGTAGCAGGTGGGTTCTTCTTATTCAAAAGGACCATGTAGCCCGTGAAATTGACCTTTTGAATGTTTTGTAAAGACAAACTGTTCTAACATATATGACGGCTACTTGAGGTTTAACTAATAAATGTATAGTGATATATATTTGTTGGGATATGAAAACTTTAACTATTACCTGTAGCGGATAAACACCTATTGTTCAACTTTATTTACTCAATCATCTTTCATCTCATGTTCAATTTCATGAGTCAGAGTTATTTGTTAATGTAATTGTGCACATTTCATGCTTGAATTCGCATTTTCATAGCTCAGTGCAATTGACGTTGTTATATCTGCAGGAGCAGCGTCCACGACGATGACCTTTCTGACAACCGCACTTGCATTAGTGATTCTCGTGATGAATGATGTCGCGAGAGAACTGGCCTGAGATCATTATTTGGGTTGTGTGACCAATCCAGTGCAGTGGCTTCCAGCCTACCGGGCCTAGCACCAAGAATATGCTGTTAGTTCGCAAGTGTGCTCTACTTATGTCCTCATGAATGGCATCTGGTGTTGAGTGAAGTCTTTCAATTCCATGCTTATCTTTCAGTGTCACGACGTAAGACCAACGTAGCGCTGCTGCATCTGCGTGCGTGCCTGTGTGCTCTGCTTTATAATAAACAGCTGACAGACAAGTTCCTCACATCCTGTAAGTGCCATATCACCGAGTTCATCGTCCATCGCAAAGGACCGTGGTATCAGCTGCAAGAAATGCCTTCCACCATTCATTTCTGTTTCTCCCATGATTGTGACCGGTTGTGTAACAATCACTCATAGCATGGAAGACTCTTAGTGCTAGAACCTTGCTCTTTCCGAGTGCATTATAAATGGGATGTAATCATACAAAGCGACCCTTCTCACTAGTTCCCATGATTAATGTTGCTTCTGACCCCAAATACAGATGGTAGACACTACCAGACCCATTACATCCGTATCCGAGGAATAGATTTGGATGTTTTAACCAGATTTCTGAACGTCAGCAGCATAAGGTATGCGCATAGTGTCTACTGCCGCTTTGAAGATCCACAAAATCTGCTAGCTTCTGATTTGATTGGACTCCTAGACGTTTTACTGGAGTAATTAAAAAACTGGAAGCCCTATCAACTTTTGTGAAAGGTACAGTGTTAATAGGACCTTCGTCTTGATACTGCTTACGAAAGGGGCAAAATCCATTATGGGAGTTGCATCATCTACTTTGTAACAAGGTTGGTGTGCTGATTAACATCATGTGCGTAGTTTCATGGTCGCAACATTCAGAGCAGACTTAGAGCTACAGTCATCAAACACGACATAGCTGCACGCATATCTGCGTGACTTCATGGTTATTGCTTTCGCAAACTATTCGGCTAGGTCATTAGTACTCATTACAGTTCTTGATGATTGATTTATTGTCACCTTATTCATTCACAACTGTCATTACATCAAACAGAATGCATGTCTTGTCAGGAATCTCTAATTGTCCATTGGAGTTATCCATTATTGGATTGGCTGCTGGTTCTGGCACTGTCGCTAAATTAGTTCTAATTAGTTTATAAATTGTGCTTCGTCCTGGCATGGGTTTGCCACCAGGTGGCATTAACATCGGGTGAGTGGTTGGTAATTTGTATGTTCCAATGGCCTCTTTCATGCCAGTTTCACTTGATGACCTTGCAATTATCAGAAGACGCGTGATTATTGAGTTGAATGGCCGCAGATTGGCCTGTTCTGGTGTAATATTAGTCCTAAGCCAACACTCCATCCAAGAACTTTCACCTTGTTCTTTTTCTCCCAAAGAGTTTTCTCTCCACAAAGCTTTTCTTCTACAAATAATAATAGTACATTTGTAATGCGCTAAATCCATGCGATTGCATGCTCTAAGTGCTGACAATAAGAGAGAAATTTAGCATACAGCTTACGGGAAAGCTTCTTTAAACAAGAATGTTTTCAAGTTAGTTTTAAATAGGGATAAAGTCGGAGCAGATTTAATATGAGTTGGGAGATTATTCCACTGAGTGGCGGCCACGAATGAAAAGGCTTTATGGCCATAGGTTTTAGTGTTTACTCTGGGAATCTTCAGGAGATTTTGTTCAGAAGATCTGAGGGTTCGTGTAGGTGTGTAACTCTCTAGCAATTCAGATAGGTACGTTGGTGCAGTTTCGGAGACACATTGATATGCTAAACTTAGGATTTTGAAACGGATTCTGTATTCTAGTGGGAGCCAGTGTAACTCTTGAAGAATGGGGGTAATGTGGTCATACTTATTTCTCAGTGATACAATTCGCGCAGCTGTGTTCTGAACTGCCTGAAGCTTGTTAATGGGTATTTTGGAAGCACCTGCGAGAAGACCGTTACAATAATCGAGTCTCGACATTACTAGTAATAACACGAGCCGTATTGCCGCTTCACGAGTGATGTACTTCCTAATGTTACCAATGTTTCGTAGCTGCATAAAGCACACCTTGCGAATACGATTTACATGACTTTCCATATTTAATTCAGAATCGAGGAGAACGCCTAAATCTTTTACAACAGTAGCCAACGGAATATTATTAACTCCAACAAGGACGCTACTTAATCCCGTTTTGGAACACCTGGTGGCTGGACCTACCAAAATAGCTTCAGTTTTTTCATCGCTAAGCATTAGCATATTCGTTGTCATCCAGGATTTTATGTCAAGGCAACAATCAGTTACTTGTCTACTGGCTAGATTTGCGATGGGGCAGATGGAGCAAAACTGTTTATCAGCTGTGTATCATCTGCGTACAAGTGCCGTTGGACATTATGACCCTCAATAACAGATCCTAATTGACGAGTATACAGGGTGAAAAGTATAGGGCCTAGGATTGAGCCCTGTGGAACACCACATGTTAGTTCTACTGATGAAGAAAGGGTCCCATTAATATACACAGATTGATACCTATCTGATAAGTATGACTGGAACCATTTCAGTGCGACACCGTTTACACCAATTTCATTTGTGAGCTGAGACAGAAGGATGTGATGATCGATAGTGTCAAACGCTGCGCTAGGGTCAAGCAGGATTAGTAGAGACACATTACCGGTATCAACAGCACATCGAATGTCATTAACAACTCGCAATAGGGCTGTCTCGGTACTGTGGCCATGCCTATATGCCGACTGGAATGGTTCATATAGCCTATTAATCGTTAGGTAATCAGAAAATCTATTTGATACTGCCCTTTCAATCACTTTAGACATAAAGGATAAATTTGATACTGGTCTGTAATTTTTTAGGTTATCAGGATCCAGGCCTACTTTTTTCAGTAAAGGATTGATCAAAGCGTGCTTGAAGCATTTTGGAACGATACCTGACTCTAGGCTAGAACTGACAAGCCGAGTAATTGTAGGAGTAGGATGTCGATATATTCAAGGACAATTTTCGTAGGAACAGTGTCCAGTGTGCAATACGTTGGCTTTGATTCTTTTACGAGCTTCAGGACCTCAACCTCTGAGAAACGTTTGAAATGGTCGAGTTTGTTTTGAGTTAATGTGTGCTGGTTGTAGCGAACATTGGAGAGCACTACAGACTGATCCAACTTAGTCCGATTGACCTCGATCTTATCTTTGAAAAAGTCCGAAAACGATCTAGCCACCTCTGCAAGATCATCATTGCTAGGGAGCGACGTACTAATTTTCTTCCTCATAAGCACAGACATAGTATTATATAAGGCTTTTGGATTAGATTTGTCCATCTCAATTTTGTCAGTAAAAAACGAGCGTTTTGCCGTAGTAACAAGCATAGTAACAGTATTTCTCGTATTACAATATATCTGACGATGGACCTCAAGCCGCGTCCCTCTCCATCTCCTTTCCGCTTGTCGTCTAGCTGCTTTGGCTGCGCTCACCTCTGGTGTAAAGAACCACATGGACGTTGGCCTCTGAGGTAAAGTCTTCAGCCTCTCTGGTGCGTGCTTATTGAGGAGACAAGATAGTTCTTCATTATAGAGGTTGGCCAGCTCCTCACAGCCTGCAGGCGGAGAAACTAACAGACTAGATTGTTCCAGATCATGACGGAACGCTACCTTGTCAATTTTCTTGATATTTCGGCAGAGCACGGGATGAGGAGGTGGAACAATTCTGGTTGCATTTAGATGTACTGTTACCAAAAAATGGTCCGACATTTGTAGATCTTTGACTCGAACATTTTGGACACACGTTTCTGATATACGACTCACAACCCAATCAATGATATGGCCATTTTTGTGGGTAGGCATGCTAACGTGCTGATGACAGTCATGAGAGGATAGTAGATTTAACATCTTTTTAGTATCTGAGTTTTCAGGCTTATCGAAATGAACGTTTGTATCACCCAGGAGAACTAGATTCGCATTTTTCACACAAACTATATCCATTAAACTGGCTATATCACTGTGAAACATTGATGGGGTTAATTTATTTTTCTTCGATGGTGGTGGCCGATATATGCATACGAACCGAACCGATATTTTTCCATGGGTCAGTATGAATTCCAGCACCTCGATTGACTGATATTGTGGGAGTGTATTGATGCAGATTTTAATGTGAAGATAGTTTCTATAGATTACGGCAATGCCACCACCGCGGGACAATCTGGGTGTGTGCTCAAATTCATACCCATCTGGTGTTAAGGATGCGATTTTAGACTCGTCACCTATATCTGCCAGCCAGGTTTCCGTTAGAATTAATATATCTACATTCTCATCGACGATCATTTCAACAATCTCGTTACATTTATTTCGCGACGATCGGGCGTTCCACAGGCATGTCTTGAGGTTATTTGAGAAAGATCGGCGGTTAACACCTGATTGATCATTGTGGCATTTGGTAATGCTCGTAGTCACAGGAACCCGTTTAGACCGGCCACCTCTACAACCACGCTTCCTCTTGACACGTATACCGTAATTGTCGAGTAGCTGATATGTCTCATTGTCCAGCCTTCGCAATAATCTGTCATTTAGAACTGACTGTTGAATAGTCTTTAATTCGATCACAGCGTACCTAATCATTGCCAAAGAATGGCCTACACAAGTATTAGGCGAATAACAAAAGAGCGAACTGTTCTCAAACGACCAGTTTTTCACTAATGGCGACCTACTATTATAATCCAATATATTTAGACAGAAACTTTGTGTATGAATTATGGCTAAACCACATATAATAATGCACAGAAAATATGACTAGTCGAAAGCCAAATCCCTTATGAACATCATATTCGCAAATTAAACTTAGAAATTTTAAACTAAAACAGTGAAAAGTGGCAAAAACTTGAGAGCGATCGAACGTATGCAGCCGAATACTGGCGCAAACTAAAAAAAGAAATATGTATGAATTTTCCCCACGATTCCGTTTCAAGTATGATTTCTGTTACATTGTCACAAAGAATGGCTTTTGTCATTAAAATTGAACAACTTAAGTTCAGGTCCATCCCCAGACTCTGCTGCGGTAAGTGGATTTGCTTTCGATAGTGCTTTCTTGAGATGGAGTATTTAACCCGTTCGCTTTACTGTCTGCCATATGATGGTTTGATATTTTATGCTCCTAATATTCCTTCTAACTCAACTGAAAGTCATGTCAGTTCAAGTGTACGTAGGTGCTGGTACCGGCTAAGCCTCCATCACATATATAAAGTTTATTGACGTGCTATATATTCAGGCACGAGCTACGAATAATCTAATCTGTTATATGCAAAGGTCCAAATGCACAACTGTACTATTTATGGTAAGTGCAAATCACACTACACTACTGTTGTCGACTCGTTTGAATGAAGCTAAGCATTGTGGTAACTTGTTGCATAGACATACGAGCCCACTTATAAACAGGATACTTGTTATTTGCAGCATTAAACTCATCCATTACTTTCCTAATAATGTTTTTTGTAATGGTAGCCATCAGTTCCTGATGAGCTTGAACAACATTGTTCTTCACTCTGCAGGCATCGGCTAGGTTCTACAACGTGGTGTACGTGTTGTGCTTAAGGACACAATCACTTGGATTCTTCTGCAAAGCACCCTCATGGAAGAGATCAGGCAATACCTGTAAAGTTACTTGGTGACTCGATTGTAATGTTTACTATTCACGATCTGCAGGACAGTAACATTACTGTACATGTCTTCCTGCACCCATGCTTCATATAGACCACTGATATCAACTGTTTGACCAAGGCATCGTAACGCACACAAAACAGTGTACAATTTACCTGGAGACTGACAATACATTATTTATTTGCATATTGGGATCGATCCCGGTAGACATGCTTAACTACTCTTTTATATAGGTCCATATCGAGACAAACGCAGCATACTGGTTTATGAGGGGTGTCATTTCTGAGAAGTTGATTCAGGTTATGCAGCTGCAGAAGCGAGGTCGTCAATGTCTGCAATTCATGTACTGGTGTATTGATATGAGGGAAAGCATGACCTGGTCAAGTAGTTTCCGTTGGTTTATTCTTGGTTCTGTGTTTATCACGCCCCACACTGGTATACAATGTTTAGATACTTGCCAATCTGGAGCCAGTACACTTTGCTTAGGATCATTCTGGTCAGTGTTATCCACATCAGCAATGTTTGACTGCGTTTCCAACGATTCTAGCGAACACATTTAATGGTTCATCCTGAGTTCGTTATAAACAGGTTTGACTGTATACCACATGTACCCGCAGAGATTAGATTTGCTTAAGTTTCCGTAATAAAATTATATAGTATAATTTTCGTCCTCTTTATATTTTAATTTGGAAAAGAGACTTGAATTAATGAGAAAATTTAGATTTCGGGTGTCATATTTCAGCAATAAATTTTAAATATTTATAGGGTTGTGAAAACTTTAAATTTCGTTTATGCCAAGTATTTGAATTTGGCAGCCATCTGGAATTATATTTTATTCATGTGATATAATTCAAATGATATGAAATTAAAAAAGTGGTTTCAAAGCTTCAAATCGATTAGAGCATACGTTAAATGTAGATGGATCTTAGAAATGAGCGGGTAAAGCTGCAAATGAATCCCTTAATCAGTAGGTCACGACCAATTGCCAATTATGGGCATGCTTTTGATAACATCTCTTAGCTCACGACTATTCAGACTAAACGATTCCAGCATTAGGGCAATGGTCAGACTCGTATTGCATTTGTTAACAGTTATTCAAACACAACGTTCTTCGTCCTGACAAGTACCCGATCATACCAGTGGCGTAATAATGGACCTTTCCAAGTTTATCTATTCATCATATGACGTCATAATCAACTACGTGACGTGTAAGATGACGTCATAATCATGACGTCCAATCATGACGTCATGAATGAACCATTTAATAAACATTATGTTGAATATTTTGAAACTAATTTGACTTAGGCCATAAGTAGTAACAGTTTGAATATATATATACCAGTATAATTTTCTGGAAATTGATAGTAAGTGTGTTCAGAGATCGATCGATCCAAGCACAGACGGGGTGTGGGTGAAGGTTAGATAGAGATGGGAGGGGTATAGCTAAAATTGGAAAGGTTCATTACATAGGACTAAAGTGATAACAGTCTTATAGCAGAATGAGAATAATTGAATGAAAGAAGCCAAAACCATATTTACCCATTGTAGATATTAGACAGTTAATAAGAGGTAGCTAGCTTCATAATACTCCTGTATCTCTTGCACAGTTTTGTCAAGAAAGAATATGAGGTGAACAGACAGCTTGTACGGTGTGTCAATGCGATGCAATTCGATGCATGATAGATTTCCTGACGATTGTTTCTAAATCTGTCAATCATTCGTCGGTGAGTCAATATTATTAATTTTTTAGAAATTGAATCAGAGATGTTATAATAATATCCGATGGTAGGTGTTACAATACTGAAGCAATGGAATGATGCTATATAGCCATGTTAGCTGAATGAAGGATTAACGCGCTATTTGCTGAAGGTTGCTACTAATTGGTGTTGGTCTCACATAGCGTACAACACCATGCAGCAACAAATGCAGCCAGCATCACTGGGATATTTAAAATGATTTTGAAAGGTTACATTTACAGTTCTTTTAGAAGGTTTTGATATTTAGATCCAGGATCCATCTGGCCAAGAAATCGTGCTTACAGGTATGAGGCAATCAGCGCTTCATTGATTCTATTCAACTATAGCAGCTGTGCTGCTCCGAAGGCAGTTCTAGATAGGCTTGATTTCTGTCACTGCAAACACTCCTACTATCACCCAACACTGCTGACCGTACATCATAACCACCAATGACCTGATATACAGTATGTGTAATACGGTTCTATTCTCAGTGAACGTGTACCAGCAAAGATGATCTATGCCTGTCCATGTCCTCTGATTACCACCGGACACACTTACACACAGAGACTTATTATTCTCTGTACTCGGTACAAACAAGTGTACAGGTTTTTTAGAGAACTCCGCTGCATAAAGCTGTTAAATGTGGTGCATACCAGCCTAAAAGAGGACGAACTGGGTACACTTAGGAGGGAGCAAAGGAAACTGGCTTGTGAAGAAGAAGCCATCGGCCAAAGCGGGAGAATGGATGATCGCATTTCCACGATGATTTCACACTAGTAAAGCCATGGAGTACAGTAAGACATAATTCACCTTTCCAGAGTACCCACCCATCATATGACGTCATAATGAACTGCGTGATGTGTACAATGACATCATAATGAATGACGTCATGAATGACGTCGATAAGTACGTCACGAACGCATAGTTGAAGACGGTCTATGGGTTGGTGTACAAATTGTTTGCTTTTACTATTTAATAAATATTATGTTGAATATTTTGACTAATTTGACTGGGCTAGTCAAATTAGTTACAAAATATTCAACAGATTCACTGTATAGTTTTCAGGAAATTGATAGCTAGGGCATTTGGGGATCGATCAATCCCAAGACGGCGAGGTGTGGGTGGAGCTTAGCTAGTGATAGGCGGGACATGGCTAAAAATGGAAAGGTCCATTATACTACTATCCGTAACCCCACAAACGAGAGCTAGTTTTCTCAAAATTACATTCTCATAATATCTATCTGACCCATTGCGATTTCATGATTTTATATTAACACAGGACAAACTAAGAACGTGATGTGTTATTTTCACCTGTGCAATTTACCACGCTAACAAGATATAGGGATCGGGACTACACCACACGCATGTACGCCCCTACATGCACGCATGCCCACCCGCCTGCCTGCACACACGCATGCATGCTACAAGTCAAAGCGAGTTGCCGTAATACTATCTATATATTTGTTTAGTCAAACTTGATCTGTGATGCAGCAGTATGTATCACAATGGATAAAGGCCAGTTCCTCCAGTTGATCACAGTAATGCTCAGGTTGTCTAGGGGTGGGTGAGAGGTGAGGGAAACCTCTTTCAGCCGCATTCGACTTTTTTCAACCGTATCCACTGTGTCATATCCGTTGCGATTATCCTCAGCTTATTTAGGTTGGTTTCTGTCTTTAGTGGTCTTTTCGAGGGCCATCGCAAAACCCGTAATAAGTTGGTCTTATTGCGCCATCTATATACCTCGTACTCGTAATGGCAATGCTTTCTGAACTGGCGTATTCTCAAGCATTCGAAGAACGTATCCAAAGAGTGATCCTCGCTATCACGCTACACTCACAGAGAGTGCAACTGCGATGCACATTTTGTAAAAAGACGAGGTTGAGATTAGGCTATCATGCCAGTCGTGATTCGTGATGACTTGCACGTGTTTGAAATGGCAAGCATCAAATTTGTTCAAAAGTGCCTTTGGAGCAGCAGTTGTAAAGCATTATTGAGACACGTGTAACATAGCATAGGTACTTGGACATTTTACAGTTACGAATCCATAGCTTCCTGAAGGACTGAGCCCAGTACCCTTCTCTTTCTCCACTTCTCCTCTTCCTAGATTAAGTTACCTTCATCATACGTCTCCTTTGTATCCGGCAGGTACACATTGTGAGTTCAGTGTTGGATTCATTCACGAAGATGTGTGTGGCTTTGTGATGTGTTGCAGCTATTGGATGCAATGGAGGAACCCAGTTTTATCCCTGCCCCGCCCATCTTTAGCTAAGCTCCAACCACACTTCGCCCATGTTGGGATTGATCGATCCCCCAAACTCCCTGACTATCAATTTTCAGAAACCTATGCAGACACGCTGCTGAATATTTTGAAACTAAATTAAATGTGTATTAAATAGTAAAGACATACGATTCGTATAACAACGCTTAGTCCGTTATCAATTAAGCATTCGTGACGAACTTAGCTACCTCATTTATGACGTAATTGATTATGACGTCATCCTACACGTCAACTAGTTGATTATGACGTCATATGATTGATGGATGAACTGGAATCATCCATTGACGAAGGAGGCCCTTTTGTTCACTGATAGAGTCAACATCATCTACATACGCCTCTCTATAGCATATCTTTGGCACGTCTAGCTTTGAAATTGTATGACTTCTTCATGGAGAATGTTCTCGAACAGAGGGCATAGCTGCAGCGAGGTAACAGTTGAAGAGCACTGGGATGAAAAGTCATCTCTCTATGGTCATCTTATTGATGTGACAAATTTTGCAGAAAGCTTTATTTAACGCGAACGGTTAATTTCATGTATGTCAGTAGGAGTCTCACAAGCGTGGTTTGTCATCACCACAATCAGCTTCATTTAACTTGAAGACGCGGTAGTGCGGTAGTCTCCCAATGGTATTAAATGCACGTGAAATGTCGATTCACATTTTGTAGCTGCTCTTACTCGCGTCTCGGAACTTGGGACCTATATGGTCGTTTTTCTGATGCTATTTTGTTACTTCTTGACGGTTTGAAACCAAACCTGGTCAAAATGTTTCTACTGTCATCTAATAACAGCAATGTAAAATGAAGTTTATTCGATGTCAAATGCTAGAGTTATAGCCGTTGAAAATTTTCTGAAGTACTGGAACCAATGTGGATAAATGATACTTTAGTGGACTGGTTCGGGCACATTTACACCAATCACATAAAACTATGTCTGTCTGACCTACTTTCTGGAGAATGTAGGTCAAATGCAAATTTTTCTATTGGAACCTATAGTAAAATATTCAGCCATCAGACTTTGTCTTATTTTGAGGTATTTGCACCAAGTCATGTTAAGAAGTTCCTATAAAACACTTTATATCGGCATTATGGAATAGAAGTTGATGCTACGTCAACTCCCTAAGTTATGGTCCTTGGAAAGGTATTGGGGTTATTTGAGAGCTAATATTCCACCAGTGATTCATGAGATAGGCCTATGACCATATCCATGATATCTTGTCCGCATTTCATACGTACTCCTCATACCGAGAAATGGTGAGAATATGATCTCCTTTCTCTGCTCTCGTATCTAGGGAAATATCCCGAGACACGAAAGAATTTTTGGTTGTGGGAATAAAACCTTTTCCACAGTTTGTATATTTCGATCATTTTCACCCCTATTCAGATTTTAGATTATAGTGTCGAGCTCATTTTGTGCCGTTTCTGTCACGCTAAGTATAATAAGGTCGTGATGTGGTAACCTATGGAATGGTAGTACTAATTACATAATATAAATGACATGCTTGCTCATACTGACATGTAATATAATGCCGTTTGCTCCATTCGTGCATCCAAATATTTAATTTTCACCATGGCAATACAGCCGTGAATTTAATTCAGTAACGTATGCTCTGCATCTTCTACTCAGTTATAGGATTTGCAATCGCAAGGTTTCTATTCTATACAAATCTTCTTGGCCAGTGGATTATATTAGGTGGCAATAAACCTAGCTGGATGTTGTTTGAGCCTAGTTTTAATTATTACTGCGACCAGTGGAAATTAACAGTAATTTAACCTAAACAAGTGATGGTCTTCTTAAAAAAATAAGCTATTAAAATAGCACTTTACATCAGAGGGGAATAGACCGAAATTGTAGATGAATATTTATTATTAAGAACTCTTTAAAGGGCAGTCTTTACTCATGCAGTAAGCGAACCGATAAACAGGGAAATTGAGCTATGTTCCAATTACTCAGAAAAATCAATGAACATGATATACCATTTGACTTCCAATGCAGCTTATTCGATAGCCTGATAACACCAGTTATCTTATATGACTCCGAAATATGGAGTCTCGGAAATCTTGATAGGTTCGAAGCTTATAGAATTTAATTTTTTTAATCAGCACTACATGCACAGCAAAGCACATCAAATGTAATGATATGTGACGAACCGGGTCGCTATACTTTGAGTATCATCATCAAAACGAATACCACACGGTTAACGAAGGCTATGGTAAATTATCATCGATTCTTTATTCTAGAACTGGTCGTTACCAAAATTTCAACTTCAAATGCCTTTCAACAATAAAGTCAGTACTTCAGGAAATAGGAAAAGGGGATTTAATTATCGCAGACATCATCTCAAGAAGCATTTTGTGAAGCTGGCAAAAGAAAGATTTACAAACGCAGTAGGGGCCTACATTCAAACCTAGAAAAATCAGCATCTACAATGTTAGTTTTCTATAGCAAAATCAAGGAATTTAAATTTGGAAAAAATCTAATAGCACTTTACGACCTTAAACCACAAATTTACTTGACGATGGAAAAAACGACAGACAAGATATACATACTAAGTACAGTTTGTAATAAACTGAAAGAAAACACGTTCTCTATGTACAAATACAACGACGGGAGAACAAATTAAATGCCACAAGGACAAAGGCAGAAAAACAAAAGAACTTCTAAAAATATGCAATGAGCCCATCCTTAGAAATTTATGCAAATTGTCTATGCTTGCACTATAAAATAAACATAAAAAGTAGAATATTTATACAATATGAATCCAATACGGTAAACAATGATAGTAAAATAACTGCGTGATTTATAAATAAACTGTATTGTATTTCTAACACAGTACTGCCATAATTATTCTATTAAATCTAGCCTCATGCTTTTGAAGGGCTTGAACGAAATGAGCTGAACTGAACTGAACTGAACTGTGCCGCTTTATTGTCAATATTCGATCAGTGATCGTTGGTAAGTGTGGCTAGAATTCATCTTTTATCATTGACATGGGAGTGAGTCTATCACGTCTTGTTTAATTTCAGCATATTCCTCTTGACGATACCCACTTTTGCGATATATACCATGCATGAATAGTTTTAGCGATGCCACACCATTCCTACCTAATCCCCACACCATCTGCGTTCGTGTTTGCATCGAGCGAACCTTGAACGCCCTGAATCTCAATTTCCAGAAAACTATACAAGTATGCTGTCGAATATTTTGAAACTAATTTCACTTTGACTGGGTGCTGTTGCTGCTATGGCAGCAACGGCGTCTAGTTAAATTAGTTTCAAAATATTCAATAGAATGTTTATTAAATAGTAAAGACCGCATACAATTCGTACAACTCGACTGACTAATAGGCATTTATGACGGACTTAATTACGTAACTCATGACGTTATTGATTATGGCATCATCCTGTATGTGACATAGTTTATCATGACGTCATATGATTGATTGATTGATTCGATTCCTCTAGTTTCTCGTAACACCTTGTGGCGATATTCATAAGATCCAGCCAAAACACACGTTGTATATGAATGGTGCCAGTGTTTCATAAGATCATACCTAGGATAAAACACTGATCAGTGACTGTGTTGCAGAATGGTGGCTTACCCATCGGCTGTATCATGCGGTTGCAAAGAGGTAGACCAGTCCAGCCCGGACAACAGCGTCGGGATGGACGTGTAGCAAGTTTGACACGAGTCACATATACTACACGATATTCAAACCTAAAATAAAGTGGTTTCAAATAAATAACTACAACAAGCATATAAATGCATGGGCGTCCGCAGGCGGGAGGTATAAGCCTCCCCCCCCCACCCCACCCCAACCCCGCACCCACTCGGGGTCTGTATTTAAAGTTCTTTTGCTCTCGCTTTCCGTAGATGCGCAGCCAATTTTACAGCTAGTCAACAGTCCACATTTTTAGATATTTACCTCCAGAAATGTAGGAGATGGCCTCAGAGTGTCTAGATTTCAATTACTTTACTGGGAAGGCTCCCCACCCCGACCCGCCTTTGGGACAGGTAAACTGAAGAAGAAGATTGAAGAAGAAGAAGAAGAAGAAGAAGAAGAAGAAGAAGAAGAAGAAGAAGAAGAAGGAGAAGAAGAAGAAGAAGAAGAAGAAGAAGAAGAAGAAGAAGAATAGTGGCAGCAGCAGCGCTAAAATATGTCAGGACATTCCAACTTATACGTTTTATTGAATCATTGAATCATTGATATATACGCATTGAACTCTACCTTCGCCTGGTGCATGTGCTCCAGCCAAAAAGGCCGCATTTGCTTTGATATGTCACCTCGTGTCTGCGGTATTCAGCATCTGTCACGGTGGCATTGTACCTGCAACAAATTATTTATATTTTATTCAATTGTGGCTGGTTGGCTGGCTTTCCGTAGACAAGGCTGGGGTGGCTTGTATGGCGAGACTATCACACACACCCCGGGTTATTTAGGGAATGGGGGTAGGTGGTTAATTGATTTAGTGGAAAATGAAATTAAAAGATTTAAAAAATGAAAACAGTTCATAATTTAACAGCCAACTGAGGGTTCAAATATTTACCTCCGGAAATGCTCGTGATGACATCTAAGAGCATCTAGATTAAACCCTCGGACCCCAGTTCGTTTTGGCATCCCCATTCCACCCCACCCCAATTCAAAACTTGTCTACAGTCTTGGCTGGCTGGTTGGCTGGCTGAAATGACGGATGTTGTGTATGTGTTTTGTGTATGTTTAGACATATAATGAAGAGCCAATAGACAAGCGAACAGGCAGATGGATGGACGAACAAATGAACAAACGAATGGATGGTCGAATGAATTGATGAATAAATAAGAATGAACAAATAAATGGATGAATGAAAAAATGAACAAACGAACGAATGATTAGATAAATGAGTGGAAAATGGAACGAATGGAAAAATTCATTATCGGAAAATCAACAAATGAATGAACAAATGAGCGAATGAATGATACGCTATAGAAATTCTGAATAAATAAATAAATAAACAAATAAATAAATAAATAAATAAATAAATAAATACATTGTAGTAATGGGATTGTGCTAGCTTCTCACAAAACAAATTTGTTGATGTTGTTGCTGTTTCACCAATGTAACAGAATCACTTTTGTTAAAAATCACACCAATTAATGTGCAAGGTTGAACATAATAATTAGTTAGCAATAGAGAGATACACGGTTTTACATGATTTATGATACAGTAGCATAAACTCCATCAAAAGTAATTTATGGTGTACGATTCCATACATACATTTGGAGTCTCGTTACATAGCATCCACTCTGAGGCATGTTCCTCATGGAAGGATGTGGCATTCTATCTTGAACTATTTGTCTTCTGCTGGAGCAGTTGACATCACGTATAATACATCCACATAGAAGAAATATCAATAAAACACGATGACAAATATCACCTGTCATAGTAATGGTAGCGGGTCATTGCAAAGAATAGTGTAAGCGCTATCTAACTGACTAATATTAGCCAGTATAGTAATGCCGGCTGGTCATTGCCAAGAATGGCGCGGGTGTTATCTTACTGATTAAGTCATGCTAATGTTTGCCTACAATAGACTACATGCACTATGTACGGGGTTTATTTCTTAAGCTCAGATAGGCGATGTTATCATTAGATCTGTGTGTGAAATATGTGTTCTGTTAACATCTGGAGAGGAGTTTGTGTTTATTATCTCATTTATCTGTATTCCAGCAAAAACATAGGCACAAAGTTAAATCCAAGTTACTTACATACTAGGCCTGTGTCAACTTGAACCAAATGCTATTAAGACCAAACATTGGCTTTCTAACCTTGAGCTTGCTATTGATTAGCTATGACGAGGCGGATATTTTCACCTCGCATTTGTGAAGTAGCTAAGTTAGATATGTTGTTTCTCTAATTAATTATGTCAATTTACTAGCAGGACTCTGAACTGCTTAGAAAACCATGCGTTCGTTTGCCCCCCATTCCCTTGATGTACTGGGAATAGAGGTGAATTTAAAGATGTCATTTCTAACATAAATTTGGTTGAGGTGGCTGTCAGACTTGGTGTGTGTAGACTGTATAATGGTATTTTTTTTCTTTTTGTTATATACCTTTTAGAAGCGAATAAGTCGGCTTTGTTTCCTTTATCTGTCAGATTTAGGTTGTCCATTATATTTGTCATACTGCCAACTGGCCTAGTTGGTAGCTATATCTAGAGGTGAGAAATCAAGCTGTACATTTCTACACAGTTTCTAGTTCGTCTTGAAGAGCTATTTGATAACCGTCACAAAATGTAGGGGAGACTGGAGTCAATTGTAACACTTTTTAAAAAGAAAATCGCCAGATTATAACCATATGAAATGGGAAACTGAGCCGTATCTAATTTAGGAAACCAATATGTCACCTATATTGTGTGCCATGAAATTGGATCCTGTTGCTTAGTGTATGATCACAGTGTGTGATTTTCCAACAATGGTCTGCTGTTACAATTGACCCACCTACGAGGGTCAGATGTAACTAGCTTTAGGGTCATTTGTAACAATGGGGTGAGGTGGGGGTGATGTCAGTTCTGTGTAGCGCCGTATTGTTTTCATCAGATACTGGGACTATTCATGTGCATGGACAGTGAAGTAAACTGATACTTCATATTAATATTAACTGATCAGTATCAGTATTATTATTGAACGAGATAATGCAAAAGTAATTAACCAACAAACCATCGACTGATACTGTTTTAGAATACTATGATACGCTATTCTGTTAGTCTGCTTCTAAACCAATCAGGTTAACGGTCTTTCAGCAACAAATTACGCTTTCACTGGATATTGCAACTGAAAATACGTTAGAAAAGCCTGATCATCGACCATTAGTCACTCTGGACATTTTCAGATTCACAGTTCTGGCACGCATAGAGTGTATGTCCAAGCGACGTGCAGTCTTCATGGGCCCAGTACTTGCATATCATAAACTGAATCCATGTTTCTCTTGAAATTAAATGAGCATAATGTTCACAAAAGACTAAACATATATTGAAATCGTCATCGTCACTATCATGCTCGGGGATTTTAAAGAGTATCTATACTGATGTTTTGTAGGTTTTAAGGCCGCCTTTGACTATGTTTCTAGAAAGGCGCTTATTTTTAAGTTGTTTCAATGTGGCGTCAGTAAAAATATAGATTCTAACGTTGGTGTAAAGCAAGGGTGTGTTTTGAGCCCATCTTATTTAATTTGCTTTTGAGTGATTTGCCTGATATTTTTAATGACTGTGATCCCATCACTATACATGACCTAAAGCATTACTTGTCTAATGTTCGCAGATAATTTAGCAATTGTATCTAAATCACATATCGGACTTCAAAAGGCACTGAACAATTTAATATCATTGCAACAAGTGGGCCTTACTGTCAACTTGGATAAGACCAAAAGTTATCATATTCAACAAGAGTGGTATGTTGATACAAGACACACCTTGTTCTATGATGGTTCTCGAATCGAGACAGTCCAATCATATTGCTAGTTGGGCATAGCTTTCCAGACAACTTTAGGAATGCATGTAAAACCCTTAGTGACCAAGCTACAAAGGCCATGTTCAAGCTTAGTTCAATTAATGTGAGGGATAATATAATTTCCGCTTATAAACTCTTCAATTGTCTAATTCTACCCATATTGTGGTATTGCAGTGAAGTCTGGAGTCCTCTTCACATGAGTCGTCTAAATGATTTTAATTTTATCAGTATTACCTGCAGTTAGATGTGACCTAGGCCAACTCCCGGTATTATCAACACTCGCAGTCAAATTTTGATTTCGTATTTGCTCCATTGATTCGTCGTCGTTTGTACGAAGGGCATATTTGGAATCATATGCATCTCTTAACAGTAGCACTAATTGGCCCGCGTGTTTAAGACGTATGTTATCTCGCTACAGTTTAGCTGATGTTTGGCAAAACCAAGGGCCAACTCGTAAAGGAAAATATGTAAAGCTTTTTCAAAATGCACTCGAACAGGAATATGTGTTCCAATGGTTAAAGCATGTTAATGATTCTGTTGGTAATCCTTATGCAAGCAAACATTTAGTCTAGAACACTGTGTCCTGCTACAGCCTGATGTCGCCAAACGCAGAGAGTTTTAAAAGTTACGGCTAAGCGCCCACTCTCTTCAAATTGAAACTGGCAGATACAATAGGCCCAAGATACCAGCGAATTCTAGACTATGCAAAATTTGTGATTCCGGTTTGGTAGAGGACGAAAAACATTTTGTGCTACAATGCCATGTATTCTCAAAGGAGAGAGATACCCTTTTACAGGAACTTTCCGAGTGCTCCTCATCTTTTAGCTCGTTAAGTATGTCAGAACAATTCGAATTTATAATGTCTACTAATGAATGTGATACATGCATAGCAAAAATAGTCCTTAGATTTATAAATATGATTACTGAAAAAAGAAAGGCCTTGTGGTGTGTGCAAGATACATAATTGTTACGTTTTCAAGGGAACGAACAAATAACATCAGCCTTTTCTTCGGGCAACGGAAAATGCCACGTAGCCAATTGACACCGTCCACTCCTAGTTATCCAATTATTTCCACACGATAAGTGTGGTGCGTAATTATAGGTGTCGCGGTAGTGCATATGATAACTACTGTGCTCATCGATGACAACATATATAATGTCACGGTCCCACGTTGGCAAAATTAATAACTGAGAAGCAAGATTGTTGGAACTATGGCCAATTGATTGTCAACTCGTTGCATAAGACATACTCAAATGTAACGAATTATTTTTTGCACTACTAGCACACACGCACTCATACTCATCCAGTCAATCCTGACGAAAATGTGCCACCCTATTGGAGAGATCCGATATGTCGCTCAACTATATGACGCCATAATTAAACACGCCACGCTTCTGATGATGTCATAATCAAAACGATGTAACAATCCGTCACCAAACAAGAATAGTCCATCAGTGGCTAACATCAGTGTACGAATTGTATGTCCTGGGTGAATTTATGATTTATTAAACGTCCTGTTGAATGTTTTGAGGCTAGTTTGCTGTGGGCGGTTGCTGTCGTAACAGTGCCCAGTCAAGATAATTTCAAAATAGTTAACAGCTTCTAAGCCCTATGTATAGTTGAAATGGATCCCTCCATTTAAGTTCTTTAATGCCCGCAAAATCAATGAATGTATAATCTGCGGTCTGTTTATGTTTATATGTAAAGAGTCTATTATAGAACAGAGTATACATGTATAATATAGTTATTACTATTATATCCTTTGTATAGTCGTATTGTATAGTTTTGTTTGGTTGTTGTTTTTTCTTGTGTATCTGTTTTGCAGTATCCTTATGTCTGGATTGAGCAATAAATACTTACTTACTTGCGTGCTTGCTTGCTTGCTTGCTTATTTACTTACTTACTTACTTACTTACTTACTTACTTACTTACTTACTTACTTACTTACTTACTTACTTACTTACTTACTTACTTACTTACTTACTTACTTAAACCATTAATCAAGTACGTCGATCGATAAGTGGGAGCCATGGTTATCTAGGAGTAGCAGTACTTTTTGTTATGTAGTTTGTCTTGCTGTTTTCACACAGTGTTTCGTGTATACAAGAAATTTGTCTTCTTGCATCCATCCCGAGCTATTTACTATTATATTAAATTATAATATTATGTATCTCCGTAACTGTGTACAGTTCAGAGAATAAACCATATCATATCATGGAAAGGGAAGAAAGAAGTTAGCGCCCTAACATCACAGGAAAGAGTGGAGGGGTGAGTGGGTTGGGGTGGGGGTGGTTGGCCACGTGCGCTGTAGCTGTGAACGCCACTGGAAACCGTATCCATCTCGTGTTTATTTTCCCAAGGAAGCCATTTCAAGATCACTTTATAAGAGATGGCCCAACATGATGTGGCGGAACGCTCAATTTAATTCATCTTGAACGCTAGTCTAGTTCGACATGTTGTACGAATTGTATGTCTTCACCATTTAATATACACTCTGCTGTATAATTTGATACCAACTTGGTTCTGCGCCGTTGCTGCCATGACAGCAACTGCATCTGGACAGTCAAACTAGGCCCAAAACATCCAACAGCTTACCTATATAGTCTTCTGGAAATTGATAGTTAGTGCGTTCGAGGATCGATCGATCCCAACATGGGCGAAGCGTGGGTGGAGCTTAACTATGGTTGGGCGGGGCATAGCTTAATCTGAAAGCGTCCAGTGCCCCATCAATTAGAGCGTTATAAGTGGTATGTGTCCCACTGAATGGACCTTTCCAATTTATCCATCTATCATATGACGTCATATGACGTCATAATCAATTAAGTGACGTGTAGGATGACGTCATAGATAATTATGGAATGATTGACTCAATTTAGTCCGTCTTTAATGCTTAATAGCTTAACACGTACGAATTGTATGTCTACCATTTTCTAAGCATTCTGGTGAATATTTTGAAACTAATTTAACTGGGCGCTGTTGCTGCCATAGGCCGCAACAGCACCCATTCAAACCAGCCCGAAAACATCCAACAGCTTACCTGTATGATCATTATTATTAAAATCGTTGAAATATTTATTACACAATTTCACATTTTTTTATCACAGACCTTTAAACATGTAAACACAACGATGTCTTATCAATGACGGAGGCGGCACCCCGTGAATTGTGTTCAGATGTATCCTCCTCCACGGCCAAGAGAAGACTTTTCCAGAAAATGTCGCACCGGAATCCCTTGTTCGATGCTCGAGCCAGTTATTCCAGTGGTACATTTTCAAACAAACGCCTTTTCCCGGCTTGGCAATGGGCATTCCAAGGTTAAACTCGTTAAAAACATTAGACCAGTTCTAATAGTAATACTCATAATAATACACCACTTCTAATAGTAATACCAATAATAACATTAGCAGTAGTATTAGTGGTGGTGGTGGTGGTGGTGGTGGTGGTGGTGGCGGAGTTTTTCGAATTTGCAATAATTTGGCCTGTTAGTATAATATAATAATGTTCTTCGCTAGGTATTGAAAAATCGCATATAAAGAGATAATGATACTCATCGCGGACGTCATTTTACCGCATAAATTACATTTGCGGTCTATTTCTGGTGCATTAACCCATGTAACAGTTTCAATAGGAAGTCGGTGGTTAGCAGTTCTGAACTTGGTGAGAATTTTCCGGTAGCGTTGTCCTAGCTTTAAAAGATAAGTTTCTAGACATAATTATGTTTTGAACGCTCCGTATCTCCCACCCCTAAATGCTGTTCTGGTTTGTAATCTGTTGAGTAGGCCATATAAACCCATAGCCCGTGTTATTTAGAAATGCCTCAATATATGTTATCCATTTATACTGTACAGCCTCATTATCATATTGTTTGTACATATATTTATAAATTTGGCAAAATAATTTGCGTTCTTTACCCGATACAAGTAAAGCCCAGAAGTTTATCATCGTGCACTGGATATTAATTTTATCGGGTAGCGTCCAAGTTCACCATAGACCATAGTAGAGGGAGTTGTTCGTCTTACATTAAGGACAGATTTTAGGAATTGTAAGTGTAATGTTCTATCGATTCAAAATTTCCATACCCCCACACTTCACATCCATACATTGCAATAGGCATTATTGTTGCGTCAAACAGTTTAAGTTGACAGTCTATGGGAAGGTCAATACTGCTAATGCGCCTATATATAAAGACTATGTAGTATTTCCTACACTGTTCTGTTAGATGGTCAATAGTTTCTCCAAATCTATTATTTTTCGTAAAAATGATCCCTAGATATTTATAGCTATCGACGATCTCTAATTGATAATTTCCTAATTTGAAATTCAACATTTTAACAGTTCGTGCAGTGCTGCCGAAAATAACGACTTTTGTTTTACCAGTATTTATTTCTAAATTCCAATGGTCACAGTAGTTGTTATATTCAGCCAATGCTTACTGTAGGTCTTTAGTTTGATTTGCAATTAAGACAGTATCATCTGCATAGAGTAAGGCTAACAGATGTAAGTATGTTATATCATTGCCTTGGATTATAACACCTGTAGGCCTATATTCCACATTTTATAAATATTCAGCTAAGTCATTTAGATAGAGACTGAACAATACCGGTGATAATTTCTCCTTGGCGTACACCCCATTTGCAGATTAACGGACCTGATATGCTTTCGTTGATTCGTATTCGTAGCTTAATATTTTCATATAGGGTTTTAATTACATTGAATATTTTACTATTTATGTTTTTCTTAAGCAGCTCACCCCACAGCGCTTTTCTCCAGATCGTGTCATCAAAAGCCTTTTCTAGGTCAATGTAGGCGCAAAAGGTTCTTTTCTTTAGTTTTTTTGTTATTTCAATGAGGGAATGCAATGCAAAGATATGATCGGTTGTCGAATATCCACGTCTAAATCCAGCCTGATTTTCATTTAAAATATATTCTGCACCTATGTATTTACTTATTCTATTACTACGGATTGCTGTGAAAAGTGTACTTAGACAGCTAACTAAGGTTGTGGGTCTATAGTTTTGTGGCTCCTTTATGTCACCCTTCCCTTTATAAATCGGTATAATAATACCTTCAGTTCAAGCCTGCGGAATATACCCTGAGTCCAGTATTTTATTAAACAGGCGACGGTATATCGGTATCATGACTACTTTTGTTGACTTAATATATTCGTTTAGGACATCGTCGTAACCAGCTGATTTGCCATTTTTTAGGTTTCGTATTTTATCAGAGATTTCTTTCTCTAAGGTTGGTCCATTTAATAAAATATTTTCTTCCGTTGGATATTAGCCTATTTCACAATTTTGGGTAATAGTTTCCTTTTCGCTAATCTCTTTATAATAGGCAAACATATGTTCCATACGTACTCCACATTGCTCAGTTTTAACGTCATTCTCATTTATCAGCTTCCAATATGATTTAGAATCCTTGCTACTCAGCGCTCTGATTTTATTATGAAATGTATTCTTATGTTGAACTATAGTGAGGTTCATGGTCTTTTTGTAATTTTTACATGCTACGATCATATCGTTTTTCGCGTCATTGCATTTATCTACTTGGTGTCTATGTCTCGCTTTGTGATATTCTTTTGGGGCTATCTTGTAGTTTGCCTTGAGCCATGGCTGGTTTATTGTCTTTCTTTATGGTGTTGTGTACTGTGCGGGTTGGTTTTCTCGCACCAAAAGTTGCAATGGCCGCATCCATGAATAGTGTATTTATACTTAGTACAAATCGGTAAGTTTTTGTCTGATCTACCGCTGTATCACGCGCACACGTTTTAGCTTCTTCTATAAGTGGGTTGTCTCTGACGTTACGTACAAATTCGAGAGTTTTCTTGGCTTTCCATTTTGCAGGTTGTTTTGGTTCATTATTTCTTATTGCTGGTTCATTTGTGTGAGTTGACTCGAGATATACAGTTTCATTTGATCGCTTAAACCAGTATGCTACTGATACATCACAATGTATATTTGATAACAGCGAGGAATAATCTAAGATCTCAAAGTCTGTAACATAATCAAGGAGTGCATATGATGAAATGACGTAATCCACAACTGAGCTGTTCTTGCATGTTTGTTTTTCAATGGCCTTATCGCGCCCAACTCTACCATTGCACATTAGTAAATTATTTTATTTACAAACATCAATTAGACGTTTTCCATATGCATTGCACTTATTTCTATCCAGGGATGCCCGTTTATTATTCACAAATGGACTTTACTGATTGGGATGGTCAAACAGGTTACTATCGTTTTGCATATATCAAATAGACGTGATCCGGTAACAGTCGGTCATCTAATTCTCTTGTCTTAGCATTTATATCACCCAGAAGTAGAATGTGGTTACCATTATTAGCAAAGCCTATGATTTGTTGCTCTATCTCATCTAGGGCGCCGTATGGTGTGTATTTGATGTCTACCGGCGGGATGTATATAATCACAATGATAAGTTTACTATCTAGGCCGGTGAACTTTGCGGCAACGTTGATCCAGAGTACATATTTACAGTTTTATTCAATTTCATTTGCATATTTCATAACTTCGTTTCTTATCAGTACTGCAATGCCGCCAGATCCTTTGCTAGCATTTGCCCGACTTTTTACAATTGGTTTAAAATTCAGAATATTTATAGTTTCATACTCACTGAGCATGGTTTCGGCAATGCCTAATATATGTTATTTGTTCACAAAAGCATTCATTTCAGAGTATTGCATTTTACGCCTGAGACTGCAGATATATGTGTCTCAAGTGTGACACAGTTACGATCATCATACCCATTGGCATTATTATTATTATTATTATTATTATTATTATTATTATTATTATTATTATTATTATTTTCGTTGTCGATGTTGTTGTCGTTGTCGTTGTTGTTGTTATCACGTGACTTCTGCCTTGTCTTTTAACTGAGCGCAATTTCTGCGAAATTCTGAGTTATATTGCCAGTTCCAACTGTCAAAATTACAGACACTCAGGTTACGTGCTAAAAGTACGAGCCTGTTGATTGATCCGTATTTTAATGCCCGGATCGTCGGATCCGGATCCGAATCCGGATAATACTGACCCGATTTACTCCAAATTTTAGCATAAGAAGAAGTGTATATGAGGATTTGGGGTGATCCAGAATAAAATGTCCAGATCCAGTTCCGAATCCGGATCAAATCATTGATGCATGGGTTTCTCAGCAGCGGAATGGGCGAAAAATGACAGAGTTTTTTCAGTGTAGTAGTGCAATGAATACATCAGACACCACGCCTGAGCACACTAATGATCCCCAAAGTTCAGAAAACCAGGGTGACGATGCAATTGCTGACACGGAAGACACTTATCAGACTCAACAACTCGAAATGCATGAAGATTTTCCGAAAGATACTGGTTGTTGGACCAGGGTCACGAGCTCAATGATAGCATACTTTTGCTGATTTGGAAGTACTGAGTGTCCAAATTTTTAAAGTGATTTTATTTTGTCAGAGAAGGTATGTCCTGGTGACAAATTTAAACGACAATGTAGCCAAAAGCTGTTTTTCCTGGAGCAGTTGAACGGAGAACATATGAAATGTGACTGGATTTGCTATTCACCGACCAGTGGCAAGGTGTACTGTATTGCATACAAATTGTTTGCACCACAAAATGAACCATCCTCATTGGCAACCACTGAATATAGTGATTGGAAACATGCATCAAGAGACCTTGACCGTCATGAAGTTAGCCAGTCTCATAGAGCATACAGAATAAAATTTGCTGCCAGAAAACTAACAGGTGGACAGATAGATAAGAATATGAAAGAACAACAAGAATCACAAAAAAAGATATTGGCATCACGTCTTAGAAGGAATTTTGAGCGTCATCTTTTAGCTGCTAGAGGCTTAGCATTCGGTGGCAAAGATGAAGTGCTAGGATCAGCAAACAATCGAAACTTTTTAGGAACTCTTGAATTAATTGCCGAGTATGATACCTTCCTAGCTGAACACATCCAGCTAAGGACCAGTTGGAGACTGGGATCGTGGTTGAGCTTTGGGCTGTGATCTTGGAGCGATTCGACAAGTCTAGCAAGTTGCTTCAGGATCTGGAGCTCGATTTAAATACTGCAACGGATCTACTAGCATCTCTAAAGGCATTTGTACAAACACTTCGTCCTCAATTTGATGACTGAGAATAAAGGAGGAATTCTCCCAAACAGTCAAAACTACAAAGCAGAAGTGAAGAGAAAACGCAAAAGAAACACAAAATGGGATGATGGCAATGCAGAAGATGTTCCTCTATCGCCATCGGAGAGATTTAAGATGGACGCATTCCTGCCGATTTTGGACCAACTTTTAGCTGCACTAGCGAAACGTCTGACTGGATATCAATGTATTCGGTATAGGTTTGGGTTCCTATTTAACATACAGGACAGAAGTACTGAGGATCTTCGCAAGGCTGCAACGTTTCTCATTGAAAAATATCCAGATGACTTTCAGCAATCTTTCACAGATGAACTTGTGCAGTTTCGGGAGCTAGTCAAGCTATTAATCTCAAATTTCAATGCTAGAGAAAGCAAGGAACTTCAGATGCACAAACTCATCAGTCACAATGGATTATGTGTAACTCACTTCTATGTATTGAGCACAACTTGTTGGCTACAATTGAAACAAGGGACATCATTGAGAAGTTTGCTCATAGGAAGTCTCGCAATGTTACCCTGTAAGAGAATGACATTACAAGTCATTCTATGAACAAAGTTCTTAACGCATTCTTGGAAAATATCTTTACGACAGAGTAATCCTGCTTTAAGCGTCCACCCTTTGAAGCACAAATACATGTAAATTGAAAACATATTATGCCATAAATTGATTAGTCGATTACCAAATTGTTTTAGCCTTATGGGAATTCCATCTTTTGGTCCCATTGGGTTTTATCTTTAAAATTAGCTTCAAACATTTTACCAATATATTTGTGCAGCTCGCCGGGCGGTGTCGGGCCATTCCGATGTCTCATGTTGACTCGCCATACCGTAAGTGCATGACGAGTGATGACGCTGGTTAGCATCCGGTCTCGGTGTGACGGACCCTGTACGAGACTGCCCTGCGGGAAACAAAAACTGGCTCCTAAGGCCGGTGGAACTCAATCATTCCGGTGGGGCCGTGCGACCATTGTCGCAAACATTAAACACAACGGTCTCATCCCAAGAGTTTGTGTCACCAGTATGCCTGTATATAGCAATTTCATGATCTATGGACTTACAAGATTTGATTTGGTGGCCTAAAAATATAAGTCTATACAATGTGTTTACCTAAAATATGCTAGATAAAACTACAATAAGAGCATACGAAAATACAAGACATGGAGGCAGGTAGATGAACTTTTAAACATAGAGCTCCCGGAGGTACCACAGACTCGTAGGTCCGCAGCGGTATCCCCGCAAGGGAGGCTCCCGTATACGAGACATAGCTATTTAACTTAATATAAGTTATTATACCTCTAGGCTGAAAGGAAGAAAAATATCTCAGACGAAAAGTGATGTGCCTCATGCGGGCACTACTCCTACAAGTTAGGTTGAGGAGTATTATCCTGGCATGGACCATCGTCGCTGAATCCTTGCGAGAGGCAAGTGCCACGTGCGGGCCTCTGTCTCCGGAAGGTGCTGCCATGGCTTAAAGCGGGAGAGGAGTAGCAGGCAAAAATGGGCCCACTCTAATATTCCAAACAAAAATGCTGTAGCAAGAAAAGATTATGACTATAGGGGTGCGTACTGTTTTACGTGAAGATGTAACGGAAGTTTCCCGATATATTCCTTCGTCACCATCTTATGTGATTCCTAATATGCTGAGTTAGTAGTTGCCGCTTTATTTCTGTGGGCCTTCTGCTCTGCTTAATCCTTGTTTTGTTGTTTTCAGAACAAGAATTAGTTTAGGCCGCAACTGGCCGATAACTACCTAGCTATTAGACACGGCTGTCACGAGGACATCAATACTGCAGAGAGCGCTCATGCATGTTACTTAGCGGGATCTCCGAACTGGGTGAGAATCCGGACATTCCGCGTTGCAACAACATGAAACATTACAGGACATGGTTTACATTTCACTGGAATAATTTTTTTCCATGCCTTTCTTTTTTTGTGTTCTTTTTATTATTAATATTACGGTACGTGCTATAACTTTATTTAGTATATGATCCTAAACAATAGCTCACATGGGTGTTCCCATTAGTACGGATAATCATAATCTCCGCAAAGAACACTCAAGCTCCAACGTACCATAATTTAAGTTTATAAATATATATAAAAATATAATAACAAAAAGACAAGGTATATAAATATTACCTATGTAACATACCATTATGAGGTATGTTTTTATTAATCACACCAAATTACTTGCTTACCCCGGGTAAATAAAGGGGCACGCAACACGTATCACCAAGTATTATTATTATATATATCTAAAATATCTATTTGCGGCCCGGCCTTGGGGGTCCGCAACGGGCAGCTCTCGCTGACCCTATATCCATCCTGACATCTAAGACAGGAAGAAAATTAATAAGAAAAATAAGATATATAATAATAACTTAAAACTGGTTTATCAGGCAGCCTCAGCGAGGCTGAGACTGCATGACGGGATTGTGACGTTATTGCACTGCGGGAGGTTGTATTCTTTATGTCGCACACAACGTCCTTACAACTTTAGAGCCCGCAGTACTCATTTTGTATGAGACTCAACTGGACACTTAAAGTGTGTAGGATAACCATAGTCATCCTAGGGACGGGATTCAATTGATCTAACATATATAATAAGAAGAAAAGTTTGTCAAAAATTAAGTAATAATTTAACACATTTCCACGAATCGCCTATTAACATTTCTGCTGAATTATACATGATTACACCTCAGCAGCGAAATTTCCCCAATCGAGTCTGGGTCCCGTGACTAACGGTGGTAGGTCGTGGTGAATGCACTGTCATTGCTGAAATGCTCTCATCATTATTATTATTGGCACTGTCCGAAACATCCGAAGTGATGGTGGCGGAAATATGGGCCTCCATGATGTCCCTCACAGTTACCGCTGGCTCCAGGATATCCGTCCGTGTAGCAGCGGCGGTACTAGTAATTGCCAATGTTGCTGATGCGGTGGTGATGGGAGCTGACGTGATGATGCCAGTTGTAGCTGGCGTGGTGGTAGCTGCAGTTGTCTTTGTGATGGCGGTGTGCGGTACCGTCGGCTGAAGTCGTGGTACGGAAGCAGATACGGTGGGAGACGACATCCATCGGAACTTAGCAGACGACTAGCAGTAATGTTAGGTACGGGATAAATGTCCTGTGTATGGGCGATTCGTTTCTTTCCCGCGTATGGACGTTTCGGTGTGGTTCTCTTCCTGACTGCTGGGTCAGAAAGGCGAGGAAGCGGATGCTGAATAACATGGATCGGAGTTACGTTGATTGTGACAGGCTGCGATGGTCCTTCGTCTATGGTAAGTTCAGGTGGAGATGGAGACTGCGGATAGTTAAAAATGTCTATCTCCGCAGATGTCGTAATCACCACTGAGATTGGCTGACTGGATACTATGGTCTGTGATTCTATGGTGGCGAGAGTGGTAACCGTAGCTGACTGGCTAGTAACTGGTGCGGGAGCTGTCGCACGGGATTTTACGGGAGATTTCTGCTTCTTACTTTGCTTCAGGACCAGCGTGGATGAAGTGATTGCGGGCAGAATTGCACATCTGGCTGTCGGTACGTTACTTGCTGTAGCTGTGGGAAGACGATGTCCAACGGGATATCTATGCATGGTGTTTTTTGTTCGGGCCATTTTCTCGGTCGGTAGAACCTTGACCGGGAGCCGAGATTCGAAGCGGAACGGCATGATCCTCATTCTCTTCCCCAGGAACTAACGTCACTTCCAACACATGATGATGATGCCGAAGCGCGTGGGTGATCCCGTAGCGACTAGCAGTGTAGAGGTACTGGCACATCACACAAAAGGCTGATTGAAAGAGATGATCCTTATTAATATGAAGGGTGCGGTCGGATTTCCTAGTGAAAGTTCTGGTACATGGCTCTCCGCTAGTCAATAATGAGCTACACGGGAACCGCTTCGGAACTGGCACCGATTCTTCTTTGGAGGAATCCGATAACGCGAGATCTTCAAGGAGTGACATCTCGTTCCCGCATGGTAGTTAGTTGCGGGAACTTTATTCAAAACCTAATGCCCTATCTCTTCATAGGTTTAACTTTCCAGGCCAAATATAATAAAATAATAATAAGAAGAAAAACAGCAGAATTTAGTTTGCGACACGAAAGAAGCCTAATGCTATGTTCTTCCCTGGTGTCGAGTTTTGATGGGAAGACAAAGTTTCAGAGTGCGCTTCCTGCCTTTATACTATTTGGTGACGTCACAGGCGGCGGATGACCACACCTAAAAAGTTTTACAGGTGATTCGGTCATTCTTATGTGGATATTTCCTTGCTTTTCGCCTGGACGTGTTAGGAGTAATTCCTCCCATATGAGGGGAGTAGTTGTAACTATAGGAAGAATGGCCGTTTAAACTTGTCTTTATTTCACACATTCAACAGCCTCCGATCAACATAGAAACGTGGTACTTCTTTCCTTGTGGCGCCTCACCTTTTAATTAGCGTGCAGCGGTTTTCCAGGTTGGATGCTTATAAACTTGCCTATTCGAATTTTAGGCTGGAGCGCCTGATGGGGTTCGTGGGAGCCAGGTGACGTCAGCAGTAATCTCCAGAACTCACCCTCGCCACTCCTCCATCATGCTGTGGTAGTTGCGTTGTTGGGCGGCTCTTTTGTTTAAAGTGTTTGATCCAACTCACTGGAAATAGTAGTAAATGTCACGTGGCCCTAAAAAGCACGTGGTTGATCGGAACCGTGTATGCTGTCTATGGCGACGGTCAAAAATGCTGTTGCTGAGATGTAGTCTGTTGCAGAGGCGAGAGATAAAAAAATATATATATGTTACATCAAGATCTTTATAATGTCCCGTATTTGCGCGAGTTCATTAACATGCGTCTTGGTAAGTGTCTGTAATAGGTAGTTCTCAGTCCGTGTTGATTATAGACTGGAACGCACGGGAGAGAATTTTTGAAATTCTCTCTGTGATTTTACTGCAGGATGTTTGATGCCGCTTTACCGGCCCGTGCGCTAATGATTTGTAGCACGGTAGAGCAGTTGTGCTCTTAATAAAAAATTTAACAGTAAAGTTGCAAGTAATTTTTATGAGTGGTTTAAACAGTGCTATTCATGCTGTAAATCAACGTTACTGATCCCGTCAAGATAGCTGTGTTTTCTGAGTGGGAGGGCTGGCCAAGCATTCTCCTCGATGGGTAGAACTAGCTCCGTCCCGGCTTAGACCAAACATATCTGTACCATTTTTAGTAATGGCTAAATTACAGCACAACTCGCAAACATGTGTGCCACAATTTTTATGATTACAATGCCGTCGTTCGGAGATTGTGAATACAGTCAACCTGACTGTCTGTGTTTCTGTCATGTTGGTGATTTGTATCTGTTATGCGTGACTGGTTCTCTGCGGATGATACTTGCACTGTGGTGAGGATGACACGTTTATGGCCGCCGGGTGCGGGGAAGTGGGAGGGACAGGTGGCGTGAATGTCAACTTTATCGAACCCTGAGGGTATTTCACTCTGTAATGGCTGAGCCCGTGGGCGGGACAGACTTACTTTAGAACAAAGATGACCTGTTGGATGCTGTCGTAACTTTGATCAAACCATTGTCGAATTCAACTTTTCGGTAGCAAAATCCTACTCGTGACTGACTACAATGCGAGCATCTTGCTCTCTTATTAATATTGACTGTTATTACGTGTAGATGACGTATGTAGTTTAGCTGTTTTCGTACGACGTCAGGAGAAATGGGTAGGGGAGGATGCTGGACAAGCATTTCTCCCATGACGTGTACTGTAGATGGCTGTGTTGCATTCCTGATATTCATATGATCAGTTCTCCAGTAACTGGATAAGAAGGTGTGTGCGGGAGATTTGTTGGCTGCTGTCTGTTGATGATATTGCTGTTGTCGGGATGTCCGGGCGGCTGTATGATGCTAATGTTATAGGCGAAGTGCGCGCATTCCAGTTTTCCACGCTGGTGAACGCCAAGTCTGTTGTTATTTATGGGAGATGTAGTCTGCGAGAGGTATTACTCCTCCCGCAGTTCTGTGTGGGAGGAATTTGTTGAAGGAATTTTTATGTCTCTACAGGTAATTAATTAAGACCGGTAGGTGCTGCTAAATGCTGTTGATGCCGATGTTGAATGTCTCCATTATGTTGAGTATAACTGAGCAAGTATGTGATGTAGGCGCAATGATGAATTGACATATCCAGTCCTGAAGGCAGGTGTGTTCTTTGTAAGTGGTGATGTTCTGTCTGTTGCATGATGTTCTGACTGCTCACGGAGGAGTATGGTAGGCCTATTGGATGGGGTGGCCTTTGGACGGGGGAGGTTGTCATCTCCCGTTACACGACGGTTGGAGTCTTGTCATAATTTTTAGACAACGGGAAAATTCGAGCCGAGAGTCTGGTGAACAGGCTGCTTCCCTGCCCACTGCGGGGGGGGGGGGGGTAATGTTAGTCGGTACGGTGCTGGATGCCGCCTCCTCTGTTGCAGCAGTCTCTCTCATACCTGAAGATTGACGGTCAACAGATGACGAGTGGAGTGTGAATTGGACTGGGCTGGTGATGTCCGAACTTGGTGTGTAGATAAGGGACCCGAATTGGAGTGAGGATGGTGGTGGGACTATTGGAGAGGGTGTCCCTTTGGGGGGGGGGGGGGCTGTGGTTTCGCGATTTCGGGAATTGGTCGGGTACACCTTGTTGTATGGTTCTGCGGTTCTAGACATGCCAAGGCTTCATCCAGCCTCTTCACTTCCATACTATTCACCACATGTTCCACCCCACAGGAAGCATGGCTTGGGTCAGCCTCAGCTTCTGCTTGTGGTAACTCTATGATGGGGGGGGGGGGCATAGCATGAAGTCCATCTGGTCCCTTGGACAAAACAAACACAAAATTCTTCAGATACGACTTCCCAGATCTAGTAGACCAGCGCTGAGGAGGGAGAGGGCGAGTACGTATCTCGTCATCGTCGTCAGTATTAGCCGCTTGTTCATCCATGTTCTAGCTCGGTAGAATGGGGTGAACTGGCACCACAGTGCTCTGCGCTAACCATGGGAATACAAATTTCCGTAGAAATATCTGTCTAGGTACCGGTGTCATGAGAAACGCCCAGTCCGAGCTCTGGTGCTGGGTCGTCACTGACACAAGGTTTAAGTCGATCGAAGTGGATGATGGAGGTCAGGCCATCTGAAGCACGGATGCGGTAGGTCACGTCCGATGTCTTACCTACTACCACATAGGGGCCTTTCCACTGGTAACTCAGTTTACTTGGCACGTTTGCAGACCGTTGTGAATCGTGTACCCAAACCATTCTTCCTGCTTCATATGGATCTCCATGCACTATCCGGTCGTGCCATGTCTTTTGCCGCCGGTGTGCAGTGGATAGTGTTTCTCTCACTAGCTCATGGGCTAGTTCTGTCCTTTGCCGCAAGAGTTCAACATAGAGAGATGGTGAATTTTTCTCCCCTGGTATCCGTGGCATGGCCAGGTCCAAGGGTAAGGCTAATTCACGGTCTAATATTAGCCGAGCAGGGGTGTAGCCCATGCTGGAATGTTCCGAAGTGCGGCACATATGGGAGCCGTAGATCCCAATCTCTACAATCAAGGCGTGTTTCCTTGGTAAGCATCTCCGTGAGAGTTGAGTTGAATCTCTCTACCATCCCGTCGCTCCGGGGTGATACGGAGTTGTCCTTGTTTTGACGATATGGAATAATTTGCAGAGCTCTGATATGAGCCGGCTCTCAAAATTACTTCCTTGATCGGAGTGCAGTTCATAAGGCATACCAAAGTGGCAGAACACATTGCTGGCCAAGATCTCCACTACGGTGGATGCCTCTTGGTCCGGCAAAGCAAATGCTTCTACCCACTTCGTAAAATAATCTTGTAATACGAGGATATATGTATTCCTGTCATCCGTCATATTCAAGGGTCCGAGCACGTCGATAGCCACTCACTCCCATGGTGCACCAACAATCTTAATTTGCGATGGTGCGATATGGTGTTGGCCAACAGCACGTCTTTGGCACGGGATACATTTGGCAACCCATGCCTTGACACTATCGCGAATCCCGATCCAGTGGAATCTCAGTTTGATGCGAGCAATGGTTCTCTCCACGGCCGGATGTCTGGCATTATCGTGTAGTTGTTGGAGTATAAGCTCTCGATAACTTTCCGAAACCACCAAACGGTCATTAATGTACAAAACGTTATTTATTAGTTGACATTGTTCGAACCGTTGGTAATAATATTTAGCCGTGGGAGACAAAGGTGTCACCGATTCCTTAGGAGGACGTACCCCTCCTGAATCCACGTGTATATATTCTGTGTCTTCATGTCTGTTGTTTGGTGGTGTGCGATTTTCTCCGGATTCCACTCTGCGCACTTCAATTCAGGGAACTCCGGAGATGGCTGTTTTGACTGTGTCAAGGTGTCGGCCTCTTCCTGTTCAGCCTCTGCGCCGATTCTGCTAAGGGCGTCGGCATTTCCATGCAATTTGCAGGGACGGTGAACAATGTTATAGTTATAGGCCTGCAGGGATTCCGCCATCTCGCTACCTGGCCCTCTGGATTTTTTTAAGTTCCTGAGCCACTGTAGTCTGTACGGAGTGTAAAAGGGCGCCCATACAGGAAGAGTTTATAATACTTGATAAAATGGGCCGCGGCCAATAATTCTCGATTGGTGGTTGCATATCTTTTCTCAGTTCTATTCAGAGTACGCGAACCATAACACAATACCTGCTCTGTTCCGTCTTCGGTGACCTGCGATAGAACTGCGCCGATAGCGAAAGCTGACGCATCAGTGTCTAAGATGAAATCGAGATTTGGATTAGGGTGAGCAAGAATTGGGGCGGTCGTCAAGAGTTCCTTCAGTGCCTTGAAGGAGCCTTCAGACTCACTCGTCCACTCAAATGGTCGATCTTTCTTGGTGATCTGGTAGAGGGGTGAAGCAATCTCACTGAAATGTCGGATATAATGGCGATAGTACTGGCATAGGCCAAGAAAACTCCGTGTCTCTGTAACTGAAGAGGGCCATGGCCACTCTGCTACTTCCTTAGTTTTTGATGGCTGTGTAGCCACTCCATCACCGGATATGACATGTCCCAAGAACTCGACGATCTGTCTGAAGAGATGACATTTCTTTGGTTTGAGTTTCAAATTAGCCACACGGAATCTGGAAAGCACGGTGTCTAAATTGATTAAGGTTTGCTCAAACGTAGGTCCGAAGACTATTACGTCATCGATGTAACAGAGACAGATCTCCCATTGCAGTGTGGTTAATAACTGCTCAATAAGTCATTCAAAAGTTCCACAGATTACAAAACAAAGCTTCACGGTGCTGGGTACGTCAACCAGCTCTGAAGACCCACTGGGCAGAGTTTACTTGCTGTGGTGAAAAGCCGAAAGAACACACATAATTAGTGCGGCGTCGTTTGAAATACCACTTTTAGGCGTGGCCGGCAGATCCGGCGAGTCATCCACCAAAGAGCATCCTGCCTCTACATCTGTAGATTCAGATTATCAGGCCGCAAAGGCCTCACCGCAAGTTTGTGTTCCGAATGTAGATGTTGTATTCGTGAACGTTTTTATCAAAAGTTTCCAAACTACTCCCGTAAAAGGGGAGTTACAAAATTGTTTTAGTGCGATGGGTTGGAAACTGTACTCTACGGGATAAAAACCCAACGCATAGCGAATAAAGACGCGTGTCGCGCTTGATAATAGTTGATACAGCTCCAACCTGTTCGGCCCCTGGCGGAGGATGCTTCCGATCACTGGATCGCTTCTCCTTTTATACTCTCCATGACGTCACAGGCGCAGGCCTCATCCAATCATCGTTCGAGCAACAGCCAATTAGCGCACAGCTAATAATAGCGTCGTCGAACGTTCTAGAACATTCTAGAAGTTTTTCGTCCACGTGGTTATGACGTCAGGGAAATATTTTGAAGATAATCAAGAAGAGTTTTTCCTGGATAACTCAGCCATTTCTCAACCGATTTTGAAATGGTTTACAGATTTAGAAAGCCCGTCCAATTCTGGTCTTGATTAATGCCAGATTTAACGGGAACAGACAATTAATAAGAATTACAGAGTACCAGCTCGGTACACTATAAGCGCCATCCTATCTAGGTCACAGCCATGTGCTCCATATAAACAGCGTCCTGACGCGCGCATGTGCATAATGCGTTTTAACGAACTTAGTCGTTTTTAGACACGCTCTCTCTCTCTCCCATAGGCCTATATACGCTTATAGCTCTACCCAGAGGGGCGTGTTCAGGAAATGAATCCTAGATGGGCGGCGCATACCCAGCTTAGCTGGTACGGCCGGTACATGACTAGTCGATCCGAACTACACCTTATATGATCTATCAGCCATGCTGCTTATTTAATACATTATTACCACTGAACCCTGGAATTATTACAGTATGTTATTTTAAAACAGCTACTTGTAGATATTTGAATGGATTCCTGGTTTCACTAGGTTTATGTGAATTTGCAATTGCTGACAATCTCAACCTAACACTATTTTGCCCCATTAAAGTTAAAATTGCATGTTTCCTTGGACAGTTTTTCGATCCGTAGATGCCATCACAACTCCCCAGTTGGCAGTGTTTGTCTGACATATTTTCCGATAGATGCCACCCCCTCCCTTCACACATACACGCACGCATGCCCGCATACGCATGCACGCACGCACACACACGATTAAGATACATATCATGTACATGTATTAGCATGTGGCAGACTAGTATTAGGATGAGTTTGTCAACTATACTAATAGCTCAACTTCAACAAATGAGTTTACTAATTAGTAATTAGGGTTTTTTCTATGAATATGCTAGTCATTGTCACATCGTTTGAGTCTGCTCTGGCTCAAATCGGCACTGTGACAGATATTTGGATAGACTGATGTCAGTTTATCCAAATATCTGTCACATGGCCGATTTGAGCCAGAGCAGACTCGGACTAATTGCTACTTACGATGATATTTAGTCCCTTATCACTATGATGTCAAACTTTTTATTTTCAAGGACTCACTAGAATACATGATGGGCTTATGGCTACACCATGGCGGGGAGAAGGCACCATTGTAAATTATGTCACCAGATGAACTCTCACCTATCACGTGAAGTGGGCAGAAATCTGATTGGCTACCTTCAGCCCACTAGCATAATGTTACTTAACATAGCTAGAAATCACAGGTCTGCAAGTACGGCCTTGAACAGCGTAGCTATGTGAGTGGGTGTATGTTAGTACGCGGAATATTGAGCATGTTTGTTGACGCTCATTGAGACTCTTGGCAATATGATTATATAATGAGAGGCCTGGTATAACTTTAGTTGACCATCTCTGTAAATTTTCCAGAAGGTCTATATGTTTTCTATAATGAGGACTCCATCCCTGGTTCACATATTCGACATAAGGTCTTACCAATGATGTGTAAAGTGTTTTGAATAATTTTATGTCTAAATGCACAAATTTGCGCCGGATAATTCCCATGATTATATTGTCCATGTTAACTTTATCAACAATGTGTTTTTCAAATGATAATACCAATATATATTTCAGTGTTAGTGAATTCTATAGGTGTACCATCTTTTACTAATCTGTAACTGTACTCTTCTAAGGATGATTTACCAATTTGCATGCATTTACATTTCTCTGTGTTGAATTGTAAGAGGCACTTATCTCAGCAATCCCCTAACAAATATATATCTGATTGCATTTTTAATCTATCTGGTGTGGAATTTATTTCCTGAAACAACTTTGTGTCGTCTGCATATAAATTACGTCACTGCCATTTTTTATACAATTGGGTAGGTAAAGCTGAATTGATTAGGTGCGTGATCGGTTTTGAGATAATGTCACTTGCATATTTGAATAGGTCATTGCTCATGCCATCAGGTCCAGATGCACATCCATTTTTCAGGGCCTTAAGTGCCTTCTCAACTTCTGGTGTTTTAATTTGTGTTAGTAATGGCCTGGGATCTCCTGAGAACGGGTGCAAGAGCTCATCATCGTTGTCACTGAACTGTTCCTTGAACCGTTCTCGGATCACCTCAGCTTTTCCCTGGTCAGTCCCGATAAAGTGTCCTTCAGAGTTGTGCACAGTGAGTGGTGGTGTGTAGTTAGTAACTCTCAGGGCTCGGGCTGTTTGAAACATTTTGTGACAGTCATCCGTGGCAGTGATTCCATCTGCTAGGGAGTCTCCCTGTTGAATAGCAAGATCTTTTAAGCATTTGCTAATGTGGCGCAGAATAATATTGCGCTCCTGGCGTAGTTTGGTGCGGTCTTCACTTTGGCCACTTTGATAGATGCGCAGCCATAATGCTTTCTGCTCTGCTGACAGTTTTACTACTAGAGGGTCATCTGTATACCTAGTTTGGTTGTTTTTAAGAACACCTATGGTACTGGTAGCGGATGATTCCATAGATTTCAGTATTTTGGTTAGGGCTTCGTTTGGATCAGAGCTGACATTGATATCAGCTATCTGCTCCCCAAGGGCTTTTTTGTATGACATTTGAGTGTCAGTGTCGCTGATGAGCTTGGGTTGGTTGTAGGTGACTCTACCCTCTTGCCTGGTATGGTGTTTATATATTAGGTAGAGATCATTCATCTGAAGGCATGTAATGACTAGCTTACGGTCAGAATTGAGGTCTGTGCCTCCATACGAACGAGCGTTCCGGAGTAAGGGTTTTGCTTCTGTCTTGCATAGTATGAAATCTGAACAGTCTATGCCTAAATTATATCAAATTTCCTACTAAATTCAATGAAACACAATTTAAGAAATATCGAAACAATTTAAATCAAATTCTGCGAAATGTAAAAACAAATTACTTCCAAAGCCAATTCACAGAGCATAAAAATGATATAAAGAAGATTTGGAAACTAATAAAACACTGCTGAATAAACAGAAATGTAAAACAGAAGGATCCAAATTTGTATACAACAACAAAGTCATTACTGATAATCAAGAAATTGCTGCCAAGTTTAATGAATGCTTTATTAACATTGGCACATAACTATCCAAGAAAATTAACACCAATGCAAGTCCTAGCATGCGAGATTATCTGCTAGGCAATTATCAATCCTCAATCTTTCTAAACCCTACTGACCCAGAGAAGATCTCAAAGATACTAATGCAAAGTAATCCTAACAACAGTGCGGGATTTGATAACTTGAAGTGGGCGGTATTAAAAAATTGCATGCAAGATACAATGACTCCACTAAATCACATTTGCAACCTATCACTAATACAAGGCATCTTTCCATCATAACTCAAAACTGCACGTGTAACCCCAATTTACAAAGCAAAAGACTCCTCTGACTTCACTAACTATCGGCCAGTCTCAATACTACCACTGTTTTCGAAGCTCTTGGAAAGACTTTATTATAACAAGCTAACGAATTACTTAAAGAAAAACTCTATCCGTTACCAGTCACAATACAGGTTTCGGGAAAAACACTCCACAATGTTAGCTCTTATAGATATGATGGAAAAGATAGTAAATACATTGGACAAAAAAGAACATATTCTTGGAATTTTTATAGATTTATCTAAAGCATTCGATACAATAGACCATAACATTTTAATAGAAACACTCTCAAACTACTGAATACGAGGCAATGCACTGGACTGGATAAAAAGCTACTTATCCAGTAGAACACAATATGTCCAGTATAATAGAGTCCTATCTAAGAGTGGAGAAATAGTCTGTGGTGTTCCTCAGGGTTCAATTCTTGGTCCGCTGTTGTTCTTACTCTATATGAATGACCTACCATATGTTTGCAAACACTTGTCATTAATTCTCTTTGCAGACAATACTAATGCTTTTTGCAGCCATAAAAGCGTTGATACTTTATACAAAAACATAAATGAAGAAATAGAAAAAGTAATTTATTGGTTTACGGTTAACAAATTATCGCTCAATGTTGCAAAAACAAATTACATCTTATTCACAAATAAAAAAATGAAAAGTACTGATCTCCATAAAATTTATGTAGATAATCAAGAACTATGTGAGGCACAATTTGTCAAATTCGTAGGTGTTTATTTGGACAAGAAACTCACATGGGAGAAGCATATACAAATTGTAACGTCAAAGCTTGCAAAGAACATTGGTATTATGCGGCGACTAAAAAGCTACTCACCAAAAAACTTTAGAAAAACGCTATATAGCACAGTAATAGTACCGTAAATCACATACTGCAACACTATTTGGACCAACACTTGCTGATCAAAACTAAAAAAATTAAAGACACTTCAGAAAAACGCTATAAAGATATTTTCTCAAACAGCAGCGGGTCAAAATGTTTTTAAAACAGAAAAACTATTAAAGCTTGAAGACATAGGAATGCTCCAACTATACTCCGTCCTCAGACTTCTATAACAATAATCTACCAACTCCATTATTAAACCTCTTCAAGAATAATGAAGCCATACACTCACACAACACACGGTCACGAAAAGAATCCGCATACAATCTTCTGCCGCACAGAAGCCTCCAGATAAAAGCCATCAACAAAAGCAATACACCTATAGAACAACACAGAAACAGACATCCGCACACAGATTATCACCAAAAAATCATACAAAAAGAACCTCAAGACAATTATTATAGAAGCCTACTAATCCTTTCACTGATGAGTCCTTGACAAAGTGCATTGCTTATGATACACATCTAGTTCTGTTTGGTGTTTTGAATTTGATCTGACTGGAATCATATTGTTAGCTGCATAATAATGCTGTGGATGTAGATGGAAGGATGTATGTCTGTGTATTTTTATAGTAACCAAAGTCATCTATTATTTATATATTTATATTTGTAATGTGTAATAGTTGGATCCTTCGAAACATGTAATTTAATGTCTGTATTGATCATCTGTCAGCTTCCAGTCGGAATAATTGCAAAATATTCAACAGTTTTCATAAATTGTTCCCTCTGGATTTAAGCGAGATATAGGATCGTCATCAGGGAAAGGGTTAAACACATATAGGTAGACCCCTTTAGAAGAACATATGAGGAGGGAGTATGGCTGTGGAAGTCTGGTGGATTAATTTTAGGAAGATCATCACTACCACTATAATAATAATAATAATAATAATAATAATAATAATAATAATAATAATAATAATAATAACAATAATATAATAATAATTCATCACATACTGGATTACTGTTTTCAAGCTCGATGAACGGCCCTTCCCCCACCCCCTCCTAAACCCTCTCTCCATTACCTCTAGCAACTTAAAAATGCAGATCTTCTAGCACTAAATGTTAAAAATGTTAAAGTAATGCATATATACTGTGGGTGCAAGTGGAAAAAACAAGATATATATATATATATATATATATATATATATATATATATATATATATATATATATATTAGTATAATTAACTACTAGTAACTTAATTATGTTTTTGTGTGCGTTACGTGTATTGTTGTAATGTTGTTATGTGTAATATGTACAGTAATGTAATGTTGTAGTGTTTCTTTGTCTAATATATGTTAGGGGTCCATCACCACATAGGCTTTGCCTTTGATGGACTACCTGTCCTTTGTAATATAAATGTGAAATGCTACTATAAAGTAAAAAATATTTGAATTGAATTCGGAAATCCGCGCAGATCCGCATTTCAGATTATACCGAAATATGGAAGCTGAGAAAAGAGAAGTAGATGTTTTGGTAAGCTTGGTACCTTTTAAAGATGCTTAATAAGAATTATTTGAAGTGATAAAATAGCAATTGTTATCTAATCCATTCATATAAACTTGTCTTTAACTTGATTTCTTATAATAAGCTTGGTAAATCGTTTAATTATATGGCGATACCGGTTTTCGTTATTTTTTTACATCTACTTGTTAAGTTGTTAAAATTTAAAAGTCCTCCATGGTCGTATTAAGAACGCGATTGACTAGTCACAACACCAATTACAGTCAGGGTTGATAGAAAAGGTCCAATTTACAATGCCATAGTACTACAAGAAGTCTCAGAAAGTTGCATAATGTTTCATCTGCTAAAGACTTAACGGTAAAGAAAGACATGCATCTACCGTCATGGTTCTTCTGACTGTAATACTCAGTGGCAACATCGAGACACATCCAGGCCCATCCTCAACATTCTCAACATACTCATGTGGCTACTGCGAACTACAAGTTTGGTTGGTCAGCACAGGCCCTCTCTTATGATGAACGGTCCGTCTGGTTCCAAAGTCATACCTTGATATGCGCACTGCAGTTTATCAGAGACTGGAAGCTAAAGATCTAGAGGTGCATGGATATGTAACAGATGTGGCACACCGAAATTATGATAATCATCTTTTCCACTCAAACAATTAATATATATATATATATATATATATATATATATATATATACACACTTGTATATATACTTGTATATGCCTTCTATTTATTAGAATTGTACTTGTTAGTATCGTACATAGTTCTCTCGAACAGGCATGACAAACCGCCTCCCTCCACAGCCACATTTTCATCAGATCTCTTGTAATTGTTTTCGGACAGTATTCAAGGATTCGGTAGACCTATTCAGCATTCAATGGTAGTACGCTTATGACAAATTTATCCAGTGGTCTTGAGGAATGTCCATTTGCAGGCCATGAGAAGACTTATGTTTGGAACTTTGCCACCGGAATGACTGCTTGGATCAAAAACCAAGTCAGTCATTCCAATGGTAAATTTTCAAAAATAGTTTTCTTTTGGAAAACCTGAGCGGCACACCCCCCCACCCCACCGCACATAATTTTCACTCTCACTATGGCTTCACAGTATTAGAAAAATGAATATCGGTATCAATATCAATTTTCATACCTGGTATACCTTTAATACTGGTATTATTCCGATGGGAAAAATGGAGTGAGGCTTGAGTAGTATGATTCCATATTCAACTAGAGCTTGGCGGTCTGACAGTAGTACCGTGAGGACCGCGGTATACCGTGACCGTTGACATTTCCAAATACCGTGAATACCGTCCATAATGTTTGAGCAATATTTGAGAAATATATTCATAAAATCTGACTTGACCAAGGGTAAATAGGTGCTAATAGTGCCAAAAATACAGGCATCCCTAACTATTAGCCGAGTTGAGGTGAAAGGGTCGTTGTAAAAACAAACATCAAGACGTCAATTACAAAATAATGACCGGCAGAATTGTATGTCAAACGTACGTCTTGAAAGTCTCACGGTAAAATTGCTTTATTTAAAACATCTAAACTCATTCTCTGGCCGTCCGCCGGTAGTAATTACACTATAATATATTCCCTATTCCCGTTTCTATTATTTGTAATTTATTACTCCAAGCATTTTGTCACCGAACAAACACGCTAGAATAACAAAATAACATACAAACTGCGTGCTATTCAAACACAACAGCGATCTCGCAAAGATGTATCTGATTGGTTGTTCATGAACTAGACCGTGGGAAAATACATTACTATGCTGAATTTATCAATGAAAATGTACTAAAATGTAGTATTTGCTCGCGCCGTTTTGATCACGTGCTAATTTATTAACAACGGGCAGCGTTGAAGTCGTTAATTTGTATTTTTCTGGCTTGTTTTAAGAAATTTCTTTAAGGATTAAATCCAGTTTAAGTAACGATGCCTAAAAATTATAGTGTTTTAGTTTTTGTAATTCATTTTGCAACTGGCTACACGTCGGAAGTTCGTGGAAATAGCTTTTTACACGCATTGTTCACGTGAAGCATGGCGAGTAACGAGTCTGCACATCGGGTACTCGGTAATTATCAGAAGCTTTGGAATCGGCTATATTCAATGTCGTGTTATATGTATGTGTATAGGCCTGTTTTCGCGAGTAACAGAATATACGACTCCAACAGAAATAAAAGCGTACAACACTCGCCCCGTTTAAATACTCGCAGATTTTGTCTAGACTCTGTTTATCAAAGCGTTCGACTGCCAAAATAAAATTTACCGTTTGCTGGTCACACGCATTAATAGCAAAAACAATCGAGATTTAAAATAGTGCACCCCAATGTCTCAAACAGCGGGTTATAGTTAGCGAGTCGACCACACCCTTTGACCGATATTCCCGTGAATGATATTACGTCAATAAAAATAGTGACCTAATAAAATCGTGAAACTAAACAGTCGCAATAGCCATGTTTTTCTTCTCTAAATCAGGAAGCCGATTTATTTATTTTACCTATATTTACCGTTGATTGGAGATGGAATTGAAAAGGAAATGGAAAAAATTGTTCTAATTTCGTGGCATGCCTCAAGCTCAGATGACGGTATACCGCGGTATTTTTTCATGGTACCGATACCATCATTTAAATATCAATACCGCCCACCTCTATATTCAACGTATATCAGCACTGCTTAAATAGTCGCCGCAAACTTCCACAATGAAACCAAGAAATTACATGAATCCTGATATTAAACACTAAATTTTAATTGTCTTCAGTTAAATCATGTCCCAAAACATCTGAAACTCCCCCAAATCGTCCCTACAGATGATTTGAATTTGCCACAAAATTACAGCCATTTTCGCGTGGCGATCATGCGATATCAGTGACCATCTCGTCCGATATAAACTCGCCCAGTTAAACTGCGAACAGCTAAAGCTGTTGCTATTTGATATTATACAATTATCAATGTTATGAGTCAAACACGCTGGGTATGAATGTAAACATACGTTTTACTAATTTTCCTGGTTAGATCTGCATTCAATGTATACCATAGTTTCGTGTTTATATTGCGCAGTCTTTTGCTCAAGGCCAGAAGGGGTGGGGCGGGTGTGGGGTGTGTGCATTAGTATAAACTTATATCACATTTTTGGGCTCAGAATTTTGTGTCAGAATGGCCTCCCTGGTGTACAATTCAGCCCAAAAATGCGATATCATCAAAGGGAAACCGCTCTTTCCTCTTGCCTGCCGTATTACAATAACCAATATTGTGGGCTACATTGTGTGTAGTAATTGTATTCTATGTAATATTTGTAAATCTTACGTGTATGATTCTTAAATGATGAAATAAAACTCAAACTGCCAAGTCATTATACATGTATTATCGTATCAAGATGACCCAAAACAATGTAACAAATAAAATGAGGTTAGATCCCTTCTTAAGTTGGACGACCATATTAAAGCTCTTTGGCGATTGGAGGTGTTCCACTGAACTTTATCTGGACTAGAAGGAGACCTCCCAAATAAAAACAGATTTTGCAATGTCGCAAATGCCAATATCGCAAATTAATAATAAATATATATACAGAAGATAATGTTTTTAAAACAATTTGAGCAATAAATTCACTATTACCTAATCAGTAAATTAGGCTTGCGCGATTTTTCGATTTAATCGTGAAGTTTCATTTATAGTAAAAATCACAATTTTTACGATATAATTGAGGAAAAATCAGAAAATCGTCAAAAATTTCATGTTTGTTTAAAATCTGAAGTGTGTACTTTTCCGTCGCATTTTATCAGTATGAGTACAATTATAATCTATTCACGCGTATTTTCATTGTGTTTATATCCTGCCGTGCCATGCACGTGTCGAATAATTACTAATCACAACACAAAGCGCTACAATAAACAAGCTAACAATAGCGAGGTGACACCTTTGTCATTGAGAAAAACAGCTAGTTACTCCTTCGAATCGCCATATAATTTTCTTTCTTTCGCTGCAGACCCTGAGTCTGTCATGAAATGCCAAGTATATGCTTAGTTGTAGAGTGTTAGGCAATCAGTGAACATAATTCTTTTTAATTCTAGAGATATCAATTTCAGGCGGTGTAATAATTTTTCCTTTTTGATTCGGTTGTCATGTCAAATTAAAGAAAATAAAGCAACAGCATTCCAGATTGTTTGATTTTGAAATGTGCGTTCTGTTGATTACTCTTAAATGTAAATTGTACATTCTGAAAGCAACTATAAACTGCACTATATGACGAGTTTACGCCGTTACGCTTTTACCTACTTAAAGCTACCGTCCTACGTATGTGGATTGGGCAGTATCTCCCCAGGTACTAATATTAGCGTCTTCGCATTACTCCGGTAATGACTTAAACTCGTCCTACAAAGGGAGGCTATAAGCGGAAGCTGATACATCATGTAATTTATATTTTTTTCTCGGCGACATGTTATCTCAAATTTTGATGAATAAATAATGTTTATTAAACTATACACAATATTTAGGCGGTCCCAATTAATGATCTCACTCCCGCGATGATGGATATAAGGTATACATTAAGCATAGACGTAGTAGGATGGTAAGAATTTGCCGCATGAAAATGTGTTCTAATTTTGTGCTATACTTGTATCATTTATTTCAACTTTTTCTAGAAACAAGTCACGTTATCCCAGTTTATACTTTTGCGAATTTGGACCTACGATTTAATCGAAAATCACGATTATTTTTTATAAAATAAATCGCAATGTTTCAAAGCAAAAATCGCGCAAGCCTACAGTAAATGTATTCGGCAGTATATTTACCGGCAAAATTTTTGTTCACTTGGCCGATTTCATCCTGGCTGACTTGGTTACATTACATTCTACCAAGTATTACTCGCTGTCTTAATCAGCTATAGGACGAGTTTATGCCATCATGCTCATAGCTACTCGAAGCTCCCCTCCTATTTGTGGATTGTGCAAGTCTAACCGGGTACTACTATTAGCCTCTTCGCGCTACTCGGTTAACAACCTAAACTCGTCCTATCGCGACACCATTTTATGTCACAAACTTTGGATTAATTTTGATGAAATAAACAGTTTATTAAAATATACGCAATATTTAGACGGTCCTAATTAATAATATCACTCCCGCGATGATGGATATAAGGTATACATTAAGCATAGGCGTAAGATGGTCAGAATTTCTGCCATGAAAATTTTAGAATGTGTTCTAATTTCATGTTATTTTTTTGTATTATTTTTTTTAATCTTTTCTTGAAATATACCTAATTGAAGCAGGGTTCGTACGCGGGTATGGAAGTCTGGAAAAAGTATGGAAAATTAAGAAAAACCTTTCCAGGTTTTGAAAAAGTATGGAAAATCAATATTTTGAGGTACCGCTAGGGAAAAGGTATGGAAAATTTAAATATCAGCAATTGCAATTCTCCCGCAGACATTTTCTCATAAATCGTCATCAAACATGAATTCTCGCAAAATCTTGTCGTTTAGTTTCGCAAAATCTCGTCGTTTAGTTTCCGGTATAAGCTAAATTGCGCATTTAACTGTACGGGGAACACACTTCGGCTTGTGTAAAGCATCATCAAACACGAATTCTCGCAAAATCTCGCCGTTATTGCGTGAGAGTTTAGGGTCGGCGACATCAGATTGGTTCCCGGTGTATGGTAAACTGCGTTGTTAATGCTAACCGTATCGGGAACACACTTCGGCGTGAGTAATACGTGTCTGAACTTGTCAATTGTAAGAAGCCATCGTTTTTACGAATTTGTAAACATTTAATCAGTTGCGTTTAGATAGCCATCAAGAAAGTAACGTCTGCGCAATTATAATTATATAATGCTTGTATGGTAGATTGAGTTAAACAAACGTCGCGATCATGGGAAAGTGCAAATATTCTTCTATATGGCAATGTAAGATAAGTATAAAGAGTGGATAGCACCAGATTTTGTAGGCTATTGGGTGGGTGACTGGTTTGGTGAAAATAAAAATAATTATTGAACAATTAATAAATTTATCTTAAATGTCCAAAAAACAAACCTTATATAAACAAACCTTATTATAATAATATTTAATTTTAAACCAAAATTTTGGGTTTGACAAGATAGAAAACTGAGGCAGCAACTGCTTCCAGTCATATTAATTTCAAAGTATTTAAGCTTTGTACGGTTGCCTTAAAAATGTGGGAATTAATCACTAAAAGGGTTAATTAAAATTTTCTTAGTTTGACACAATATAAAACTTATTCTATTGAATATTTAGAAATTAATCTGACTAGAAGTCATCGCTGTCTCGGGCAGCAATTGCTTCCAGTCAAAGTTTTGTACGGTTGCCGTGAAAATTTATATATATTCCATTTAGGATTTACTATTGGTATCACCGAGCAATGTTACACAATGGGTATGGAAATTATAAAATTTAGTATGGAAGAAGTATGGAAATTTATTCTGCTCAAGGTGTATGAACCCTTTCTCAGAGGTTTGAATTTAAAGAATTTACAGCCCTTGTCCTATTAGAAGCCACGGCTACTAATGAGCGTTTTACGGTACCAATTTTCGTTAGTCAGAAAATGTTTTGCAATCTTTCTGAACTGTGACTGCGTGTTATATACCTATATATGGCATTTTTGGCTCATATTTTGACAAATTTTGCCCTGTGTGTTATCTATTAGCAGATTATCTGCCTAACAAAATGTTATACCAGTTGTTATTACACCACAAAAACATCCATTACCATTCAATCACTACTTGCTAAATCAATTATCTGCATTTAGCTACAAGAATAAGATTTTTATGCTTGCATACACTCCCCCCATGCCTATTACTATAAATATGAACCCTCAACCAGGCTACTGGTTAGGTCCATCTCCAGTATATATTAACTGATATAGACTGGCACCAGTCTGTACTCACTCCATAGTGATGCCTGTCACTAAGCACGCTTGCGCATGCGCACTAAAGCCCAAATAGGAAACAGATTCACTTTTCAATTATTCTGCAAGCAGAACAACTGCAAAAATATTATCAGAAAGTTTTTTATAGCTTTGCGCTGTGTCAGCTTACTATTGAAGGACTTCCTCACGCTAAGATATGCCTACTATGAAGTCTATCCTCCAAAAATTATGTTTTTGGAAGTATTTCGTGGTTATGTTGAACTTTATAACTATGTATATAAATGTTACCGGTTTTCGTGGGTTTCGTTTTCGTGGTAACAACTTTAATATGCCTTAGTCATCATCATATAAAAACACTATTACTCCAGTGAGCCCTTAATCACTTTCAGTTAAAAGAAAAAATAGTGCTTTACAAGAAATTACGTTTATTTCCCTATGATAGAAAACAATCTTGAATTTGAACTTTTCCGGCCTTTCTTTGAAAGGCGTTCGCATGTTACTAGACTCCTTTTATCGAAATTCTAAGCTGTATGCTTCTTTCGTAATCTTTTTTCGTTTTTAAGAGTGTTTTAACGAACGATAAATCAAGAGCACATCCTCAAACTGTGAACGAGTTCACTCTGTGGGGTATGGAGGACATGTCTGTTTTAAGTGCACTACGTGTACCCCCCACATCGATGTGCAGGATTTGCATAGGGTGGTCTGCGTTCGTATCTAAGTTTTCTTTAAGGATTATTCGTCCTTACGGCGCTGCCCTCTGGCCATCCTTCCCCTACCTCCGTTGCTAGTAAGACAAAAGCTGTGTCTTTTGCAATATTCTAATATGTCTATTCCAGCAGCAACGGAGGGGTGGGGCCTCTTCGGCGAATTTGGAAGCTGTGTTAGCTTTATTTGCGAGATTTGAATCCTTCGTTTCAGTTTTGACTAAATCTTTAGACGAAAGAATATCTTCTGCCATCATGGAGGCCAAGAAACAGGAAGTTTCTTCTGATTCCGATGGTAGTCCGAGGGCTAGCGGGCGTTCCCGCAAATGGGGGAAACCGATTCCTCTAACGTCAATGCAAGTAATCAGGTCTCCTAAACAAAAGTTTAGAGCGACAAAGCTCTCGAAGGTGAGCTCGTGCAGGTCACCGGGTCAAACCCAAATTAGTCTTGAGGGTGATAGGCATAACCCTCAAGCAGTGGTGGCGGCGGCAGAAGCTCCCGTCCAAAAAGCCTTATGCTTATGCCAATATATCGGTCATACCGGTCGTCAAGCTTCTCCATAGGTCGCCTATAGTTAAGAGTTCGCATTCTAGCTTTGCTAGTTCTTCCGGTTCCGTTGTGGTGGATTCGGGACTCGGGTTTACTTCCGTTTTCTGGTGCTACGTCCGTTCCGACCGTTTCCGGTATGACTTCCGGTTTTGCAGGACATCCGGGTCTTCAAGATCCTGTTCTTACTTCCGTTCTGACCATTTCCGGTATGACTTCCGGTTTTGCAGGACATCCGGGTCTTCAAGATCCGGTTCTTATTTCCGGTATGACTAATAAACACTTCCGCTTCCGGTTGGGATGTAACTTCCAGTCTAGTGGATGAATAAAGAACAAAGAGCAAATAATTAGAGCAAATAAGCTCTCGAAGGTGATCTCGAGCAGGTCACCGGGTCAAACCCACGTGAGACTTGAGGTTGTAATTAAGAGGTAAAGGCATGACTTTCAAGCAGTGGTGGCGGCGGCGGATTTGTTGAAGAAAATCCCTGTTTCTAGCGTAATTCTTAGTCTAATTCTGACAGGTACTGAAAGGAAATGATTCAGTAGTGGATTCATAGGGAAGAGAATGGCTCTAAGATTAATGATTACAAGAGCAAGAAGACGCTGAGAATAGAGAAATAAGACAAAAGGGGTGAAGGAAGAAGGAATAAAAGACGAGTTTTTTCTTCTACGTTGTCACAGTCATGGTTTTGGTGAGTCATTTCACTTTGATTTTATATCGCCTCTGTCTTTCAGCGTTTTGTTTCGTGATTCAACCCGTAGTGTTTTCATCATAATCAAGTATCAGTGTTTTGTGTATTTAACATTCGAGCTGTTCCTGAAGATTCATTATCAATCCTTCCTTTTATTGGCATATCAAACTCAATGACATCCGTCTTTACAAGATGATAGTATTGGTTCTAAGTCTTTAAATATAAATAAGTAAAGATAAGTATAGGTCTCTTCCTTCATCCTCTGCCTCTTCTCCTTCTAAAGTTTTCTTCTAGTCATGTTCTCCTTCCTCTCTCTCTCTCTTTCAGTTTTCTTCTTTTTTCCCTCCTCTGGGTTTTTCCCGTATTTCATCTTCTATCAATCCTCTCCAGGGATCTTCTGGTCCTGTTCTTTCCTCTTCATCTTCCATTCTTCGTAATTCCGTTCTTCCTCCTTATTCTTCCTCTTCTTCCCCCTTTGATCATCTTGATCCGATTCTTTCTGTCGTTCTCTCTTTTGAGCGTGAGTTTCAAATTGTTGATTAAGGTCTGGTTTTCTCATTGTTTTCTGTGCTTAGGGATTCGTCTCTTGTTCGTTCTTTCATGTCAGCTTTTTTCTCTATTCTTTCAAGGTTTTCCACTAGTGGCCTGAATCACTTTCCAGTCCTCTGGTCAGGATGTTGTATCCGATCACATTCCTTCTGATCAATCATATTCCTTTTCTGATTCTTTACAGTTTTCTCTTCAAGGTTCCAGGAGGCCTTGCTCTCCTCTTTCCATTTGAACTATTGATTCTATGGTCTCTGGTGAGTCTTCTCATCATTTTTCTTCTCCATCTCCTAATCCTTCTTCTAATTCTTCAATTCCCAAGTCGGTCAGGGCTGAGGAGATTTTGTCCAGTCAGGGTGTCTTCGGATGTCTGGTCCCTGGCTCACAGGTGGATTTCTTAGACTCTTCCTTTTAAGGACGAGTTTTCTTAGTCCTTCCTTCTTATGTGTCGGCTCTTTCTTCTAATTCTTCTTTCTTGTCTCCTCAGGTCCTTCCAATTGACAATTTGGTCATTAACATGTTAGTTTTCTTTGTGAATGATGTTCATTCTAAGGAATTTTCTCTTACCTCTAATTGTGATGCTCCCTTTTCAGATCCCAAAAGATGATTACTTACGAGTCACCACCTCTCTCTCTCTCTCTCTCTCTGGATCTTCCTCTCATGTTAAAAATTTTTTCTAAGGTTAGTCAACCCCCTGCTCTTAGAGCAAGAGGGGGGGGGCAGGCTTATTTTTACAGACCTAGTTCAAGGTCTAGTGGTAAGTATTCTCACAGAGGTTTTTCTAGCTAAGAGAATGAAGATGTGGCCTCTACCCGGGTAGGTCCAACCCTTTCTTCTATTTTTTTCTCTTCTTGGCTCTTTGGCTCTGTCGGTCCAGGGCCTTATACATACATGAGAGCATTCAGCCTAGGGTAGGAATTCCTACCCTGTCATTAAATCTTAGTAAAATGAAATGATCTCGATTCATTCTGAAACATTCAATTCTGCATTAATTTTAATTTAACAAGGGACTATGACATGATTAAATCTCATGATTCTTACTCCCAAGTCAAGATGGAGACCATCTCCCAGATCATTTCCAGTCTAGATCAGGGTATGTGGTCATTTTCCATCGATCAAAATGACGCCTTCTTTCATGTTCTCATTCACCCTTCCTTCAGAAAATTTTGTGAGATTTGCTTACAAGATCGAGTTTGGCAGTTTCGCGGCATGCCTTTTGGCCTGACCATGACTCCTTTTCTTTTTACTCGCCTAGTCTCAGCCGTGGCAGGAATTTTACACCGTCGTTCTATCCATCCTCACGTTTATATAGTAGATTGGTTAGTAAAGCAGTCTCTCAATTCTCTCAGGAACTCTTCCAGAGGTTTGCAGTCTGGCATGCAACCTAGGGTGGATTTTAAATCTAAAGAAATCAAGCCTAGGTCCCTCTCAAATCTTCACGCATCTAGGCATTTCTTTCGATCTGGCCCAGGGTCTAGTCTTCCCCTCAAATCCAAGAATAGAGGCTTTATCAGTGGCAATGGAAATCCTGTCTTCTTCTGCCATGGTCTGAGCAAGATTTCTGCTAATAGTGATAGGTTTGATGGTCAGCGTAGAGAATGTTATTCCATGGGCGGCGCTGATGAGAAGACCCTTCCAAATGTAGTTAATGTCCCTTTGGAAGCAGTCGGTTCACTGTAGTTACCATCAGATTCCCATCAGAGAACACTTGATTCCTCATCTAGATTTTTGGAAAGATCATTCTCTGCTTCTGATGGGTTTTCCACTGGTAAAGTTCTCCCCTCAGGCGATTATCTTCACAGACGCTGGAGCGGTCTGGGACTCACTGTCGATTTCCGGTCTTTGGTTCCTGGAGGAGTCGACAGCTCATATCGATATTCTGGAATTGTGTGCTGTCAAGAAGGCTCTCCCTTCATGGTCAGGTCTTGTGATAGGTCTCGAAGTCTCGATTCGGTCGGACAATTCGACAGTGGTCTTATTTCAACAGGGTGGGGGGTGTTTCAAGGTCATCCCTCCTTTGTCTAGAAGTGTGGAACCTTCTTTTATGGTGTCGCAAGAATAAGATTCTTCTACTGTTTTCTCATGTCCCAGGCAGTCTGAATTTTCTTGCGGACCAACTGTCATGTCCCAGTAAATTCGGCCACACAGAGTAGCAGTTAAAGAGGTCAGTTTTCAAAGCGATTTTCAGTCTTATGGATCGTCCTCTGGTAGATCTGTTTGCGACATCTCTGAATGCTCAGATCTCCTCTTACATGTCTCCTTTTCCGGACAGTCAAGCCCAGGCGGTGGATGCCCTGTCTCAGTCCTGGACAGGAATGTTCGTCTATGCGTTCCCTCCTACGATTTTGATTCCATTGGTGTTGAAGAAGGTCAAAGATCTCCTGGTAGACTTCCCTCGTCTTCTTCCATTCTCCCAGGATCTTCTGTCTCAAGTAAGAGGTCTTTGTCTTTATCCAAACCCAGAAATCTTCAGTCTGTGTGTTTGGAGAATATCGAAACTAAAGTCTACGAGAATAAAGTTTCTTCAAGATCTCCAGTTATTATCGATTCTTCCAGAAGAGAGTCGCCCTGCAGAGTTTACAAGTTTCGACTTAAAATTTTTGGAGAATGGTGTTCAGACCAAGGTCTCGTGCCCGATTCTGTTTCTATTCCCCAAGTATTAGACTTTTTAATATATCTCTTTGATTCCTTACATTTATCAGCTAATACGGTTAGGGGATATAGATTTTCTCTGGCATCTTCTCTTCCTTGCCTTCTGTATGCCGATGTCAAGGGCGTTAATAGTTTTTATTAGAGGTCTAGGCAATATTTGTACTCCGATGCTAAGCCTTTATTTTCATGGAACTTGGCTTTGGTTCTTCAAGTGCTGGCAGGCCGTCATTTTGAACCTCTTTCCTCTATTAGTATTAATGGTCTCTGCTAGAAGGTGTTCAGAAATTCATGCTTTTTCTGCTGAAAAGGAGAGATTTATAGTTTCAGGAGACGGTTTAGTTTTTTATCCCAGAAGAGATTTTTTATCTAAAACTCAGTCTAACCGGTTTCCTGCTAGTCCGATCATTTTAAAATCATTATCATCTTTTTCGCCTTCCGACAAACTCTGGTGTCCTGTTAGGGCATTAAGAATGTACAAACAGAGAACTGATTTCAAAAGATTTGATCCGTCACTTTTATGGTTTTCTTAGGCGGAAGAGTTAGCTAAGCCGGTCTCAAAGTTTACGATATCCTGATGGATTTGGGAGACGATTAAGCTTTGTTACGAGATTGTTTCTCCGGAACAAATTAATCTCCCATATTAAAGCTCACGATGTTAGAGGTCCTCTTTTGCACTTTTTGCCGGTTCGTATTTAGATGAAGTCATGCAGGTTGCAGGATGGAAATCTGAATCCTCTTTTACAACCTTTTATCTGAAAGATCAGAGTGCAGCAGCCTCCTTTCGTAATATTACAATTTTAACCAAAATAGCCGAAGACCATTTACTAAGCACATCTCGCCATTTTCGTTAAGACTGCATCTGTAAGAAATGGTGAGAGTTTATTTTGGTTTTTATTTATCTCTAAGTTCAAGTTTTCCTTATTTGATAATCATGGTGTGATTGATTTAAATGCACTCCCTATGTTATGTTATTAACATTTGGATAAGATTGGTTTTGTTTTTATCCTTGTTTGTTGATTCGCAAATCGCCTCCCACTTAATGCTTTAAATCTACGGGTTTAGCAAGTAGTGATTGAGCGGTAATGGATGTTTTTGTGGTGTAATAACAACCCCCCACAGACCCCCCTTGCGGGTTGGTCTGTTGTTTTATTAACCACTATAAAAACATACTTACCATTCAATCACTACGACCCGGCCTCAGCCACCCCGCGTGGAATTGATTTGAGAATTTGCCTATAATATTTGGCACTTAAATTCAGAAAAGTGAATCTGTTTCCTATTTGGGCTCCAGTGCGCATGCGCAAGCGCGCTTAGTGACAGGCGTCACTATGGAGTGAGTACAGACTGGTTCCAGTCTATATCAATTAATATACTGGAGATGGACCTAACCAGTAGCCTGTTGAGGGTCCATATTTATAGGAATAGGTATGGGGAGGAGAGTATGCAAGCATAAAAATCTTATTCTGGTAGCTAAATGCAGATAATTGATTTAGCAAGTAGTGATTGAACGGTAAGTATGTTTTTATAGTGGTTAATAAAACAGCAGACCAACCCGCAAGGGGGGTCTGTGGCTTTTTTTTATCTTCTATCTCAATATTTCACTACCCGCAAAGCCATATCGGTATGACTAACGGTATAGCTACGATTACCGATTGGTAAAAATCTGTTTTGGGAGCCCAGGTATAAATTTTGACCAGCCAGACGTGGGTGTGTGTGTGTGTTAAAACTGAAATTACTTACCGAAAATTGAATATTTGCAATCCCGTAGTCTAGTAGGAGGAGGCTGTAAATTGTTTGAATTTAAATCTTGACTACTTCTACTACGTATATTTCACAAGAAAAATCGATTGTGGTCTTACGACTAAGGTTAATGTATACCTCATATCAATCATCGCAGTATTGAAATTGTTAAATGGGAGAGCCTAAATATTGCCTACGGTTTAATAAACAGTGTTTATTACATCTAAAGCAATCCACAATTTGACATAAAATGGCGTCGTGAAAATGTAATCAGCTGACGCCGAGTTTAGGTCATTACTCGAGGATCGCCAAAACTCATATATTCATACCCGAGTAGGGTTCTTATGTTTGTAGCTGTATGAATAAAAAACCTCATACATAAGTGCTTTGGTGCTGACAATGATAGGATGCGTAAGTTAAGAACGTTTATCTCGCGTTTTGCGGTTCTTCGATATAGGAGGTGAAAGTTTATGCAAGTTATAAATTATGTTCTTTCGCAACCGATATAAATAGAGTGGTATCCTCGAGTATATACTCGAGTAGCTTCTAGAGAGGTGACCTAAACTTAAAAAATTCAAATCTATCAATATTTAGAGGGAGTACTCGGTACAGTCGCCTATGATTTACGGACCTAATATACTGGACTCAGAAATTACTCTATATATGATCATAACGTCGGAGATTGAGAACAGTATATTCTCGAAGAAGCCACGCCTCTATTTTTAGATTGCATAACATGATGGTGATCGAGTGTTATGCATTCTATCCGATCCGCTTAATGGTTACCCGTTTGATAACATTTTCTTGTTGATAGGAGTCTGTTTATACAAGGAGGTATCATGATTTCGATGATATTTCTGACTGTAAACATTGATTTTTTGCTCAGCGCAATCACGAAAACATGTCAAGATGTCAGGCTGGTCTTATATGCTATCGGACATTGAGAATGTTTCCCAGACACTACGTCCGTTTCGGAAGCCCTGATATAATATATATATATATATATATATATATATATATATACACAGCCCTACATGCATATGTTCAATAGTGTTAAATCTATTACTTTGTGTTATCTGTTAACAGCATGATGAATTTCGGTGGATCCTTAAGGAAGAAGTGGATCAGGTCCTGGCAGATGTTTACGCAACCCTTGTGGTGAGTGAGGAATAATACAGTAAACCATGTCTTAGTCCTTTAATTGTTAAGATCTGTTGATAAAATTGTTCTTTTTGCTCAGTGAATATTTATTTACAGGTCAAGAGAATAACTGGCCACTGGAATAACTGGCTAGGTTATCGAAATAGTGCTTCTCGTTGTAAATTTTAAGAAATATTATTCACTTGTCGTGCAAATGGACACTGCAGAGGCGGGCTTGGCCATTAATGGGTTATGTAACCACCTTGTGGAGCGCAAACGATTTTCATTCTAATAGGTCGTCTCTTAATATTGCTAGCTAGGCCCCGACAATGTGTGCCGCATAATTGAGAGCTCTTGTTGCTTATGCAACAGCTCCTCAAATTAGTTTCAAAATATTCAAGAGAATGTCTATTAGATTATAAGTTCATCAAAGACATACATGTACAATTCATATACTTGACAGAGTTACTGGACTTCATGATAGAGTTATAATACGTCAGCATGATTGTGTAGTCATCATACACGTGACGTAATGTATTAGTTGTCATGTACTTGACATGCTTAAGTGACAGATTGGATCCCTCCATTACAAGTGACTTGCTAGAATTTATACATTTTCGAGCCAAGCGATGATGGTTCCTTAAAGGGCTATTCCACTGGGGGATTTTATGCATCTGACGTAAAGTACTAATTTTCCGCATTAATTTGAGACCAAGAGCACAATTTTGTGCCAACAAATAAAAAAGATATCCTCAATTTAAATTGCTAAAGTAACCAGTAGATAGAGGCGCCATTTTGGACAAGCAGCTGACGTCACCGACACACCTACTCTGTTTGCCCGATCGAGGATAGCCATAACCAGGGGAGGTAAATCTTGCATCTCAAGGATAATTAGCGTACTGTCTAAACAACTGACACTTTGCCACAGCGTTTGGAGGAAATTAAAGTGCAATTAGTGTCCCGATGATCGCACCACTCATTGTAGTGCTAAATTGTCAAAAATTGTTTTCTTATGGGCAATTTCTATTTTTTTTAAAAACATTGAAGGGTTATACCAGGAGCGTGTTTGCAATCAACCAGCTACAACAAATTCTTGAAAAATATGTTAGTTGAATAAATGTTGAATGTAATTTCTCTGAAAGCTGTTGCTATTGCAACTTCTGCTTCCAGTCAAATTCCAGTTTCAAAATATTCAACAGGCAGTAAATATGGATCAACATTTAAAAACTTGCGATCAATTAGTTAACCCTTTCAAGGACAGAAAAGCAGAAAGCTTAAAATTTACCCTGCATAGGACTATTGTGTGAAGCCAATTAGTTTGGAAGCTACTGCAACATAATTCCAGGAAAATTTAATTCAGAATATTCAACACTCGGCATAGTTATTTTAAAATTGGGAGTAAACGTTGTAAATGATTAATAACGCTGGATTTCAATAGTGTGAAAGCACTAAACTGCTAATTATGTCTAGCGTACACTTGTCATTATTTACTAGCTGTCACCTACTATCGTCTACGAAGTAAGCCGCTAAGCGGTTGCCTATAATTGACCGACCGGGCAATCAGCGACATCGTTTCATTTTGGTTTGCAAATCCCGTTTTACAATTGATGCAAGCACGACGTTACTTGTCGAGTTTGATTCTGTTATATTAAAATTAAGTACCGCGCCTTTTGTTTTGAAATGCATGACACATTATTTTAAAATTATACAGACTATATGTTCTAAACTTGTGTCATCTAAATTTAAATGTGGAAGATATCCATCCAGTGCCGATGTTATGAAGCCATCTTTCAGTTAGCCCCTTTTCATGCGGATGCTTCTGTGGATCCGGTATCTGAAAATGTGAATTTCTGTACCCTTTCCATGATCGTTTCTATTACTGAAAGCCCATGCGGACATGATGCAATTTAACCATTTCACGCCAGCACTGGCCTCTGCAATCGTCGAGTTGAGGACGCAGGTCAAAAGAAGGCTATTTTGAGAATTTACAACTAAAACGACTGTCTCAGTAACCGAACCAGCCATTCCAGTGGTAAATTTCCAAAAATAGTCTTCGCTTGGCCTGCAAATGGCCATTCAATAAGGAAATATTCTGATTTTCCTGACAGAATTTTGTCATTGTATGGTTAATTATTTTTTCGGCCTTCATAACGCGAAGTAAACAGGTAAATCTAAAAGCGCTGGCGATATTTTGCTGGTGTGTCGTTGACGTCATAATCTCGCGGTTTCTCGCTCTCGTTGCGAGAAAACGGATGCGCCCAGGAGTCACGTTTTCGAGCGTTTTGGGCATATTCATTTTATTATTTCTCGGCAATGGAACAGTGTATTTTATATTTTTTTGCGGCAACTATTTCGGATTATAGTATATTTTTAGTTGACTTATTCCCGATTTTCACTGGAATTTCCCTTTAAAACAGGTGTTTGAAAGACCGCCTGGTCTGTCTTAAGCACACCCCACTCTTAGGCATGTTATGGCTTCAGGAGTCAGATGGTCTCTTATGCAGGTGTGACTCGAATAATGTCACAGTTACTAGATCTGTTATTACCTGGATTGGTATGAGTGATTTTGCTTATTGCCTGAGTATTTCCATAATTGTGAAGCCAGGTGGCGCTTACACGACTTGATTCAAGTCTTTTGCCACAGTGACTCAAGTCAAGTCATTTACGTGGTGAGGTCGAGTCATAAGGAATGCTTGAATCGAGTCATTTATTGAGTCGAGTGACATTGAATCACAAATCTTCAGGTAGTCAAACATGCAACCACCCAAAACAGATTTTCATGTCATTAAATCATAATAAAATTCAAGTCAGTATAAATGAACTTACTTCACTGTACTGCTTTGTACATGATCAAATTATCTGATGTCATGTTCATGTGGGTTGATCGTATATAATACGAGCAGATAACTATATATCTTCAATCGTGGATGGGCTGCAAATGTCTTCTGTTTGAATTTTCTCTGTCATATGTGTATTACAATCTATCTTGTTTAAATTTTCTTTGGCAACTGCATAATTAATAACACTCAGATTGCATACCGTCAAGACTGGCTAGGCTTGATTACTTTACGATTCAGATTCGGAGGAAAGGTTGCCTTTCACTTTACACAGATTAATAATGTCCTACTCAAAGATTAACGCGACTACTAGTAACAATTAACAAATATAGATTTATTCACCGTGTAAAACAATTTGGTAACTTGAAGAAATAACTTGATAAATATCCACAGATTAACTTCTATAATTGACTTGAATAATATTGGCAATTCAATAGCTATAACAATTTTGTTTGAGGTTCATTGAGTTCTTATCCATCACAGTGCTTTATGGGTTGATCCCTGACCTGACATCAGTGGCATGTACAGTTGATGCCTCATTTCTTGAAAAAAACCATGAGTGGGTGTTGAAAATTGTGCTAACAGTGAGTTTTTATTACACCACAAAAATATCTTGACCATTCAATCACTACTTACTAAATCAAATTATCTGCAGTTAGCTACCAGAATGGGATTTTTTTGCTCGCTTACGTACTCCCTTTTGCCTTTATCATCACCATGCATACCTTAACCAGGCTACTGGTAAGGTAACCCCAAGAATAAGCCTCAGTATAGACTGGCACCAGTCTGTACTCACTCCTTGGTGACGCCAGTCACTAAGCGCGCCTGCGCATGCGCAACAGACCCCAAATAGGAAACAGATTCTCTTTTCAAATATTCTGCAAGCAGAACAGTCGGCCTGCTATCCAGCTTAAGTTTTTGTCTAGCCTGCGAAGCAGGATCGAGACATAGGTATCACTTTTCCGGCAGCGGCTTAAACTTTTAAGTTAAGGTTATATCTCAGCAATGCCTGATCCAATTGGAACCAAACTTGGGTGCATGGTAATATACATCAAAAGGAAGCAGCCCGTCGATAAAAAGGCCATGAATTCAAAGTTACAGCGGTCAAAGGTTACAGTATAATCTTTGTTAATATTATACGTTACGTTTTTGCGGTAAACAAAAGTTATTGCCTTATATATCAGCAATGCCTGATCCAATTGGAACCAAACTTGGGTACATGGTGATATACATCAAAATGAAGCAGCATGGCGATGCAGACATCATGCGGTCAAGGTTATGGGGGTCAAAGGTCACGGTATAATCTTTGTTAATATTTTACGTTAAGTTTTTGCATTAAACAAAGGTTATTGCCTTATATCTCAACAATGCCTGATCCAATTGGAACCAAACTTGGGTGCATGGTGCTATACATTGAATGGAAGCAGCCCACTGATAAAGCCCCAAGAAGTTGGGTGGATGGCGTCTGATCGTCATCTGAAAAGGTTAATTCTTCTTATCTTATCTTCAAAAATCTAGATGGAGGCCATATCTGAGATTATCGCCGGTCTGAATCCGGGCTTGTGGTTCTCTTCCATAGAGATTTAGGACGTCTTTCTACATGTTCACATCCACCCTTCGTGCCTTCAGTTCTTGAGATTCGTTCTCCTATGTTGGGTATGGCTTTTCAAGCATTGCCCTTCGGTCTGTACACGGCCCCCTTTTTTCGTCACTCGTCTAGGGTTAGCCGTGGCAGGAATATTTTACTGTCATTCTATTCACCTTCACGTTTATATAGATGATTGGCTAGTTTAAGCAGAGTTTTTATTAATTCTATCAGTATCATTCCAGAGATATGCAGCCTAGGTTGGATTTTAAATCTGTAGAAGTCTAGTTTAATTCCCGCTCTGCTTTTCCCCCACCTAGACATTTTTATTCTATCTAGCTCAGGGTTTTGTTTTTTCCCTTTAGACCTAAGAGTGGAAGCCATCTTAGTAGGGATGGATTTTCTGTCTTCCTCCTCAATGGTCAGAGCTAATTGCTTTTTCAGGGTAATAGGATTGATGGTCAGAGTCAAGAGTATCATTCCTAGGGAGGCGCTGATGAGAAGACTTTTCCAATGTACTTAATGTCCTTGTAGCTTCAGTCAGTTCACTCTATTACGTTCAGATTCCAGTCAGAGAAATCTATTTCCCCTTCTAGTTTATTGGAAGGATCGTTTCTGATTCTGTTGGGTGTTCCTTTGGTCAGGTTTTCTCCTCAGGTGATTATTTTCACAGTCGCTTCCTATGAGGAGGGGGAACTGTCTGGGATTTCCTGTACAGAGTGGTAGTTAAAGAGGTCGGTTGTCTAAGCAATTTTCAACCTTAGCGATCATTCCCACGTAGATCTTCTTGCAAACTGTCTGAATGCCAGGATTTCCTCTTGCATGCCCACTTTTCCGGACAATCAGGCATTGGCGGTGGATGCCCTGTTTCAGTCCTGGATAGGAATGTTAGATTATGCGTCTCCTCCAACATTCCTGATTTCTTTGGTCTTGAGGAAGGTCAGGGATCAGATCTTAGAAGTTCTTCTGATAGCTCTTTTGGCCAAAGTGGATCTGGGTTGCAGATTTCCTCAGTCTCCGGGTAGTCTTCCCTTGTCTTCTTCCAGTCTCCCTGGACCTTCTGTCTCAAGTAAGGGACACGTGTATTCAGTCTTAGGAATTTACAGTCGGTTTCTTTGGAGAGTTTCGTCTGTTCGATCCCTGAGATTTCAATTTCTTCGAGTTCTCAGGATTCTGCCAGGAGGGAGTCAACCCACAGAGTTTTCAAGGCTGTCTTAAAATTTTTGGAGAATGGTGTGCAGACCATGGTCTCTTGACAGGTAGTGTTTTCATTTTCCCAAGGTTTAGATATTTTATCTTATCTCTTTGACTCCTTATATTTGTCTGAGATAACACTGTAAGAGGTTATAGATTTTCTTTGGCATCATCGCTTCTTTCTCTGTTGAATGCCGATGTTAATGATACAAGGGTTCGTTATGGTTTCATTAGAGGTTTATGCAATATTCGTCCTCCAATAGCTAAACCTTTGCCCTCCTGGAATCTGACTATGGTTCTTCAGGTTTTTGGGCAGCCCATCACTTTGAGCCTTTCTCTTATATTAGCATGAACCTTGCAACTTTAAGTCCGTTTTTGGGTTGCATTTGCTTCTGCTAGAAGACGATCCAAAATTTCATGCTTTTTCCGCCGAGAAGGACATGTTTTTGAATCTGGAGACGGTCTATTCTCCTTCGATCAATACTCACCATTCTGTTACTTCTGATATACAGCTGGCCTTGACAGCGGCTCTCGGATTATAGACTTAGAAAGCTTTACCGACTCCTGGGAACCGGGTACTCGGCTCCCAACTGCCGAGTACCCGTTTACCATAGAGCTCATTCTTGTTTGCATAGCAACAAGAGCTATACATGCTTTCTGCAGGGAGAGGATTTTAGTGTCTTTTGTTAAAGAAATCTAAGTCTTTATCTGTAAAGTGATAGTTTGTGCGATCTTGAAGGATTTAACTGGATACTATGGAGAATACCGCCGATGATAACCAGGTTGTATCATTCCTTATTATCCATAGTTTAAAGACTTATGTCTCTAAATTTCGCTGTGTCGCATGTCCCAATTTCTGACCCCAAAGAATCTGGGACGTGTGCTAACAACGATATATGCCAGACGATCGCCTTCTTTAAGCCCCAGCAGGCGATCGGCAGATATGAAAATAGGTGTTTGCTACGATATTTCTAACACGAATATCGGCTGACGTCGTTCTCCGTAGGATCCGAGCGGGTGACGTCACACCCGGTCGCTCGGATGTTTATGTGAAGAAAGATTTTTTCATTAATTCGCGCATCTCGTTCTGGGTGCTGCGTACTAAAAATGGTACCGGAAACTTTAGAATGGTCAAGTTTACGTGCGATCACGATCGGTTTGCAATGATCGGTGGTTTCAAAATTCTTGAGTAGATGCGTGGTCTGCGGTTTTACCGTGTGATACAGCAGTTTGTTATACATTTTGTTGTTTTCTTCACATATTGTTTGGCTTTCGTTAGGGAGTATAATTTATATTGATTGGTAAATATACCCCGAATGCTATGCGATATGATTCCTGGAGCCGTTACACATCCTGGAGGATCTAATATGGGTGTGTTTAGTGCCCGCTTCGTTCTTGTCGTCATAATCAATGCGATCTTTGTTGTGGTGGGGTGCGGGACGGATACGGTTAATTTATGAGTCAAATTATTTGAAAATTAATTGTCTGCCTTCCATCCGGGTCTCGTTCCGCTTGTTTATTGTAGGTTTGTGCTTATTTTATAGGCCAAACCAACCCCGCCATCATGTGATGAGTGCCATAAATTTGTACGAGTCGTATTCAAGGACCATGTCTGTTTTAGGTGTTCGCCCTGTAACCTAGACCATAGGTGTAATGTGTGCGCAGTGTGGTCCGTGGATATGATGGTTAAGTTCCTTGCCCAGAAGGACTTGGCTGGGTCTGACGCGGGGTCAGGCGGTCCGAGAGTAAATCGTGGAGCGCCCGGTTCGGCCGGTGGGGGTGCTGCACATCCCCAGCTGGAGGTGGCGGAGATGGCACCGCCGGCGTGGTTTGGTCCGGCTATGCAGGGTTTTCTGCATAGCGTTCTGCCCATGCTGGTGTCGTCCCTGCTACCAAAGGTTGGGGGGCAGTTTCTCCCCATGCCTGGTACGGACCCTGTCCTTGGACAGGGTTCTGGACTGGTTTCCGAGGGGGCCGTCTTGTACGGCCCCCTGGCAGTCCCGTCTGGCTCCGGCCAGACGGGTTCTGTTTCTCTGCGGCCACCTCCGGGTGGTCCAGTAGCGATGGGCGGTCCGTCAGGTGTGGGAGCCGTCCGTCAGGTGTGGGAGCCGTCCGCCAGGACGGCTCCACGGTCTACTTGTCTAGTGACGACTCTTCGGGGTCTGAAGACGAGGAGGCCGAGGAGGAGAGGTTGCTGCGGCCTGTGATGCCGCAGGTGGAGAATATGGAGGTTGATTCCGTCCTGGACGGAACCGGCCTCCATTTGTCTGGCTTGGCGCAAGCCAGGGCAGCGGCTCCGCCTGTGGCTGAGGCCAATCTGGTACCGGGAAGCTGTTCCGTGACGGTTGGTTTAGCACCAGCCGACACGGTAACGGGTCGGCCGGGCCGGGCGTGGTACTCGCCTATCTCGCCTGGTCCGGCAGTCGGACGTGGGGTGCCGTTGGCGCCCGTGTCTGGCTACGGTTCCGCGACGTGCGGACCTACCCCATGGGTGGCGGCGGAACCGTGTGGTACCGGAGTGCCTGGTGTGTCAGCCGTGGCTCCTTGCCGGGAGGCCGTGGCTGGCAGGCCCGTGAACACGTCAACGGGTGACGTGTTTGCGGGTGTGTCTTCATCGGAGATAGATTGGTCAGAGGCTCTGGCGTGGCTAGCCAGGGTTAACCCATCTGGTTTCGGCCACAGCCGATGAAGATGCGCCCCGTCCCTCAGTTGCATCGATCAGGACGGGAATTTTGCCCGCGGCCCGGATCCAGTCCCACCTGGTTCATAGAGTTGTTGGAGGCTATTTATAGCAAACAACTTATGACCAAGGGTCAGCTCCCTGCCCCCTCCAGGGAGGTGCGGGCAAGATGTCGTATTCCGCGGGGGGAATACGACAGATATGGTGTAGTCCCGTCGGTCACCGAGGATGACCGATGGGTACTGGGCGTTCAGAGTGCCGGGGCGAGTGGCCCCGGTCCGGCACTTGTGGACAAGGCTCAGGTACACCAAGAGGAAGTCCTGTCCCTATGCGATGAGGGTGTGAGGGCAGCTATGAGCGCTGTCAACCACTCGTATCGTCTCCTTCAGTCGGTGTGGGCTGAAGCGGGGGCAGGCCACTCTGTGGCGCTTTCGTGCGTAAATGACGGCCTGGTGCTGTCTATGGATGCATTGGCAAGGGTGCAAGCGTGAGTGACTAAATCCAGGAGGCAAATGGTCATTGACCATATGCGTCCGGCTACGGCAGTCAGGGAGCGTCTTCTTGGGATGCCCCTGACAGGGCCTAGCATCTTCGGTGGCCAAGCGCGGGCCATCTTAGAGGATACAGCCAGTATCGCGCAGAATCGGTTAGCGGTCAACCAGCAGCTAGAGCTAGTGCGGCAAGCACACGCACTAGGGGCTGTGGGGAAACCGCTAGCGGGACAACCTTCAAAGAAGCAGAAGAAGCATAAGGGCAAGGCGAAAGCTAAGCCTGTTGCGACTTCTGCTTCTGCTGGTTTTTCTCAGCTGCTGCCGGCGAAGAAAGCCAGGAAGGTTGTAGAGGCGCCTACCCTCCCCAAGGTTGCTCCTGACCGCCCTAGAGGCGGGAAGGGCAAGGGGAAGGGTAAGGGTAAGTCCTCAAAGGGCGGACAGAAGGGGGCGGATCATACCTGAGGGTACGAGAGCTCCCTTCATATCCATCTGGACCGCGCCTGTGCGACAGGAACAGCGGTGCCAGTTATACCCGTCATGCCTAGAACGAAATGGTTCTCTCTCTCTCTCTCGTTAAGAAAGAGGGGGGAGCGGACTACGAGCCGGACAACCCCGTTAGATGTCGAGGCGTCTATGGTGGGTGGAAGGTTCATGCGTTTCGTCGAGGCCTGGCGAGGTGTGACGTCAGACAGTCTGGTCCTGGGATGGTTATCCCAGGGTTACATGCCGGAGTGGTGGGACTTTCCACCACAAAATCTGTCTTTGGCACCTGTCTGGACACCCGTACCAAGGGAGCCAGACAAGTTAGAAGCCGTTCAAAAGGAAGTGTCGGGTTTGCTTCTGAAGGGAGCAATAAAACCAGCAAACCGAAACACTCCAGGCTTCTATTCAAACATGTTCCTTGTCCCCAAGAGCACAGGGGGATGGAGACCCATACTCAATCTCAGGCCATTAAATTGGTTTATCCATACGCCTCGGTTCCAGATGGAAACGCCGAGGTCGGTAATGGCAGGATTGAGGAAAGGAATGTGGTGTGTATCGATCGATCTGAAAGATGCATATTTCCACATTCCGATGAACAGGAGTTGTCACAGGTTTCTGAGATTAGCCATCCTCAAGAGTTTTCGAGTGGGAAACCACATTCAGGCGAGGCGGTTACTTCAGATGCTGGGCATGATGCTCTCCATGGAGCAGGTTATCCCGTACGCTGCTCTAATGCGAAGGCCTATCCAGTTGTATCTGATGTCTCTGTGGAAACAGAGAACAGAACCCCTGTCAAAGCTGTTACCAGTTTTGGAGCCGATAATGTCGCATCTTGTATGGTGGAAGGAGCGTCAGAATCTCCTAGTAGGGGTTTCGCTGCACCTACCCCACCCCCAGCTGTCCGTGTACACGGATGCATCGCTGGAGGGGTGGGGTGCCTGCCTGGGAGAACACCAGGTCTCGGGCACATGGACTCTCCCGGAGAGTCAGCTGCATATCAATCTGTTGGAAATGATGGCAGTGGAACTGGCGTTGGAAGAGTTCCTTCCGATGATCAGGGGCAAGGTGATATTGATACGGTCGGACAATTCGAGTGTGGCACTTGATTCAATGGTGCAGGAATTACTCGGTTGTTTTGAAAGCAGCTCACATTCCTGGCCGATTGAACATTCTGGCGGATGCTTTGTCTCGCAGACAGAGAATTCTGCCAACAGAATGGTCCCTCAACCCTCCAGTTCTGCGACGGATCTTCGAACATTGGGGCAAACCCAATGTGGACTTGTTCGCCACAAAGGAAAATGCTCAAATCATGACATATGTCTCGCCGATTCCAGATCCAAATGCCGTCGATACAGACGCTCTGGTGATAAGCTGGAGAGGGATGCACGCTTACGCGTACCCACCCACCATTCTTCTACCAAAGGTATTGGTGAAGGTCAGGGAGGAACCGTGTCTGGTCCTGCTAATAGCGCCGTATTGGCCGAGCAGGGCGTGGTTCACGGATCTTCTAGATCTGCTGGTGGAAAATCCTGTGCAGTTGCCCGAGATTCTGAACATAATCTCCCGGGCCAAGGGACGCTTCCTACACGAGCATCCCGAAATGTTCAAATTGACTGCGTGGATGTTATCAAACAACGTTCCACGTCGGAAGGCTTTTCTCGACAGGCTGCTGATTTCAAGTCATATAACAACACGGTTAACAGATTTGCAGACTGGTGTGAAGAAAAGGGTATTGATACCTTTCAATCCACTATTCAGCAAATAGCAGACTTTCTCTGTGAGCTGTTCTTTTCAGGACTAGCTCCCGTCACAGTTGCTGGATACAAGTCAGCTTTGGCATCAGTTATCCCTTGTCTAGCCAACAGGGATAGTCCAGAGGTGGCCCAGTTAAATGTGATGTTGAAAGGAATGAGCAATCTCCGACCGAGACAACCGGTAGTCATTCCAGCCTGGAGTCTATCTTTAGTGCTTAATGTACTGGCCAAGCACCCTTTCGAACCGTTGCGTTCGGCTAGTCTAAAGCATTTGACTCTAAAGGCGGTCTTTCTATTGGCAGCTTCCTCAGTTAGAAGGCACAGTGAGATCCATGCGCTTTCGGCAGAGAGGGACCGATTTATTGTTTCTGGAGAGGGTCTGCGTCTTCTGCCAAGAGCAGAGTTTATGTCAAAGAACCAATCTGAGATATCCCGGCAAACCGATCATTATACCAAAGTTAACTAGGTTTGATCGTGATGCCAGTGTCTGGTGCCCGGTCCGTGCTTTGACTAAGTACAAGAAACGGACTGACTCGTTACGGTCGAACGATAGACATCTGTGGATCTGCCATAAAAAGCCTTATGGCGCCGCATCCATGGATACTATCTCTCGTTGGGTGGTCGAATGCATTCAGACTACTCACGAGATGGCAAATGGGCACCAGGGCAAGGTGTAAGGGCACACGATGTCAGAGGAATAGCCGCCTCGACTGCCCTTTACAATGGTGTTCCATTAGAGGACATCATGGCCGTTGCACAATGGCACTGTGAGTCCTCATTTACGGATTACTATATGAGGGATGTGTCAGACTCAGACAATCCACTCGCTTTAGCTGTTTTGAAACGATAGTTAGTGACCACACTGCTCTTCACCCTTTTTTCACTTTGGTAAGAAAAGAACCTAAAGCAGGCATGGTCAAGCGAGAGGATGACAACCAGATTGTGTCACTGATGGCCGGACCAGTGAATGGTTGGAGGCGGTACGTCTGGAGTCCAATTATCATAAGGTAATTCAATAGTGAGAGTTTTTTGTATTATGGATGTGTATCATGTTCATTCATCTTATATATTCATGCTCATTCCCAGGCTAATACATGGAATATGCAGGGAGCAGTTAACCCTCTAGGCATATTTGTGTTTCAGGCGAGATACATGTTCGTGAGTTCTCTCCCTTTTCTTAGGAGGAAAAAGGGGGGGGGGGCGGTGATGCGAATGTGATTCGGTTCCGTGAACTTGACGGTCCTTTTAGGTCTCCGTTAGTCAAGTTTGAAGTCTAAAATCTTTCTCCAAGGGGCAAAATTAGCATTTATGGCTTGCCCCTTCCCACCAGGTTACTGATCAAATCTGGTGTATATCAGAAGTAACAGAATGGTGAGTATTGATCGGAGAATGAAGGAAATGTCAATTTCCCTTTCTCCGAGATCTAACAATACTCACCATTCTGTTACGGACCCAGCCTCCCAGCCCCATGGAGGCAAGCCATAGTTTTCTCTTGTTTGGTGGCTATGCAAACAATATGAGCTCTATGGTAAACGGGTACTCGGCAGTTGGGAGCCGAGTACCCGGTTCCCAGGAGTCGGTAAAGCTTTCTAAGTCTATAATCCTAGAGCCGCTGTCAAGGCCAGCTGTATATCAGAAGTAACAGAATGGTGAGTATTGTTAGATCTCGGAGAAAGGGAAATTGACATTTCCTTCAGTCTTATATCCTAGAAGGGATTTTTTTTATCAAAAACTCAATCTAACCGTCACTCAGCTAAGCCAATTATTTGAAAATCTTTAACGTCATTCTCACCGTCTGACAGACTCTGGTGTCCTGTCAGAGCTTTAAGAGTTTTCAAGTGTCGTACTGATTTTAAGAGATCCAATCCATCCCATTTCTGGGTTCTGTATGAGGAGGTAGTCAGTCCAGTCTCTAAGGCCTCTATTGCCAGATGAATTTATGAGACCAGTGTTTTGAGATTGCTTCTTCTGATCATATTAATCTTTCTCACATTTAAGCTCATGAAGTTAGAGAATGGGCTTCCTCTTTCGCTTTTCGCTGGCTCATTTTTAGTTGAGGTAATGCTAGTAGCAGGATGGAAATCTGAGTACTTTTACCTCCTTTTTATTTAAAAATCAGAGTGCAGCCGTACCCTTTTTGAGATATATCGTGATTCTATCTAAAACGGCTTAAGACCATTTACCAAGCACACTCCACCATTTTAGTTAAGACTGCTCGTCTGCGTGAAATGGTGAGAGTCTTTCTTTGGTTTTTATTTATTTCTTTAAGTTTAAAGAAATCCTTGTTTGATAATCACTGTGTGATTAATTAAGATGCACCATTATGTTATGTTATTAACATTTGGTTACGTTTTGTTTGATTTTTATCCTTGCTTATGGATTCTCAAATCTCCACCCACCATGGGTTCACAGTAGGGCACTGACCAAATCTATGGGTTTAGCAAGTAGTGATTGAATGGTCAAGATGTTTTTGTGGTGTAATAATTGTGGGTCCAGGGAATGGGTGTCCTTCTCTCCCACTAGGTTTATGCCGATCGGCTCCATAGTGTGGAGCTGGTGTATCCAGGGACATTCTTTCATTCTTCTCCATGGTGTGGAATTTTCGTTGTACGGGTCTGATGTGAGCACCTGGGTAATTCTAAACTGCATGTCGGCTCTGGTGTGTCCAGGCCTATTAAAATGTCTGGAAACTGGAGTGTCATATCTCCCACTTTTGTAGAGGTTTGATATGGATCGAAGATGTTCTTGGATTCTGATCTTAAAAGTGTGCAGGGATTCTGTTTTTTGCATCTATCGCATGTAAGGAGATAGACAATGTTTCTGGTCTGGCAGTTGCCTATGATCTTGGCTCTATATGATAGGCCGGTATGGGAGCTCAAGACGTATCTGCTTTTCTGCATTTCTTGAGCTCTCATACCGGCCTATCATATAGAGCCAAGATCATAGGCAACTGCCAGACCAGAAACATTGGCTATCTCCTTGCAAGCGATGGATGCAAAAAAACAGTATGTAGGAGAATCCCTGCACACTTTTAAGATCAGAATCCAAGAACAGCTTCGATCCATATCAATAGGCCTGGACACACCAAAGCCGACATGCAGTTTAGAATTATCCAGGTGCTCACATCAGACCCGGACAATGAAAATTCCACACCATGGAGAAGAATGAAAGAATGTCACTGTATACACCAGCTCCACACTATGGAGCCGATTGGCATAAACCTAGCGGGATAGAAGGACACCCACATGCCCACCATAGACGAATAGGCCCAGTACATCGTTATTATCCTTCTTTATCACAGGTGTCCTCCAAACTCATCTTTTCAGTCAGTTTTCATTAACCACACAGCCTTTTACGACGTCACCATTTTCATCGCCCATGTCATAAAGAATGATGTCATACCCATTGTCATCGCTAAGCATCATTTCTATGCTATCTCTCAGTAAAATGGCATCCCACTATTGTGATAAATGCGATGCCGTCTTCATGCATAGAAGCAGTTTGAATAGACACACCAAGAGCAGACACACAGACCTTCCTGCATGGACATGCGATTGGTGACCTACAGACAAACTCTTAAAGATTTACCACTTTTCTCAAAACTGATTCTGTATGGAAATGCACACAGTGGACAAAAATATTATTACTACATGTATTCTTCATTTTCTTTGACGTTTTCATCCATTCTAGTCAACATGGTGACAAATCTGTCTCGCACCACAATCACCAACATGCCTCTCATGTGCTCAACCTATCACACAACGATATGTTTTGAAAGTAAATGACAACAAGGCATATATACCTACCATGCTCTCTGTGTCTATTTTATTTCATTTTATTTATCTCGTTAATATATACATTTATATACAATTTAAAAAATTTTAAAGAACAAACTCAAAACTGTGCCTCTGATGAGTTCTGCACAAGGAACAAAATGTCATAAAGTCTGAGTCAAGTATAGTGATGACAACACGATAATCATTACCCACCAGGACCCCACCAGTGCGGCGGGGACCACCACCACCCCCACACAAGTCTATCTTGACCCCCTGCAACCATTCAATCGAAAAAACGAACATCAGAATTACGTCACAATAATCATGGCTGCCAAAAATTTATTTTCTCGCCAAACCGGCGGAAAAAGTCTTCACAAGCGGTTAAAAAACCTGGGTTACCAACCAAATTATCTGTACCAAAAAAACCCACAACCGGCAAAAATTTACCACAACCGGTAAAAATGATCCCAACCGGTAAAAAATCACCGGTACTGGCAAAAAATTTTACATAACCGCCAAAAACCCAAACCGGTAAAAATGTCAACCAAAATATTTTTCACCAAACTGGTAAAAATTTCAAACATGGGAACCGCCAAACTCTGACCCATTTGCCAATATTTGATCAAGATCCACTCAATCCACAGGTTCACCCATAGGATGGTATATAAAGGACAGCGAAATGAGTCCAGATCATTCAGACATGGTCTCAGATGTGAAACCAAGCGTCAGGCTAAAAACCATTTATCCTGGCTCATTTCAACTGACTATGTCATTATTAACTTCTTTTTTTAGATCATACATTGAGCCATCCTTATAAAAAACAATCCAACAAATCAAGAAGAAAAACAGATCATATCTTGAGCCGCCAAAACAATCCAACAAATTATCACTACAAACTCCTTTCTTGGTCAACCAGTAACAACTTCGAAGGAAACCAACTGACTTTCTTCACCTCACCACTATTCACAGGGTTCGTACTGGTCATGGAAATCCTGGAAAGTCATGGAATTTGAAAATTAAAATACCAGTCATGGAAATCAGCATTTTTGTCTCGCCTGCGAAGCAGAAGAGAGACAGGGATTACTCGTTCCGGCGGCGGCGTTGTCCATAAAGATTTGTACCTTTGGTTAAAGTTTTTTCATTGGCTTATATCTCATCAATGGCACATCTAATTTCAGTGAAACTTTGCAGAATTGGTCTCCACTATACAAGGATGCTATCTATATGGCAACCAATATCATTTTGGAACATCTTAGCCATATTTTTCATGGTTTTGGACTTAGAATTTTAGGCTTATATTTCATCAATTGCTCATCTAATTTCAATGAAACTTTGCAGAATTGGTCTACACTATACAAGGATGCTATTTCCATGGCAATCAATATCATTTTGGAACATCTTATCCATATTTTTCGCGATTTTGGACTTGGATTTTTATGTATTTTCTGTGCATGTACATTTGGTTAAGGTTTTTTCATTGGCTTATATTTCATCAATTGCTCATCTAATTTCAATGAAAGTGCAGAATTGATCTACACTATGCAAGGATGAAATCTCCATGGCAACCGTTGTTAGAATTTTAGGATGTTCATGAATTTCTGTACAGAATTTTCATTTCATTTGGACTCCCTTGGTATTTTTGGCTACGGTTTTTGGTTACGGTTTTAAAAGCAGCTATGCCTCTGCAATGCCACATCAAATTTTGATTAAACATCATGTGAGACTTTGACTACCACACATAGCAGACGCCAGGCTTTTAACTCTAATTCAAGTCAAATCATCACCTATGTATTTATAAAGATAAAATATTGACATCAGAGCGGTAAGGGTTAACACACATGCCACTGACCATCACTCACTACTATTTATATTTGTAAGAAAAATTGGTAACGGCTGCTGCAAATTGGAGATTTTGACATAAAACAATGGACTCCAGAGTCTCTTCTGATGGTTATCAGATGTTATTGTAAAGTATACTGAACCAAAAAAGTTTAGCAACATTGAGAATATTACTGTATAAATGTTATTTAACAAAAACAATAAATTGATTCAAATATATTATTTAATTGATAGGTTATTTTCCAATTTGAGCAACAGTCTCTTGTTACTGTAATGGTAGCATCGTGCCTTTAACACGGCATCATTCAATGGAAGGGTCCAATTTAAATAATGACACTGAGCTGTCAATACGGTTGTGACCTCCGCGCGCATTAACCACCGCCGTACATCGCTTTCTCATGCTTCGAATTAAGTACCTGATGTCACGAAGAGGAATCGCATCCTATTCCTGAAGCAGTGAAGCTTCCAGCTCCCGCACGTTGTGGAGATGTGGATGGTTCTCACGCACCATACGGCCAAGAATGTCCCACACGTGTTCGATAGGAGACAGGTCCGGTGATCGCGCTGGCCAGTCAAACACCGGAACGTTGTTAGCCTCAAGGAAATCACTGGTGACCCTAGCTGAATGAGGACGGGCGTTGTCTTGCTGGAACATAAAGTCTGCATGATGCTGCATAAAAGGGATGACAACAGGGGCGACAACTTCTTCACAGTAACGTTGAGCCGTTAAATTTCCGCGAATCACATTAAGATCTGTTTTGCCATTTTCATGGATTCCAGCCCACACCATGACACTGCCGCCACCGAATCTGTCGTGCTGAATGATGTTGGCTGCATCATACCTGTCTCCTAAACGTCGCCAAACCCATTGCCTACCATCCGCCACATCCACACAAAACCTCGACTCATCACTGAACAAAACGTGGCTCCATTGTTGAGCACACCATCGCTGATGAGTTCTTGCCCATGCAAACCGATTCTCAATGTGACGCTCTGTAAGCGGAACAACAACAAGTGGATGACGGGCATGCAGTCCAGCATCATGGAGTCTGTTTCGCACAGTTTGTGCATGCACTGTAGTGCCGGTAACGGTGTGCAAATTACGGGACAGCCGCGGCGCTGTCTCAAACCTGTGACGTCGTGATGACGTCACTAAGTAGCGGTCTTCTCGTGGTGTTGTTGCTCTCGGTCTGCCAGATCGTGGTCGGTCATTAACATGTCCAGTTTCCTGCTCACGTTGGCGGAGACAGGAAATGGTTGAGGCGTGAACATTAAAATGTCGAGCAACAGCGCGAACGCTCTGCCCAGCAGCGAGTCTTCCCATTGCTTCATGGCGCTGATTTTCGGCTAGCCCTTGGCGGCGGCCCATGTTCGGTAGGGTAAACTTTTAATCATTTTCTGTTAACGTTCGTTATCTGCTTTTGCAATATGGTGAATTTTTGCCTTCGCTACCCGCCAATGTGGGCCAGTGCATGAAAAATGATTTGCATTTCTTCATGATCAGCGAGACATTACATTGACGAAACATGCCTGCAAATTTGGTTATAAATGGATGCATAGTTTTAATACAACAAACCAAACTTCACTGTTGCTAAACCTTTTTGGCTCAGTATATATTATGATAATAAAAGGTGCAACTGCAGAAGATATTTGACTTAACTCAAGTGCATGTGGTGATTGCCAGTATTGCAATTAACAACGTCTCAGTCAATGCTAGCATACTTAGATGGCCTTGAATGACCTAAGCCTTGGTTTGGTGGTGATGTTAATTGTTTCGTAATTATTTACCCGCCAAAACTCCTATGTGAATCGAATAAGAGCTAGTTCAAATGAAGATGATTGGTTGAATTGCATGATGGCCATCTTGGCTTTTGTGTAGGCTTATGTGATTTTTGCTTTGAAACATCGCGATCAATTTTGTAAAAAGAATTGTGATTTTCGATTTAATTAGATGTCCAAATTCCCAAAAGTATAAACCGGAGTAATGTGAGAAGTCATGAAAACTGGGACTATGAATTTTGAAAGATGATGTAACACCGTCTGTATGGTTTGGTACAGAAATATGCAGGTACTATACTGATTAAATAAAGGCATATATATGCCATTGGAAGTACACATTCATATCTGCGTTACTGTAGAGATGGGTAAAATTACTTAGTAAAAGTAATTTAAAAGTTTACTTGACGATAGATTTGGTAAAGAGGCGAGGATGAAATACAGCGACGTTCATGCAGGTTCAACGCACGAGTGGCAGTTTACTCTAGTTGACAAAGGACCATCTGCCGGTCAAATATACCTACAATTACCTAATCCAAAAATGTTGCGCTCGACTGACAAATACTCGACTATTGATCTTCCAATGTGGAACTTTGTTCAAATTCTGGTGTTCCAGTTTAGTTCTGAAACCACAGTGGTTCTCTTATTCTTAGTGTTTTGGCCTACTTCACCCAATTACTATCAGCCCTTTTGAAGCCAAATGGTTTCCAGACATATTATTTTCAAAATATTCAGCAACCTTAAAGGATTTCTTTCATGTGTGCTGTACTGAGTAATTATCAAATCACCCTGAATTCCTTATCTAATATCTTTCATTTTAAGAATAAAATTTATGGTAGGTGTGCTACGTATATGTCTGGTAATGACACTAACAGCCTCTATAGATCAGTACAGCTGCTGGAAAACCATGATTTTCTGGTGATAATTAACTCTGAGGTATGTTTATTCACAGTGTGGGGCGAGTCATTTATTCCCAGCATTAATCAATTTTGCCAGTAATTGGCTTATTTCTCAGTGCCAAGAATAACATTGTCACAGCTGTGTCTCTGCTAGAAAATGTGCACCATTTCATGAACTTAAAACAGTCTTTTATTCATTATTGAATTTTTTTTTCGTTCTCAGAGTTTATCTAAGGAACAAATGATTATCACTCATGCTGCTCTATGTACCAGACTTATCTTTAGACATATACAAAGGGATAGGGCTGTACATTATGGAAATGCAACTGATATAAGCTAATTCTGTCAAAGATAGCAACACCTTATACAAAAACCTTTTTTTTTTTTTAAATGTATTAGGTAAGGGTTGCCATTATGACTGGATCTGGGTTAGGGATGGCTAGTTATTGAGTGGTAAGAGTGCTGAAATGGCCAGTATTTGGAGATGCTAGACAAATCCTCAGTAATGGCCGAATGCGATTATTGGAAGAAAATCTGATCAGAATAATGGCTTTTTCCTCCAATTGATTCTCGGCCCAGATTATTAGGTACTCTCTAGTGCCTACTACATGTATGTTCCTAGTTTAATGTAGTTTCTTAACCCTAGATGCTACGTATATGTGTTGCGCTTGGAAATTCGATTTATGCATGTGTCTAACCTGGCTGATGGAAGATTGTTATTGATTTTGAAAATTGTGTTGCTAAAAGGTGTTACTTTTATCTAAGGCTGCAACAGTTCTCGATCATTAATGCATTTTTGTCAATCGCTTTATATAGCGGAGCTGAGGAAGGCTAGACATAGTGATCCAAATGACACCCGCCATCCGGTGTTCTGTGTGCACCAAGAATTAGGTAAATGTTAAAGTTTTTCAATGTACTTTTAGTTTGTGACAGGCTTATCCAACCTCAATAAAACCGTACGCATTACTTCTATACCATTATTACATCCAGAGTGGACCATAAGGAAAATTATTTTAAAATTTTAACGTACCTTTATGTGGTTTTAACTTAGTTTTTCAATAAATGCCCTGATGGCTCAAAATTAATGCACGCCCCAGTCAATAGTTTTGTAATTAACCCTGTATGTTGGGTTTCGACTGGTCATGAAATCTTAAGAAATTCTTATGCTTGATCAGTTGGATCGAAATCCGAATGTCAATGCAGTGTTTTGCACCTGCTTTTATACTTTCGAGCCGGTTACAGTTGCTCCTTGGTGTAACCGGGACGAGTGAAAATCTGGTTACATGTAACCGGAAATTCATGCTTGTAACCAGAAATGTTGATTTTGTAACCAGATTTAACATCTTGTAACCGGAAATTATCAATTGTCAGTTTGCTGGTAACCAGAATTTTGTTGACTTCTGGGTTTGTGTAACTGTTAATCATCAGGGTGTAGCCGGAAAAATTTGATTGTTGTTTTCTAGGTTAAGTGTAACCGCAAAACACTTGTGATGTAACCGGAAAAAGATTATATATGCATTGTACCCAGTGTCCAAGAAAGTTGGTTTGGCCGAGTTCACATTTGATTGGTTCTGTAATATCCCTATGTGGCAGGAACTTATGGCGTATAATTAGCATTTGGTGGACATAGGTTTCCATTTTGTTGGATAACCTTAAGTGGAATGATTCGGATTTATGGCATTTCGTACTTTGTGTAGTTTTACTCATCAGAGGAATAGAAATCGGATTAGTTTATCCCATTTGAAGAGTCAAGAGTAAATGTTGGGTGTATTTTGTCTTGCCTCTCTATGGGTCAGTGCCCCGGTCTGTGACTATGCGTGGGTCAAGTCCTGGTGTCAGGTAGGTGACAGTTTCTGTCAAACCGGTTTCGACGTACAGAAACGAATACAGTTCGTCATCTGTTGTCTCACTGGTGCAAGGTATGCTGCCCTCGGGTATGTGGATGATAAACTGTGTGAATTGTGTCAGCCTCTTCCGCAGAGATTTGTGGAAGTGGTCCACTGTCTGTCGTCTCTGTGTGGGTGATGATGGCTCACAGATGTTATCATGGGGGGGGGGGGGGGAAGGACAGGTATTCTGAAGCTAGAGTAATCTCTGATGTTGCGTACTCTAGTATTGCCTTCCTGTTGAACGAGTGCGTTTATTTGTTGTTTTGAGAAAAGGTGTGTCTTCTCCAGGGCTGGGGTCAAATACTTTCAAAAGTATTTAAATACAAATACTTTGGATTTCTTCAAATACAAATACTTGTTTTCTGCAAAGCATTTAAATACAAATACAAATACTTACGGTAAGTATTTGAAATACTTTTCAAATACTTCTTACATGGCTTATAGAAGACCAAAGTATGGTACAGATGTAAGTCTAGTGATGGACAGCCAGACTCAAATTTACGTGAGAATGGACAATCATAGATACCAAAACTAAGGGTGTAAAAAGAAATCAAGTTCGACATGTTAAGCATGGTTAAATATAGTTGACAAGATCCCAGCCAAAGTTGAAATAGTAAACTAGCTAGTAAAGTTAGTCAACCAGCATCATGAACAGTTAAATGCAACATTACATCTGATTCAAAATGGTAGATAACCTTTGCTTTCCACGTTTAAATGCAAATAAACAAGTAAATATTTCGATATCTAATTTAAGTTTGATGAAATTATACTTTCCTGATGTATGTTAATGTTCCCAAAAGCCAATTCCCTTCCCACTTTATCTCAAATGGATGCTGTTAGCATGCTAACATACTCATTTTCATAGCAGCATAGCCACAAACGCTTCCACCAAACCAAAGCCGTAAGATGTTACGGGTTAAATCTTGCTTTATAAATTGACCGAGATTTACCTGAAGGGGTAAGGTGAGGTTCGATTGTAATTCTATCCACAAGTCCGGAAGAAAGGGTTCACATGAGATCGCGCTTGCGCAATAACCTTCAGTCTTTAAAGCTAAACTTTAACTCCAAACATCTGTGCACTTCATCGGGTGGGAAATAATCCCTAATAGCCATATTAAATTCACCCATAAAACAGGGTGGGATGTGAACCCTTTCTTCCAGACTTGTGGATAGAATTACAATCGAACCTCACCTTACCCCTTCAGGTAAGTCTCGGTCAATTTTTAAATTCTATCCACAAGTCCTAGAAAGCAAAGGGTTCCCATGAAACTTTAAAGTAACAGATGTTTGAAGTTAAATAAAATCTATAATTCCAGAACAGTTAAGCCAAGCAAATTAAAATTATTTACCTTTATATTCTTGACTAACCTGGTCTGTTGTATCTCTCTGTCAATGTAATCCCATGACAGCCAGCCCATAGGATTGTCCAGTCGGTTCACCCACTGGTCGAAGGTAGAACTTCTGAAATGTGGCCTCATTCGTCCATCCAGCTGCTGCCAAAATGTCCTTAGTGCTAACACCTTTTTGTACTGCTGCCGAAACTGATGCTGCTCTACAGCTATGTGGCTTGAAGATAGTAGTATCTATCCCCGCAAGATGCATAATAGTCTTAATCCATCTCCCAATTGTATCCTGTAAAACCTCCTTGTGTGGCTTCACAGTACTAATAAAAAGTTTTGAACGCATCCTAATGTCCTTAGTCCTATCAATATATTCACTAAGGGCCAAATACACACATAAACGCAAATCTTTCGAAAATTTAGGAATACTGATAAGCAACGTAGAATTAGACGGCTTAGCCTGCTTAAAATTCCCTACCAGTCGAAAAATAAACTGGTCCGAAAGCTTTTGCATATGTTCAAGATCCAACAACTGAAGCGACTGACACCGCTGCACCGTCACGAGACTCACAAGCATAACTACACGAAGTGTCAAATCATATAAACTTATGCTCTGGACAAGAGGTTGCTTCCGAAAATGATTAAAGACGATATCCACTTCCCAAATGTCTGTATAACGGGGAAGAGACGTTCTCAGTTTAAAAACACCCCTAATAAACCGGCAAACCAAAGGGTTCGTGCCTATACTATCAGATCCGTTAATCAATAAAATGGAAGACAATGTACTTCTTGCAGTGTTCAAACCACTGTAACCAATTCCAGTGTCATATATACCATTAAGAAATTGTCAAATATTATGAACTGATGGTAAAAAAGGTCATATAACTTATCCTTACAAAACTTCTGCCACTTAGAAATATAATTTACGTATTGCTTCCTCGTTGAGGAAGTCCAACCTTGTAAAATGACCTCAATTGCCTTCTCTGGTGCCCCCTCATTTTCAACGCCTTCCTGACAAAAAACATGCTATTAACTTTAGCCTCTTCCCGAGAAGATGTTCCCTGTCGGAGAAAGTCAGAGACACGAGAGTCCGGTGCCAAGGCAGCTGAAGTGGAGGCTTGAGTAAGATTTTCAAAAGTTTGGGGTACCAAATTTGTCCGCACCAATTTGGAACCACCAGTATCCCTGTTGCTCTGTCCTCTCGAACCTTCCTGATGACCCTCGATATGATGCTGAAAGGAGGGAACGCATAAAAATTATGGTCATGCCAGCAAACAGTAAATGCATCTACCGCCAATGCGTCTGGGTCTGGAATCCAAGGCACATAGTTATCTAACTGGTGATTGAGTCTCGATGCGAAAAGGTCAATAGAAGGCACGATATCAAAATGTTCGGTGATATCCTTGAAACAGGATGGATTTAACATCCACTCCGTTTCATCACAAAACAGCCTGGGTAATAAATCAGCATCCTGATTCATAGAGCCCGGTAAATGTGTGGCAGAAATCCATATCCTATTATCAATACACCACAACCAAATTTCTTGTGACTACTTCATTGCAACTAGGCGACTTTGAACTGCTCATGTGGTTTATGTAAACAACCGCCGTAGAGTTGTCAATTTTTAACAAGATATGTTTATCATGAATATTCTTAAACAAAGACTTCAGACCAAATAATACTGCCTTCAGTTCCAACACATTGATATGAAGACCTAATTCAATGTCACTCCATCTACCACCTGTCTTCTGTTCGTTGAATACTGCACCCCACCCCTCATTGGACGCATCAGTAAAAAGGGTGAAATGAGGAGGCTCAAGATAAATGTCTTTGGATGCGGATGGCAAATTATCTATCCACCATTGAATTTCATGAGTTGCATCACCTGAAATAACCATCGAGGCATCAAAATTGCCTTTATGAAGCTTCAAAGCATACGATTTTTGACATGTCACAGTTCTATAGAAAATAGGACCATATTTTGTCGCTGGAAAAGCTGCCACCAACATCCCAATAAGTTCTGCAACTTCCCTGATAGTCACACATGATTTCGCTAAACACAAAGTCTAAGCTTTCTCAATAATAAGTTCTTTCTTATATACTGGAAGTTCAACTTTCATAGATTTCGAATTAAGATGAAAGCTTAAATGTTCAATCGTTTGAGATGGGATCATCACTGATTTGTCGACGTTAATAAAAAATCCTAAAGACTCGGATAGTATCTTGGATGCCAACAAATATTCAGTACACGCCGCTAGAGACGCTCCCATTATAAACGAATCATCAATGTAACCTGATGCAACAATATTCTACATCCGCAAATGTGCATATAGTGGCTTAAATAGCTTCGTAAAAATGGGCCGACAACAGACCATTCGGAACACATGTGAACTGAAAAAATGTTCCTTTCCAGTAAAATAGAAAAAAATTTCGAGATGATTCATGAATTGGCACCGTAAAATAAGCATGAGTCAAATCAAACGATGCCATATAACAATGATTTTCGATCAGGAGTAAAATACTCTGAATCGTATCCATTTTGAAATGATGTCAAGTAACAAATTTGTCAACTCCGATAAGTTTAAAATCACCCGATATGATCCATCTTTCTTTACCCTCTGAAATAAACTCTCCATCGGAATGTTCACACCTTTCAATCACCCCATATTTTATGAATTTGGATATCTCAAGACCAATTCCATGCTTTTCACTCAGCGAAAAAGATATTGGTCTAGGAATAAAATCTTGAACAGGCATTGTGTCCAATTCAATAACATATCCAGTAACAATTCCTAGAGTAAACCCATTTGACGTCAGTTCCGTCCTCCGCGTGAGGCCCTGGAACCGAAGCCTAAAAAATGCCCTCGGGCAGCTCTGGGCACTGACTAGGCCACATGTCTACCTCTTCCCAATGGGTAGTCAGGCCTGTATGGATGGAACCGGAACCTGAGCCTATGCTCCAATGACTGTGATAGTGTCCGAGACATCTTATTAGTCTCCTGAATATCCTTGAGGGTCTGGGATAAGTCATCCCCAAACAAGAACTTCGACTTAAACATTTGAACGCCACACAACTCTTTAAAATCGGGGTTAATGTCAGGCTGAACCGATTCACAACATCTAATATTAACATCTAATATTAAGTTCTGCATTAGCATTCGCCAGCAATGCAATAGAATCAATAAGCTTCTTAACCATCACACTAATGTGAAAAGATTGTGTTTCCAACAGTCCTTCTTTTGCTCCTTGAGCAAGCCCATTAGCCACTTGCAACAAAGGAATCATTCCAGAAATCAAAGAAAATTGCATTCTGCAACTTATTGTCATGTGACTTATACGCACGAGGCAACTTGCTCCAAATTTCCGGGTTAATTTTTGGTACCACGAAAAATTCACAATTTACAGGGCACTCGTACTCTTCCGACTTAGCCTTAGCTTTCTCATCAGAAAGTTTCAGAGTCATCAATCTGTTAACAATGTTCGCAATACTATCATCAATAACGTCACCAGGCTTTTCATTAAGTCCATAAAACACCTCGCATTCAGATAAACTCAGTGGATCCTCCTTAGAATGAGGTCCCGCTACCGATTCTGGTACAAGTTCTAAGTCAGAATGTGCCGCTGAATTATCAACATCCGGGTCGAATGGTTCAGCTTCCAGGTCATCGTAAGCCAGACATAATGCCATAAACTTTTCCAACTTTTCGCCCATTTCGGACACCGAACTTTGTAATTTTACAAACTCATTACGCGAAATTGATTTACCCCCAGTCAGGGGGTTCATCAGTTGTTTTTTTACTGCTGCGAGGGACCGAGTCAGCCCGAATCTCGACAGCCACTAATTCTGATTGCATCTCATTTAACATAGAGTTCAAACTTGATCAAGCAGCTGAGTCGGCCATTGTTCTTTGTCTGCTAAAACTTTGCCGAGTCGGCACTACAAATTACGATCAGATGTCGAAATACGAAATGCAACGTAATATATGTCCGAAATCGCTAAATATATTTCATCAAAGCTGTCAAATCTACTCTGACCCCGTTGGCCACTACGGAAACCTCTCCAAAAACGGGAACTATACAAACTGTAACAAAACACCATATAGCCGCGAGAAGAAAAAATTAAAAACTATAACCACTTCCGCGAACACAAACTTTAACCAATTTACGAAATTCTGACCGACTTCAACTATTAGAAACTAAACTTTATTTCAATAAACTTTCCACCAAAATTATTTTGACTGACTAGGTTAATTGCCTAAAGTGCACTGAAGGTTATTGCGCATGCACGATCTCATGGGAATCCTTTGCTTCCTAGGACTTGTGGATAGAATTGTATATGACATTTCCTACAGGAGAGTATAGAGAATACATATTGATACAAAATCATGTGATTATATTGAAATCAATTTGACTGGGAGTTGCTGCTGTCTATGGCTAGAACATGCCCAGTCAAATTGTATTTAAAATCTTAAATTCATATATATATTATCTTGAAACCAGGTTCAGACAGAAGTGGGGTAACATTAAAACAAGGTTTATTTATTGATTTTGGTTATTTATGTAGATCCTTGCAGATTACATGTATTCTTAAGACTATCTCATTCAAAAACTTGTATTCAAATTGTTGCCAAAGATATTCCAATCTCTAATTTAATTTGAAAAACAAAGTTGATGTATGCTGCTGCTGTTTAACCATTTAACATTCATATCAGCCAAAAACGGGTTCTGCAGTAGTCTTGAGAAATGTCCATTTGCAAATCCAGAGAAAACTATTTTTGAAAATTGACCACTAGAATGACTGCCTCGATAACCGAGCTAGTCATTCCAGTGGTAAATTTTCAAAAATAATCTCTTGGTCTGTAAATCGACATTTTCTATGAGAAAATTAAATCAAATTTTAAAGAAATTTAAGTGTTAAAGGGTTAAGAAAGCAATAACATTTCCAAAATGTACACCTGTAATTCTTCATTCCTGTGGTAAAGTAAAAAAAATATTGACATTATAAGGGATAATTAACCCCATCTAAATGAATGCTATGAACATAAAATTCATGATGAAAGTGGTTAACACTCAGGTATATAGAGTCATGCATGCTAGTACAATGGAGGTGTTGTTACTACCTGACCAGCTCTACCTAGGTTGGTTTGAAAGGTGATAATTGCCCAATCAATTACTGATAAGATGTGTGATATTTAAATCAACCAGACTCACTTGATCTATCACAGTGTTATGCAATTAACCCTTTCATACCTTTAATGATCAAGCCAGCCCAAATTGTTCTCTGCATTGGTCCTGAGTATTGCCCATTTACAGGCCATGAGAAAACTATTTTTGAAAGTTTACCACCGGAATGACTGGCTTGATAAGCAAGCTAGTCATTCCAGTGGTAAATTTGCAAAAATAGGCTTCCCTTGGGCTCTAAATGGATATTCACAAAGCTGAAATCTTAAATTTGTATGCTAAATTTTAACCACAAAAGGTATAGCAAATAGTACCAAACATTTACAGAGGAATTGTTAGTCTTATGTTTATTAACTCTGAAAACAGTTTTTTAAATTTTGGTATGAATGGATGGCAGGGTTTATTTATTTATTTTGTTTAGTTATTTATTTAGATGTGCTAAAACCATCTAACTCAAAGTGTTTTTTGGGAAAAACTTGTATTCTAATTGCACCCAAAAATATTCAGAGATTTATTTAAATTTCAGCTTCCTAAGTTTCATTCCTTTTCACATGATAACTGTTCGTCATACTGCCTGTAGGATGCTTCTGTCTAAGAATACAACACTATTTCCAACATGAGCCTTCTACAAATTTTAATTATTTGACATAAGTGCAAGAGAGGTTAACTAGCCACACCCCCACCCACCCCATCTAAATGAATGATTTGAATATAAAATTAATGGTGAAAAGGGTTATGACTCTGGTATTACTGATAAGAATTTGAGAATTAAATCAGCTTTGCAAGACTCAGACAGTATGATTCAGTTAGAGAGCAGTACAGTAGTATACATTGATATGTAACAGCAAGAAAAGCAAAGCTCATTTCATTCTATATATGCATTGATAATGTGTCTTGTATAAAACAGAGAAAATCATGTAAATATTTTGAAAACCATTTGACTGAAAGTTGTTGCTGCCTAAGACCACAATACTTTCAGCTAAATTATTTTCAAAATAGTCTAAAGATTTCATTTCCATCTTTAAAACCAGACTTATTAAAATTGAGGATGACATTTGTGAAGTGTATGAAAAAGAATTCTAAAAATAATTTCACGGCACTTTTAACTATTTATACAAGGATTAGCTCTATTCTTAATGGGATGTAGTCTGTGGTTTTATAATTAAAATATCATTATACTATGATTGGCTCATTTATTTAGCGCTGAAGCCCTAGCAACTATGTTTAAAGACAACCATCCTGTTGATTATTTTGACAAAGATTTCACTGGAAATTGGGGCTTCTTAAGGCAATAACTGCATCCAGTCAAATTAATTTTAAACATTCAACAGTTTGCCTTGCAAAGAGTTACAGAAGATATGAGAAATTTATTTTAAATTTTAATTTGCAATGTGCATGTACATTTGAATGTAAGAATTTATCACAAATAGACAGAAGTATTTAGGAAAGTGTTTGAAAATACTCAAATACATTCCATTTTGCCTTAAATACTTTTCAAATACAAATACTTTCAAATACCTGGAAAATGTATTTAAATTACTCCAAATACAAATACTTTTGTATTTGACCCAGCCTTGATCTTCTCACAGTGGCCTCTAGCTTCCTCTAGGCGAGTGAAGCTAATTCCGCAATAGCTGCAGCTCCAGAAACCACTCTGTTCGTGGATTACTCTAGTGTGTCTTCTTAGCCCCTTGCGTTGTGCAAATTGTGCATTGCACTTATTACACTTAAATTTTTCCACACAGGTAAGTGTAGCAACGCTAATTTCCACCTATCTTAAAGCACCGAGGGAGATTAGCTTGGTGGCATTAGCTCTGCTACACTTCAGAAATTGCCAGGATGAGGTGGCAGGCAAAAATCGGTGAGGACACTTCAATAATATTCAACAAGACGGTTCTTCAAATAATAAATGACTTCAACTTTTAATAATTTTAAATTGACTACACAAACTGATGTTGATACAAAATTTCTATACAAACTATGAACGCTATATCTATCTACTATTCTGGCTTAAATCTATGTCTACTATCTATCTATCTCTATCTCTAGCTCTGTATCTCACTGTTTCTCTCACTCACTCTATCTCTCCTAGTCTCTCTGTCATTCTACACATTCATGCTCAATTTATAACTCGCAGTATCTAGCCAAGCAAACATAAAACAAGTTCTAAATATTCAAGACGTGTCAAAAACAATTTCTAAAGAACAATTCTAAAAACTTGCTATACATATATTTATGCATTAAGATTAAATACAGATTATTACCGATTTCATTCTCTATACATGGTGATAACATGGTTACTGAAATTAAATCAAAACATGATGATTATTTTGAAAACAACCAGAATGAAAGTTGTTATGCCATAGGCAGCAACAACTTTCAGTCAAACTATTTCCAGAATAATATGCAGGTTTCTTATGCCAATGTCTTGAAATCATGTTTATGGGAATTCAGAATGAAAACGGTTAACAGATTATAAACATGGGGAGAGTGATAACAACGTACTGGGTCTGTTTGCTTATGGTGTGCATGTCGGCCCAGGGAAGGCGGTGACCCCTACCCTGCTTGGTTGATGCCTGTCGGCTCCATTGTGTGGAGCTGGTGGATCCAGTGGCATTCCTTCTGTCTTCTCCATTTGGTGGATACTTCATCTCCAGGGTCCGAAGAAAGGACCTGGATTATTCTGAATTGCATGTTAATTCTAGAATGCCTGGGTCTGTTGAAATGCCTTGAGACTGGAGTATCGTACCTCTCGTGTTTGTAGAGGTTGGTGATCGAGCGTAGGTGCTCCTGAATGCGGATTTTAAAAGTGCGTAGCGTCTCTCCTACATACTGTTTTTTGCAGACTGAACATGTCAGCAGGTAGACTATGTTTCTTGTCTGGCAGTTGCCGATGATTTTGGACCTGTAAGAGAGCCCTGTATGAGAACTAGAGAAGAATCTGTTCTTCTGCATTGTGTTGCAGATGTTGCAATTTTTTGTGGTGCAATTTGCGAATGGGTTTCTATGGGGTAGTGTTCTGTCCCCAGCCGGTAGCTTAGCTCTGACTATTGTGTCCTTTATGGTTTTATTTCTTCTGAAACCGAACAGCGGCAGTTCGGGAAAGGCCAATCTGCATCTGTGGCTTGCTTCCAGGATGGGCCAGTATTTCTTGATGGCAGATTTAAGAAAAATGCCTGTGCGATTGAAGTCACAAACGAAGACTGGTTTGGATGGGAAGGTGTTCTTTGTTTTTGTGGGAGGGTGTAGGAGATCGTTCCTGTTCTGTATGCGGGCTCTGTGTCTAGCTTCGTCTAGAATTGCGCGCGGGTATCCTCTGTTTTCGAAATAGCCTAGGAGGGCTAGGCTATTTCTGTCAAAATCTTCCGGTTTCGTACAGATTCTCCTGACTCTTAAGAACTGTCCGTATGGGGACGAGTCTTTACAGATGGATGGGTGATCTGATTCGTAGTGGAGATATCCGTGTGTGTCTGTCGGTTTGGTATACAGATCGAAAGTTATTGGTTGGCCATCAGTGTTGATGGCCATGGTGTCCAGGAAGGAGACTCGTTCCCGTGACGATTCCATAGTAAATTTGATACTATGGTGGGATGAGTTCATGTTTGTGACGAAGGAGTGTAGAGCTTCTTCGCCATGCTCCCAAACCATGAATATGTCATCTATATATCTGATATAAAGTGAAGGTTGGAATGGGGCTCCTGCTAGGAGTTTCGTTTCTAGGTCGGCCATGAAGATGCAGGCGAAGGAGCATGCTGCTTTGCTGCCCATGGTGGTCCCTCCTACTTGTAGGTAGTGTTCGCCGTCGAACTCGAAGTTATTGCATTCTAAAACTAGTTTTAGAAGGTTCAGGAGGCCTCTGATTGTGAGGTTTCCAGGGAGCCCGTGCCTCTTGCAGAATTTTGCTACTGCTCTTAGGCCTTCGTTATTGGGAATATTAGTATACAGAGATGTGACATCCATGGTGACGAGTAAGGTATTTGGTGATGTTTTTCCGAAGCCTTCAACCTGATTGATAAAGTCTGTAGTGTCTCTGGCATATGAAGCAATCTTTGTGATATATACTTTAATATGCTCGTCCACAAAGCTGCTAATGAGCTCGGTGGGGCAGCCTATTCCGCTGATAATTGGTCTGCCTGGAATGAGGCCTTCCTTGTTTCTCTCCTTGTGGACCTTTGGTAGGAGATAGAACCTGGCGGTTTTTGGTGGTTTCAGAATGAGATTATTGGCGGTTGTGAAGTCTACTTCTCCATCTCTAACTAACTGATCCAGGCGTTTTTCTACCAAGTTGGTGTGCTTGTGTGTTAGGTCTGTGTCGACCTTTCTGTAGAACCTGGTGTCAGCTAGTTGACGGTGAGCCTCAGCTACGTAGTCGGATATATTTTGTACTACAGTTGCTTGTCCTTTGTCAGCTTTTTTGATCACAATTGTATGGTTTTGTGTCAGGTCGTTTAAGGCAGTTTGTTCGGCATCGGTTAGATTGCTCTTGTGGGAGCGTCAATGGACGTGTTTACTGAAGTCATACCTGACCGCCTTAAAGAAAGCCTCAAATGGCGCATCCATGGTGGGTGGCGGCATCGTGCTTTTTTTGGCGGCAAACTTTTTGATTATGATGTCCTGGAACGTTAGAACGGTAGGCAACGGTATTGTAGCCGGTATGCCAGTGTGGTTATGTAAAAGTGTGTGAGGTGGGTGCGGGCTTGGTGTGAAGAAATGTTTGAGGTGCATGCGTCTGAAGAAAGCCTGTAGGTCGGTGTACAGGTTGCCTAATTGTGGTTCTGAAACCATAAGTATGTTATTATATATAAAAGTTCAGTATATACATGTCTTGGAATACTGTGATTTATTATGTCCACACTGCAGGCTGGGTGGCTTTAATTGTCATGGCTATTAATTGGGCTATTGTCCTCTGTCCACTACTAGAATTGTCATGCTTGATTTCATATGATTCAGCTGGCCATGATTAGGAACATTTTAATTTATGCTGGATAAAATCAATAATATATAATTTCACACAGAATTTCCTATACCTGGCCTAATAGCACCATGACATAAGTATGAGACTGTTGGCTAACTGATTCTATATAATTGTTTGACGTGGAAAGGAGCGAACGTAATGGTCAGTGTGATGTCATTGATGGACATCTTTTACGACGCCAAAGAAGGTTTTCCATGACATGGAGTTTGGTGATTCTAATTAGTTTAAAGAACAACTCAGATTTCTGGAATCACCAATCTGCATGATTTATCCCTATAGGGTCCAACGTTTGTAGTTGGTGTATCCAGTACTTCTGTTCTTTCCTGATATGAGTTATCAATATCCTCAAGGTGTAATTTCAGATGCAACATCTCCCAGGCTGACAGAAAGCTAACACAAATGCTAGCCAATGACAAATCCATTGTCATTAATAAAGCCGATAAAGGGCAGACCACAGTCATACTAAACTCATTTGACTACAACGCCAAAGCCCTAAAACAACTCAAAGCACACGTTATTATGAATAGGTGACAGAAAATCTGACTATCAAACACGCTGAAAGGGTAGAAATAGTCATCACTGGGCTAGTTCTGAAAGGGGAGAAAAATTGTGACACCGCTAATGGCCTAAGAGTAGACAACCCACGCACTGCGCGATTCTATCTCTTACCAAAAATACACAAAAACACTACACCCACACTGGGCAGACCAATCATTAGTGGCAATGGTTGCCCTACTGAATACATAAGTAGCTTCATAGACGAACATCTCAAAGTACATCTCCCGAACATTCCATCATACGTCAGAGATACAACTGACTTCATCAATAAACTAGAAACTTTTGGCACGCTACCGCAACACGCTATTCTAATAACCATGAACGTTACATCACTATACACAAACATCCCACACAATGAGGGACTAAAAGCCGCCGCGCAACATAGAGAATTTGGTATGCCTGGCGACCTTACACCCAGGTCACTCATGGAGCTGCTATCCATCATATTAAGATGTAATAATTTTGAATTTAATGACAAACAATACCTACAAACTGGAGGGACAGCAATGGGCACAAAAGTAGCCCCAACATATGCTATTATCTTCATGACCCAACTGGAGAAAAAGCTACTACATTCTCCCCATAAACCATCGCTCTACCTCTGATACATCGACGATATATTCATGATCTGGACATCTGGCCAACAAAAACTAGATGAATTCATCCAATATATGAATACTTCTCATCATTCCATCAAATTCACAGCTGAGCAATCAACAACCAAAGTCAGCTTTTTGGACACCTATGTATACATTGATACTGATCGCTCACTCTGCTTCGATTTATACTGTAAACCCACAGACTACTTACATTACCAATCAGCACACCCACAGTCCACCAAAAACTCCAGCCCGTATGGGCAATTCCTTAGACTACACAGAATCTGCAGTAAGGAACTAGATTTTCACAAACATGCCCAAGAACTCATTGGTTACTATCAAAGGAGAGACGACCCTCCTGACCTTCTAAACAGCTATCAGAAAGTGTGCACACATTCAAGAGTGGATCTACTAATACCCAAAGTCAAAAACAGAGATAAACACACGCATCCCATGCATAATTGACTTTCACACTCAAAGCCATAAAGCAAGCAAAATCATCGAAAAGAACTGGGAACTGCTAGACAGTAGTCCCAAATGTAGAAACACATTCCCAAACCCACCAATGTTTGGCTACAGAAAGAATCCAACTTTCAAAGACACACTTGTCACTGCCAAATTTGAGTTTCCCGCCAAATTAGGCTTTCAAGGAAAACTTTCCAAAATCCAATCTATCCATGCACAAGAAAAAATTGTTTCTTCTGCAAGAATATGGACAGTAAACGTGAATTCACGAGCACAACCACACAGGTCTAAAATACAGATGTACGGTCAGAACATACTGTGATACACGCAATGTTATATACTTACTCACATGCACACAATGTCACAAACAGTATGTGGCGGAAACAAAATGTGAGTTCCACATATGAGTGAAAGAACATCTAAGGGATGTTAAAAAACACAAAGATACCCCTGTTGCAAAACATTTTAATTTACCCAATCACACTGGACAAAATGTCTCCTATAAAATTATACAAGTTCTACCTCACGACCCTGAGGATACTGATAAAACTCATATCAGGAAAGAACAGGAGAAGTACTGGATACACCAACTACACACGTTGGACCCTATAGGGATAAATCATGCAGATTGGTGATTTCAGAAATCTGAGTTGTTCTTTTAACCCTGTATGTTGGCTGCTTATAAATACTGAAATAAACTGGATAATCACCATCACCTCAAATGGTAAAGAAGATATTGCATTCATGTGCATGCTTGTATCAGTGTGAGTGTGCGTGCGGGTGTTTCCAAATTTATTTATATCTCGGAGGTAATGCATTTTTACATCTAGGCCCACAATTTAAGCATCTCAAAAGATACAATTTTGACAATTATATTTCTAATCATTCTGCTGTGAATATGCTCCTTTAATACAAGACATGTTGTAAATATATCATACACCAGAATTCCTCAATTCTGCTTGCGATAGAAAACAACCAATATAGAAACTCTTAAATTTAAAAAAGAAGTGATAAAAAGCAGGAGGGCAAGGGCCAGTAATCTCTGACCTCTCTTGCTAATACTTCTTGATTTATGAACAACATTGCAAGTATAATGTCTATTAACCCTTTAATGCTCAAAATTGTTCAAGAAAATTTTAATTTTCTGATGGAATTTATGCACTTGCCAAATGAGAGATTTAGTTTGAAAATTTACCCATAGCTGCAATTAGTGGTTTGATTATCAAGCAGTCATTTCAGTGATAAGTTTTAAAAATTAGTCTTATTGTTCTGCAAGTGGCCGTTTGAACTAAAGAGCACAGCAGAAACCATTTTGGTTATTTGAAAGGATACGGCTAAAATCTAACTAATAACTATGCTTGTTTATGCTTGTTTAAAGAGGAGCATTGCCTTTTAACTATTAAACCTATGATACGGTGTGCTTGCCCTAAGTCACTTGTAAAACTTGCTGGTTTCCATTTGATCACTTGGCATGGCTGAGTGGATGTAAATCAAATTCCAACAACTCGTCCTGAGAACTCTACACCTAGCACCACCCATCCTTTCCGACGATTATGAAATCTTGAAAAAGACTAAGTGCCACAGTGCCATGTCACTGATCGGATTAAAATCAGTTGAATACAGTTAAAAAGAGTGAGTGAACTTTTTCATTCTTATGGCTCACTGATCACGAGTCCATGATATTACCTTGAATGGCAGGAGGTTGTGACCAGTTGTTATTGCCAGAGGAAGTTTGTCCCAAAGATGGATCACATTGTGGATATCAGTAGCTGATCTGAGGATGAGTAGTTATGTTCATGTTATCTTGTTCTACTGTCAGTGTTCTTTAGCTAATCGCCTTGCAGTCTGGAGCATGGACATTCACAAACTTGTACAGTAAAGTGACTTTGTTGTCTCGTATCTCCTGGACCATAGGTTTTTGCACTTCTGACTTTCCATCATCTTTTTCAGGCTGCGCTGATGCAGATAATTACGTATCACAGATCTGCAATGTTTGCTTTGATGTGATAATGCTGTGTTTTTCCCAATCTTGACTAATGTTCCACCCAACTCTGGTTAATATCTCTCTAGTAGAAGTTATCACTCCACACCCTTTTAGTGATTCGCATGCATACGCACGCATGCAATAGTTCTACTACACTTCATGATGAGACTAACTAGCATATATACCATCTTAATACTAGCATATATATACTAGCTTAATACTGTGAAGTCAACCACCAGTTTGAAAATCAAAATTTAATGGTGATGCTGCACTCATTGGCCCTTATCTTTTTGGAAAAGCTTATAATGGTGCGATCTGATCTATCACTCAAGTATCTGACATCATAATCAAATATGTCACTTGTTAGTTGATGTCACTTTCAATGTGACTTATGTCCATCGCAAAAGTAACTGAATAGTATGTCTTTGGTGAACTTAGAATTTAATAAACAGCTCTATTGACTATTTTGAAACTAATTTGCCTGGGATCTGTTTCTGCCATAGTTGTATACATATCTTGATATTGAGCAAACCTTAGGTAGAAATGTCTGCGGCATAGCTAGAAATAGAGACCTCTCTTGAAATACTCTCTCTGTTTCTTGAAGATTATTAGGAATAGTGAACTGCCCAACTTCATGTACAAGCTACATTCAATCTCAGTTCGACAAAAGCAGGAATTGTGAGATTTGCATAAATCGTATAGCATTCAAAAAGATGTATAAATATCTTTTTGTCGCTATTGTCCAAATAAAGTTCTGACATAATAAGCAGTAACAATAAACCGAACAATAACGCTTTTGGAGCAAATGCTTTTAATTCATCTAGAGCTGTATTTGCAGCACCATTTATTCAGATTTCTAAAATGCGCTAACTGTTATCTAATGCAGAAAATAAATCTGATAAAATCTTTTGGTCATTAAAGACTTGGACATTTTCCTGAAATACGTCTTTAAAATTGATACCTAGTCTCCTTTGCAAACAGTGCAAACAGCAGATTAATATCTGGCTGAATGAAACGGAATCATCGATAATTTTCTTTTACCAGATAACCAAGCAATTTCTTTTATGCCATATTTCTTCCTCAATTTATAAATATTTACAGTTTCCCATTCACTTGACAATAAACCACAAGAGAGCTAGAAGATAGCTATTTTGTTTGATTGATGCCTGGTTCCAGTGCCAAACGCGTTTCGGTGAACTGTAGCATCAAATCGATTATCTACAGAGCTTCACACACTATTGACAAGGCAGATTGGATTTTTTTCCCTGAGACATGCTGAAACTGTTTATGGCTTGGAACTTACAAAAGAGATCGTCTCTCGCAGCATATAGATTTTCCGGTCTTATTTCTCGCGATATGAATCGTTTGATGTTCATTGGTATTTAATAGCTTGGCATGTATCAAAAGAGAGGTTGTGTTTGAATTTACAATGCTTTCATGCACATATCTTAATAACTGTCAGAATGAACCTTTCCAGTTTATCCATCCATCATATGATGTCATAATCAAATACGTAATATCTAGAATGACATCATAATCAATGGTGTCATGAATGACGTAGATAAGTACATCACAAATGCATAATTGAAGATGGACTAAACGTTGTTGTACGAATTGTATGGCTTTACTATTTATTAAACATTCTGTTGAATATTTTGAAACTAATTTGACTGGGCGCTGTTGCTGCCATAGGCTTACCTATATACCTGTATAGTTTTCTGGAAATTGATAGTCAGGGAGTTGAGGAAGTGATCGATCCCAACATAAGTGTGGTGTGGTTGGAGCTTAGAGATGGGCGGGTCATAGATAAAATTTGAAAGGTCCATTGTCTTTGTTTTTTATCGGGTGGTCTTATGTTGAGGTTGTTCAGGGAAGTTGTACAGTAATAAATTTTGCTTGAATTAAACCTTTCAATATTCCAGACAAACAGATCAAATAAAACACCTTAAATATCTTCTGATAAACATTGTAGTGACTTTTGAAATTAATTTGCCATCAAGCTGTTGTTGCTTTACTTCCAGTCAAATTATTTTCAAAATATCCAATAGTTCTTTTAAAGGTTTACTTTGAAATTGTGACCTGAAATTGTAATTCTCTGATTTCAGGTTTGAGATAGCTTGGAATGATCCAGCATTCTTCCCGTATTTAACCCTTTACTGGTCAGATTCCATCAATGAAATCAAAATATTCGGAGATTTAATGTCCATTTGCAGGGCAAAAGAAGACTATTTTTGAAGATTTACCACTGAAATGACTGGGTCGATAACTGAGCCAGTCATTTCAGTGGTGAATTTTAAAAAATAGTCTTCTTTTGCCCTGCAAATGGACATTCTTCAAGACCACTGCAGAGGCATGTTTTGTGGCCAGCTTCACCATTAACCCCTTAACACTTAAATCTTTTCAGGAAAATTTTAATTTTCTCATAGAAAATGTCCATTTGCATATCGAACCAGTCATTCCAGTGATAAATTTTCAAAAATAGTCTTCTAGGTCTGCAAATGGATATTTCTCAAGACCACAACAGAGGCAGTTTTTGGTTGGCTGATATGAATGTTAAAGGGTTAAATGGTTGGCTGATATGAATGTTAAAGGGTTAAATGGTTGGCTGATATGAATGTTAAAGGGTTAAATGGTTGGCTGATATGAATGTTAAAGGGTTAAATGGTTGGCTGATATGAATGTTAAAGGGTTAAATGGTTGGCTGATATGAATGTTAAAGGGTTAAATGGTTGGCTGATATGAATGTTAAAGGGTTAAATGGTTGGCTGATATGAATGTTAAAGGGTTAAATGGTTGGCTGATATGAATGTTAAAGGGTTAAGTGGTTGCCTGATATGAATGTTAAAGGGTTAAATGGTTGGCTGATATGAATGTTAAATGGTTAAAGAGTTAAGCTCATCTAGACTGAAAAGCCAACTGAGCTTATGCCATCTGCCACATCATCTATCCATCCATCAACTTTTACTTTAACAGACTACCCCTTATTAGCCATTGGGTAAATCTAAACCAAACTTTACTGGAATAACCCTATTATGATAGAGTTCCAAATGTATGTACAGAAATTTGATTGGTCAATTTTTCCGGTAGCTGTCTTGGATTTTCCAAAATTTTCTGGCGATCTTTTAAAACGCTACTCATAAGTAAAGCAATGGCCCGATTTCAACGAAACTTGAATGAAAGGATCCTATTGTGGAAAGCTTCAATGCGTCTAAGGATAAATTTGATTGGTCAATTTCTTGGTGAGCACCTTAGAGTTTCCTATAATGTCTGGGAAATGTAAAAATACCACTCCTCTTTAACTGATGAGTCGATTTCAAGCAAACTTAGCTAATATGACATTTGGGTGATAGACTTTTTAGATAGTAATTTTTTTGCTGGTTATCTTGGATTTTAAAGAAAATTCCAGAAAATATGTTGAAAGATTACTTCTCATTAATCATTGCCCTGAGCTCAACAAAACTTGGCTGAAAGGTCCATATGGCCATAGGATTATGAACCTGTAGACAGAAATCTGATTTGTCAATTTTCCTGGTGGCCATTTTTGATTTTGCAAAACATCAACTTTTGTTTAAAAAGACATTTGGCAAGAAAGTTATTTGGTCAATTTTTCACGAGTCATCTTGGATTTTACAAAAATGTCTGGAAGATCTGTAAAAAGATACTTACTCCTTAACTGATTGGCCAATTTCATCCAACCTTGATCGATTGACCCACTACACCTCTAAATTTGTATATAGAAATTTGACTGGTTAACTTTTACAGCGCCAATTTTCACTTCACAAAAAATATCTTGTAAAATCTGTTAAAGGAGAACTTATCATTACCTGTTGCCCTGATTTGAACCAAACTTGGCTGAAAGTACCCTATCGTAATAGGCTTCTGAACTTGTATATAGAAATCTGATTGTTCCATTTTTCCGGCAGTCATTTCAGATTTTCAGAAAAGTACTTTTGTTAAAAAGATGACAAATCAGTAACTGAATTGCTCTGTTCAACCAAAGTTGCCTCGAATTACCCCATAACGATCGACTCCCAAACCGTTAATAGTTTATAATAAAATTTCATTGGTCAATTCTTCTGGTAAAGACACTACTTCTTAGCCACTACTCTTTAACCATTGCAATGATTTCAAGTAAGGTTTGCTGAAAGGACACAAGTGTGGTAGGCTTATGTTCCAGGTGATTTCCACACCTGGCCCTTTGGCATTGGGCTTTTGTTCACTCGCCCTTATCCATCATATGTGTTGGTTCTTGTCCAAATAATGTTGCGATAAACTGGTGTTGTTAAGCCAATGTTTCCCATGTCACCTAATTTCATTTAATTTTGGCATTCTCAAGGACCCCATACCCTGAGATCTCTTGGTCCCAAGCTAAGGTCTCGGCTGTCCCAAACTGAAATATGTGGTCTCATGCAGTGATTCTCATCCATGTTAAAATTATATGATACATGGACTCCAGTATTTTAATTATTGTAATCCCATGGTAGATTTTGTGGGTACACGTATTTATGTTTAAAGATGACCTATAACTAATTAGTATTTAGTAATCAGACAAATTTTCTGGGACACGGAGGTCCCATTGGACCCAATGTCGCTACTTTTTTAGCTCCCATGCTAATGAGTCTGAGTAGTTTTACTGGTTAGCTCACATTGGCCCGAATGGTCAAGTCTTCTTCTTTTCGTTCGCTGATCATACCTCCAGTCCTAAAGTGACTATCGACATGATCATAAGCGTTAAGTGCGTGGATCCATGGTTTATTAGAGTGCGGCCTGGAACCTCCGTCTTCAGCACTCAAGGTTTCTGTCAGGGTTACCTCACCCTTACCTCCTTTAGTCGCCTCTTGCGACACGCAGAGGATACGGAAGGTGTATTCTAAGCCCCACCTACAGGGCAAGAATGGTCAAGTGAGCTCCTGCCATTGCAGTCGTCCGTCCATCAAATCACACCTTAACCATTGCCACTCTGATGACAATATTCTATCTCTTACTGTGCCAATAGCAAAGAAACTGGTGTGCATTTTACAACAGTGTTGGTGGATGATGTTGCTGTCTGCATCAGTCCATCTTATAATTTAATTTAAAAATTTTACAATTTTACAATCAGAGTGGTAAGGGTTAAATGTAAAACTGATTATTAAGGGACATTATGGTGGCAGGCTAGAGAACCTCTATTCAGAATTTTGATTTGTCAATGTTTTTGGTGAAAATCTGAGATTTTATGAATAATTTTCCAGAAATTGTCAAAATGCATCTCCTCCACCAAATTTGGCAGGAAGGATTTTATGGCAGTAGCCACCACAACTTCTATATAGAATGTTGATTGGTAATTTTTTGGGGTGAAACTTAAATGTTATCAAAAATTTACTGGAAATTGTCAAAATCTTGTTTTGCCGTGTGGTTGATTTCAATCAAATTTGGACACAATATCCTCCTTTGGTGGATTTCAAACAAATTTGGCTGGGAGAATTCTGTTATGCTAGACTCCTGAGCTCCTTCTATTCAGAATTTGTATTGGTCAATTTTTTTGGTGAAAATCTTAGATTTTATGAAAATATTGCTGGAAATTATCAACCTGTATATATCAGACTGAAACTCATTAGACGTCGTTGATACCTAATAGCGATTAATATTTGTTCAAGAGAACTTGATCTGTCATGGATAAATATAATGTTTGGTGGCCATATTGGATTCTTTTATTGTCTGTTTGGAATCTAAGGTTCGATCTGATTGTGTGGTAATCGTCCATCATATATATTCTACTAAATATCATGCATACTGAATTCCAATTGTGTATTTTATGTCTTGGTACTGCTGAATTTAGATAATTATGTTTGCTCAAATGCTAATTATGTTTTAAATGCAAATGGTCCGGTTGAGCATTCAAGGCCCTTGGGTTGAACCCTGCATTCTCAAAATCGCAATTTAAAGGTACGCCTTTGAAATGTTTTAAAACTAATTTGACTGGGAGCTGTAGCTGAGTATGGACCTACAGCTCAGAGTGTTTATTAAAATGTAAATTCACCAAATACATACAATTTCAAGAGACAGTTACGGTCAGACCATTGCCAATTTTGTGTCAGACTTGCGTCATTTGATTATGACATATTCTGATAATGATGCCGGGTACTTGAATGATAGATTGAATGCCAAAGGGCATGGTAAAGAATTGGAATAAATTGGGAAGATGGGGTCAGCAGACTTTACTCTAGTAATTATTCAAGTTCTAAAAGTATCAACCAACTACCCAGATTTATTGTGTAAATATATACATCTTTCATCACTCGGCCTCATAGATTATGTTACAAAGCACCACCGATATCTAATAATAAGCCATCCCAATTTATGGGGTTTATTGATAACTTCATGTAACTTTTGGAACATGCATATAAAATGTTTCAAACCAATATAAATTGAATTCAATTTCCTGTTCAGCTATCTTCATACATGTATATATCATAGTTATAGACATAGCAAATATATTAATTTCAGTTAATTTTATTCAGAGTTGGAATCCATGTACTCCACCGTAAAATCAATACTGAATGCATCAATGACATTAGTGATCGCTTAGTATATGTAATGTTAGTCAAAATTTTGAGATACTGCGGTGCATTGCACCATGAGTTATTACAAGTTTAATTGCTTGATCCAGATAGTTGCTCGTTTATCTGATTTTTGTTAGTGTTAAAGAGGAAGACATAATTCAGAAAAAGGTCTAAATGTAGCAAATGATGCTTTTGTATTTAAGTTAATGAAAACAAAATTTCTATATTTGCATGTTTGGGTTTCATGAATAGTAAATCTTGCTTGGAAATTCACTTTTTAATTCCCATGAGATTCATGGAGGGACATCATCGTGTGACTGATTGTTGTCATGTGACTTTTAAATAATCTTAGACAAGATTTCAATTAAACTCCATTGTCCAAGGGTCATGCGGATATATTGAGATACATATAAAAGATACACTTGTGTCTGTTAACCCTTTACTGGTCAAATCTGCTCAAGAAAATTTTTATATCTGCGTATTGAATGTCCATTTACAGGCCAAGAGAATATGGTTTTTGACAATTTTTCACTGTAATGACTGGCTCTATTATTGACCCAGTCATTCCAGTGGTACATTTAAAAAAATTGTATTCTCTTGGCCTGTAAATGGACATTCCACAAGACCATAACAGAGGTCGGTTTTGTCTTGCTTGACCATTAAAGGGTTAATCTGGATCACGAATTGAAGCTACAAGTATGTAAGTGTACTTCTTCATATTTCCGAAAATGTTGGTCCCAATCCCAGGATGATTCATAATAAAGAAATATTAATTACCTCTCTGGGATGTAGAAATTGAGTGTAGCTTTCGTAATCATCTCGGTCACTTCTTCAGCACTAACGGACGGTCGCTGGCGACGTCACTCGGGTCAGTTCTTGTGTAGTCACGTAACAACATTGACTGGTAGACTGCTGGTATACGGTAGCCCTTGTCTCAGTTCATAGTTGGTTGGTGTTTGTAGATTTCGAAGGCCGCTTTGTACTTTTCGTTTGAACAAGTTGATCTCGACATTGATGACTGAGGCACTGCTGGCGGGGATGGTATGGCCAACATAGAGACCACTGGCTATACCATCCCCGCCAGCAGTACCTCTGTCATCAACATCGAGATAAGCAAATATTCTGATTTTCTTGACCAATTTTGACAATTAAAAGGTGTAATTTGTTTACGCTCGTTGAGGCATGTTACCGCAGTATGCCATGAGTTTATGATGTCATAATCAGTTACATCTGGCTGACATCACAATCATAATTGACAGACGTACTCTGTCATGAAGCTGGAATAGTCCATTAAGTGTATTGGGCACAGTTACTGCCATAGGTAACAACAGCGCCCAATCAAATTAGTTTTAAAATATTCAAGTCTGATCGATTCCAACAGAGGCAATGCATAGGGGGCGCTTAGCTAGAATTGGGTGGGGAATAGTTAGAAATGGGTGGACATAGCGAGAAATGCATCACTCTATTGTCTATGTTTTACCCTCAAATTTATTGAAGAATATTTATTTGTCTCACAAAAAATGTTAATTTTTGGAGACCAGGTGAAAATTTATCATTGGATTGACTGGCTCTGTTATGGAGTCAGTCATTGTATTGTAAAAAAAAAAGCATTGTCTTGGTCTGCAAATAGACATTTCTCAAGACCTGTAGAGACTGTTGTTTGCCCCCACTTGTGTTAAAGGGTTAAAATATAATTCACATTGATAAATTGCATGTCCTGTTTTCAGTGGATCCTTGAGGCCAAAATCAAAATTTCAAAAGCCTCTTGGTAAAGCTCCCGATTCACCTGACTGATAATAAAAATAATTTCTACCAACCAATGCAACCACCATAGATGTTAAAACATCCATACAATTTCAAACTGTACAATTACAAATTACTATGTTTTAATGGCATATGTAGCCAATCACTTTTGTTAATTTTTTCGTGAAAAATGTAACGAATTTGGGAATTACAAACATATTTAATAGACTTCTAGTCAAATATCTGACAAACAAGTATTTATTTTGCTTTTTAAAATAATTAAATTATTGATTATAAAATATTACTTCTTCAATGAAATTATAAAATATTAATTTCGTCCCTTCCACACAGTTTGCAAAGAACATTATTTTTAGCCCACCTGGCCTGAAAGGCCAAGTGAGCTTATGCCATGGTGACCGTCCATTGTGTGTCCGTCATCTGTCCATCCGTCAACTTTTACTTTAAACAACTTCTCAAGAATCACGGGGCCAATTTCAATTATCTTTGGCAGGAAGCATCCTTAGGGCATAGGGATCCATGTTTGTTCAAACGGAGTCGATCGGCCAATTTGGCCGGCGGCCATCTTGGATTTTGGCGGATTTTAGGAAACGTCTTTAAAAATCTTCTCCGAAACCGCCAGGGGAATTTATGCAAAACTCATGAAATATGATATAGGGCAAGAGCTGAACCAAGTTTGTTCAAGGGAACTTGATTGGTCAAATGGTTGATGTAGTTTTAGCGAAAACAACTTCTCCAGAACTGCTGAATGGGTCGGGTCGAAATTTGACAGTGGCAGTATTGGATTTTTGTATTTGATGGACTTTGAGGCCGAAATTAGTTTTATATGTGTTTTTTGGTATTCTGATGTCAAATAATTTTCGAAATCATCGGATAAATGGTTTGGCGGCCATCTTAGATAATTTTCCCGCCATAAGGTCTGATACTAAAGCAATGGGAAACTTAAAATGTCTTCTCGAGAACTACTGGGACAATTTCAATTATATTTGGCTGGAAGCATCCTTAGGGCAAAGGGATTCAAGTTTTTTCAAATGAAGCTGATCAGCCAATTGGGCCGGCGTCCATCTTAGATTTTGACCGATTTTTAGAAACGTCTTTAAAAATCTTCTCCGAAACCGCTTGTGAGATTGACGCAAACCCCATGAAATATGATCTAGGGAAAGAGCTGAACCAAGTTTGTTCAAAGGAACTTGATTGGTCAACTGGTTCGGCGGCCATCTTGGTTGACCTGGTTTTAGCGAAAACGACTTCTCCAGAATTGCTTAAGTGATCGGACCGAAATTTGGGAGATGATATTGATGACTATGGGCCATTAAAGTTTGTTCAAGAGAAGTTGATACATAAAGAAACATGGCCTTTGTTTTCTTGTTACAAGTCTGCTCAACTCATTAGAGTTCTACCTATTGTTAATGAACATTCTAGTTGAGATACCTATGGTCCAAGTGAGCGATACAGGCCCCTTGGGCCTCTTGTTCATGGATGTCCTCAGAACTATCTGGAAATTTTTAACTGAAAAGCATAGCAGTAGCACTAACTCTGTCAAGGATGTCCACCTGTTTTGACAATATCTAATCAGAATATCCATCACATGTAGCGCATTACTGCATACAGACAGCACAGAATAATGGGCATGGATTACTCTGAATCTATCACTAGCTCTCTGCTTAACTGTCTGATTCTTGCAAGCCACCAAACAATAATTCCAAGGGACAGTAACTCAGGAAATGCTTAATATCTTGAAAACATTTTGACTGAAAGATATTGGTGGCTTAGCCACCAACAACTTTCGGTTAAATTGTTTTCAAGTTATTCAGCAGGTGAAGTAATATGTTTTCTGTGAAAATTCAGCAGGCAGACAGTAAATGCAATAATGTACTTCTTTTTATTGATTTTTTTGCATTGCTAATCAGATTGCTGAGCAAATATGAGAACTGTCTCTTATTAAACACGCTAATCATTAGATCGTCAATTATTTATGATGTCATTACTACGCGAGGAGGAGATAATATCATTGATCATGCATATCCCTGATTAATGCACCTTTAGCCCTTATTGATCACACCAATGTTGGCTGCTTCATTCTTACAGTAACGCTACCAATGCCTGAGGATGCTAACTGTAAGCTCCATGTATTGAACTATACCGTAGTTCTTTTATAGCGCGTGTGGACGCTCACCCAGGTCATGCTTAACCCTTTAACACTTATATCAGCCAAAAACAGCTTCTACAGTGGTCGTGAGAAATGTCCATTTGCAGATCAGAGAAGACTAATTTTAAAAATTTACCACTGGATTGACTGGCTCGATAAGTCTTCATGGTCTGCAAATTGACATTTTATTTGAAAAAATAGAAATTTTCTTGAACAAATTCAAGGCTTAAAGGGTTAAAGTATCAATCCCCAGACTCTTTGGTGGTCAAGATTGCATGGTTAGGAAAATCTGGATATTTGCTTATTGAGTGTCCAATTGCAAGCTAAGAGAAAAGTATAGTTGAAAATTTCAAGCTGAGATGACTTATTCATTTATCGCTGCATTTCAGTGGTAAATTTTCAATAGTAGCCTTCTCTTGGCCTGCAAATGAAACATTCCTCAAGACTACAGAGCTGCCTTGACCATTAAAGGGTAAAAAGACTTAGTGAAAATGGACACTTAATGGCATCACTATGTTAATGATAGGGGTTATTATTCTCTATTTTAGCATGACTGCTCAGCTTTAACCCTTTGACCGTCATAGATGAGAAAGGCTAGATTCTTTTTGATTAAGTGAATATTCTGTAGAATACTTTAAAGCTGGTTTGACTTGATCTCCCTATGGCAGCAACAGACTCCTGCCAAATTAGTTTAACAGCTTACCGTGTCTTTGAGATTCAAGGAATGCCATCTTCGATAATTTATAGTATTATTCAGCAAATTGTCCTATTAAATTGAACATATACAGTAGGTTATTTCATCCCTCCTTTAGCCCCATTAATGCTTTCTATATCTTCAGCAAGTTGAAGAATGTTAGTCAACAGGAAGAAGAGAAAAATAGTCAAATTTAGTCAAGAAAATTTCAATTTTTTTTCCATAAAAAATGTCAATTATCTGACTAGTATAACATTTGTTTTAAATTTACCACTCAAATGATTGGCTCTGTTACGGAGGCAGTTATTTCAGTGGTAAATTTTAAAACGTCATCTCTTGGTCTGCAAATGGGCATTTTTCAAGGCTACAGCAGAAACGGTTTCCAGCTGGCATGGGCAAATTTCAGCTATATAAGTATCCTGGCGTGACATTAACCAATTGAATCTCCTTCTGATTGCGCATGTGTCCTGTCTTAATGCCCCTCATTATTGCCAGATATAGAATGCAACAACTTCCTTAGATGCCCTCTTGCAGTGCCCTTCATTCGCAATGCTTGTAATGTGACGGTGATTAAAGAGATTGTTAATCCTGATTGCATGAGAAAGTTCAAACGTTATCTCCAAGCAACATGAGTCATGATCTGCATTTATTCCATGAAACATTGTCTAAGTAATGTCCTTCAAATTAGGAATAACTTTCAGGCATCATTAATGCCCTGTTCCTTTAACTGTGTGTGTGCTGAAGTACTGCAGACTACATTTACATGGCTTTTATCTCAGGATATGGTGAGATTTTGAAAAGAATTTGGCTGAAAGTTGTTGGTGGCTTAGCCACCAACGGCTTCATTCAAATTTTTTTCAATTCAGCATGTCCAGAGTTATTGTCCATTGAAATTATTGTCTTGTGACTTGCAGCGGTCGAACAGTTAAATGACACTCTCAAGCCTTCTAAAATGTGTGTTTGTTGTGAGTAAATTGTGTTCTATCTAGTCTATATCACGTGTATATACATATATCCATGCTAGCTATATACCATTCTTTCATTTCTTTTGTTCAGGATTGCGGTCGGCGCTTGCCATTGAAAATGTCACTAGGTAAGCTGAAGATGAATCTATTTATCTGGATGTTTCAGGTAGTACTAAGAACATTTCCTGTTTGTGAGATAAATATATAGAAATCAGAGGTAATTGAAAATCCTGTAAAATCTGTCCAAAACGACGATGTTAGGAGCACCAAGTAGTTGTTACAAATAATCACAGTCTTAAGAATTGCTACATGTAACTTTCCTTCATTCTTGGAGAAAACATTCTTAATACATAGTTGCTAACAATATTGGAAAACAAATGATTGTAAGGATAGCAATTTGACAAAGTTGATGCAGCAAGTAAAATTCCTTTTCTACGTTTAATTAAAATATTTAGACTTAAATTTGATTTTTTGCCTGGCAATTATCTTGACCAATTGCACATACAGATGTGGCATTTTCGTTGGAGAAATCCCAATCAGTGCAGATAACAACTCAAACTAGATTGATCGGTCGATGACGCGTCATCGCAAATCCCCACAATCACTGCTTTGATATTTTAACACACCCCATTACCCACCCCGGGGTCAGAGCTAAATGTAAACATAATTTTTCACTCTGCAGTCATATGGGTAACTCGCATAACAAATTTGGTTGAATTTTGTCCAATAGTGTCGGAGGAGTTACAATCAATTTCATGACATTTTGACCCCATTCCCCACTCCCTCAGATGCATTACAATCAATTTCCACAGGTTACAATTTGACCTTTTGACCCCTGCCATGCCCCCCCCCCCCACCCACACACACACCCACACCCCCACACCCTGAGGGCAGAGCTAAATCTAACTATTGTCTTGCAAAGCAGAATCATATAGGTAACCCACATACAAAATTTGATTTAATTCGACCCAATGGTTTGGGAGGAGATAGCGTGACGGATGGAGGCGATTACAGTATCCCAAAGGTTTTTTAAAATGTGGGAATAATGATAGGGCATCCAATAGTTCCACTGAATATATATACAAAATTCAACAGCTATCCAAATACGTCATGCAAGTGTTTCTCTAATCATGCTAGTTATTGATACACGTGAGCTTTAACTTCTCACAATGGTTGAGGTTTATGAAAAGGGGTTGTCCTTGTACGTCAGCTTGGGTATTGCATGTTTTGACCATGTGACCCTTAATTTCTCACAATGGGTGAGGTTTATGATGAGTTGTGTCCTTGTGCCTCAGCTTGTGTAATGTTTGCATGTTTTGTCCGGGTTGCCCTTGTGAAAACCATGTATTGTCCTGTGATGGGATCAAATGATCCCTGGACTGCCTGACTATCAATTTCTGGAAAACTATATACTAGGTTCGCTTTTGAATATTTTGAGACTAATTTTAATGGGCATTAGGCAGCAACAGCACCCAGTCAAATTAGTTTCAAAATATTTACCAGCACGTTTATTAAATATTAATAACATACAATTTGTACAACCCGACATCCCACACGTCATGTAGTCGATTATGTGATTATGACGTCATATGATTGATGGATAAACTGGAATCGTCCATTATAGAGTGTTTCTGCATAATAACCTCAGTTCTTTTGAAGAACCTGGGTTCTTTTAAAGAACTCATCACCAAACTTGCCTGCGAATTAGAGACAATCGCTGATAGATCTATAAATCTGAATTATTTGCATAAAATGCGACTAGTAGGTTATTGATAGTGTGCGAACATCTATTCTTATATATGCGGGCATTCACTGTGCAAGAAGATCCAACTTAGAAATTCCATGAATAGTTAAAATGTAAAAATAAATGTGTCAATGCTTGGTGATCGAGAAAGGCTAGAGGATTCACAATTCACTGAATTCATTGACTGAGTGAGTGTGTTCGCTATTAATGATATGTTATGGTTATGTCTGTACATAATTTCTTTGATATGGTCCCTATAAATTTGTTTCTAGTTTGCATACTCCATGCTGATAGATTTTGTCTAATATTTTGGGCGCCGAGGGCTGTAACTTGTAGTGCCTGTTTTTTTCTGAAATCGGTAATCTCTACTAGACATATTTAAGATTGTTCTAAGTGCTTCTCAAGTGGAATGTTTTGTGTTTAAAGTAATTTCTGATGTCAGGAAACTGGGCTGCGCATTCTAGTTTGAAGAAAAACCCCAAATATGAGTGAAAGTCATATATAAAAATTAGTACGTGTATATGTTAATAAGACATCAATACCATATATTAAAATTTAAGTATTCCACAAATTATTCATATCTATCTGCTCTTGTTTCTTTAATTGTTGCACCCAGAACTTTGATTCTAGCATTAAAATCTTGAGGGACATTGTTGTGGTGACCAACCTATCGTGTCTGTGTTACCATATGATTTCTCACATTCCACAGATCTTAACCAACCATGGCCTGCTGCTTATCCACAGGAACACTGATGTATCCCATTGATTTTGATGTTGTAGGTCAAGGTCATGTTGACTCAATTCTGAAAGTTGTATTTATGAATAATATCTCAAATTCTACTGAAGTAACTGAAGGTGTCCACCAAAGTTTGATGTATTAAAAGCTGCATGAACACTTGAAAAGCCCTGTTGATCTTGCCTTCAAAAGATCGAAGGTTAACGCTTTAATGGTCAAATCAGCTAAATAAGGCCTGTGCAATGGTATTGAGGAATGTACATTTACAAGCCAAGATAAGACTGTTTTAGAAGAATAGTCTTCTCTTGGCTTGTAAATCTACACTCCTCAGGACCATTGTACAGGCCTGTTTTAGCTGACTAGAATGCCTGGCTCGATGACAGAACTGGTGGAAACATAGCTGCAATCAGCCCTTCTTTGCTTTTGACCACTGTCGTGTCCTCAGGCAAAATCTTTTAGCTTCCACAGGTCCATTCTTGATCTGAGTGTACTGAGTCCTGCTCTCTTGAGGTCACATCACAGCGTGCTTAACATATTTGATGTCCTCTCCTGGATTTATATTTCTGTGCTGGTGTGTCTTCTAGCATCTTTAGCACATGGCCAAACATGGAAATTATGCTGTTTGGCCATCGGTGTCCAGTGATGGTGCAGAGGTGTTTGTGGTGGCAGGCATCAAGTATTCTAGAGTTGCCGTGGGAGCTGCCCAGCTGTTACAGTTATACAGCATCAAGGATACACAGGTTGCATTGTATAAACATGGTGTGTTTGTCGAGGGCATCTTTGATCTACGAATCCATAGTGTGCATCAATGTCAGCAGTACTGCAGAGCAGTGAGCCCATGGTTTTACTTTTCCTCCATGGTTCACTGCCACAAATTGAGTCATCATTTTCTTTAGTTTCGCGTTTTGTCGATGGGAATATGTAGGTGACCTCGGTTTTGGATTCATTCCAAAGAGATTTTCAATTTTTTGTTTGCTTATGGCTATTGAGAGTAGTTTGTCTGGGGGTTTCTTTTCCTCCTATATGAAGTCCACATCGTCGGCATATTCCATCTCTAGCGGCATACAGTATGGATACTAGGGGAGTTTTGGTCTTGTCGAATTTTCCCATACAGATTTCAATGCAGCCACAAGGTAACTGGCGAAAAGTACAGGGGATAGACCATTTCCCTGTGGGGAGCCGTTTGATGTCTCAAACTCTGCGGACATCACTGACTTGACTCATACTCTCAGCTTGGTATCCGCAAGGTGTAATCTCACTAGGCATAGCTTATCTTCATTGCAACTGGCCTGGTTTAGTTACATTTAGGATCCTTGAGCATTTAATTGTGTCGAAGTCTTATGACATATCAATGCCCATTTTGTGGAAATCCCAGTGTTTGGACATTACTAGTGACACAAGCATCTGTTGAGCCCACATAATGTATGCACAGCTGCGTCCACGTTTAAGGTCACTGACATGATCCAATGAAGTCATCATTCTTGTCTCGGATGTGGCATAGAGTAACATTGGATAGGGTTTTCTGTATGCTGTGGAGGAGTACAATGGACCGCATATTGGTGGAGGGTGGGTGGGAGTGGCTGGGCTTCCTTGTGTTGCGTAGTACGATAAGAGTGCCTTGGCCTACAGCATTGATAGGGAGGTGGTGCATAAAAGCTGAATTGATTAGATGTGTGATACATGTAGGTTTTGTGATAATGTCACTTGTGTATTTGAAGAGTTCATTACTCATGCCATCAGGTCCGGATGCACATCCACTTTTCAAGGCTGGTAGTTCCAGTGATAAATAGGCTTGTGAGATTAATGCTTTGACTGCTTACATTTGATTATTCAAGAATTATCGTAATTACTCGATTAATCAGCATGGGTATCAAGTACACAGACAACAACAAAGTCATATCAATGACAAAATCTGCAATGGTGTTTATAAATATCAATTTTTAATGTAATCGTGCAAACCTTGTGATAGATTTTCTAATTTAATGGTCTTCGGTTTGTCTGCAAATGGACAGGACTACACAAAATTGATTTTCTTGACCAATCTTGACCATTAAAGCGTTATGTGTGTGGTGATCATATCTATGAAATTGGCTGTTATAAAATAAACTAGAGAACATTTACTGAAGTAACTGTAAATCTGCGATGACTGGGCATGAAGAAATATTATACGGCCTCTTCTAAGGCCATTGAACATGTCTGATGATTATTAGCTCACCTGGCCTGATCAACTTTTCCTTAAAAACGACTTCTTCTCAAGAACCACTGGGCCGATTTCAATTATATTTGGCAGGAAGCATCCCTAGGGTATAGAGATTCAAGTGTGTTCAAATGAAGCCGATCAGCCAAAATCCAAGATGGCCGCCGCCCAAAATAGCCGAGTTTTGGAAACCCTTTAAAAAATCTTCTCCGAAATCGCTTGAGGAATTGATTCAAAACTCATAACACATCATCTATTGCAACGCTAACCCAAGTTTGTTCACGGCAACCAGATTGGCCTATTTGCCTGGCGGCCATCTTGGACAACCTAGTTTTCGCGGAAATTACTTCTCCCGAACCGCTGAAGGGATAGGTCTGAAATTTGGTAAATATGCTTAGGGACCAAGGTCCATTCAAGTTTGTTCACGGGAAGTTGGTACGTTAAAAAAACATGGCCGCCATCAACCAATCAAAATTTAGCGTTTGGTCATATTGGCTTTTTTGTATTTGATGAATTTTGATGGCGAAAATTGCTTTATATATGCGTATCAGTGTGGCGAGTTCAAATATTCCACTTTCGAGACTATCGGATAAACGATTTGGCTGCCATCTTGGTTTGTTTTCCCGCCATAGGCTCCCATAGTAAAGCAATGGGCCCATAGTAAAGCAATGGGGAAATCTTTAAACGACTTCTTCTCAAGAACCACTGCGCCAATTTAAATTATATTTTGGAGGAAGCATTCATAGGGCATAGAGATCTAAGTGTGTTCAAACGAAGTTGATCGGTCAAAATCCAAGATGGCTGTCGCCCAAAATGGCTGATTTTTAGAAACACTTTAAAAAATCTTCTCCGAAACAGCTGGAGGAATTGATTCAAACCTCATAACACATCATCTGTGGCAGCAGTAGACCCAAGTATGTTCAAGGCACCCTGATTGGCCGATTTGCTTGGTGGCCAACGACTTCTCAAGAACCACTGGGCCGATTTCAATTATTAGCTCACCTGGCCTGAAAGGCCGGTTTTTAGAAACGTCTAAAAATCTTCTCCGAAACCGCTTGAGGGATTGAAGGAAACCTCATGAAATATGATCTAGGCCAAGAGCTCAACCAAATTTGTTCACGCGAACTTAATTGGTCAAAAGTTTGGCGGCCATCTTGGTTGACCTAGTTTTAGCGAAAATAACTTCTCCAGAACCGCTGAAGGGATCAGGCCAAAATTTGGCAGATATGATTAGGGACTAAGGGCCAGTAAAGTTTGTTCAAGAGAATTTGATCCGTCAAAAAACATGGCCGCCGTGGGCCAATCAAAATATAGCATGTTTGGTGGCCATATTGGATTTTTTTATTTGATGGATTTTGAGGCTGACATAGGTTTTATATATTTTTTTTACGATTCTGATCTCAAATTGGCAATTTTCGAATCTGTCGGATAACCGGTTTGGCGGCCATCTTGGATCATTTTTTCGCCAAAAGCTCCCATACTAAAACAATGGGAAATTAAAAATATCTTCTCGAGAACTACTGGGCCGGTTTCAATTATATTTGGCATGAAGCATCCTTGCGGCATAGAGATTCAACTTTGTTCAAACGAACCCGATTGGCCAAATTGGCCGGCGACCATCTTGGATTTCGGCCAATTTTTAGAAATGCCTTTAAAAATCTTCTCCCAAACCATTCGAGGGATCAATTGAAAACTCACGAAATATGATCTAGGGTAAGCGCTGAATCAACGTTGTTCAAGGGAACTTGATTGACCAAATGGTTCAGCGGTCATCTTGGATGACCTAGTTTTCACAAAAACGACGTCTTCCCAGGAACTGCTGAAGCGATCAGGCCAAAATTTGTGATATATAATTAGCAACTAAGGGCGATTAATGTTTGGTCAAGAAAAGTTGATTCGCCAAAAAACATGGCCACGGTGGACCAATCAAAATATAGTGTGTTTGGCAGCCATATTGGATTTTTTTATTTGATGGATTTTGAGGCCGAAATTCGTTTTATATAGGGTTTTTGGTATTCTGATCTCAAATTTGTAATTTTCGAAACTTTTGGATAAACGGTTGGGCAGCCATCTTGGATCATTTTCCCGCCAAAAGCTCCCATACTAAAGCAATGGGAAATTTAAAATGTCTTCTCGAGAACTACTGGCCCGATTTGAATTATATTTGGCAGGAATCATCCTTATGGGATAAAGATTTCATTTTGTTCAAACGAAGCCGATCGGCCAATTTGGCCTGTGGCCATCTTGGATTTCGGCCAATTTTTAGAAATGTCCTTAAAAATCTCGTTCTCTGAAACGGCTTGGGGATCGATTCAAAACTTATGAAACCTCATCTAGGCAAAGCGGTAAGCCAAGTGTGTTCAAAACAACTTGATTGACCGAATGGTTTGGCAGCCATCTTGGATGACCTAGTTTTCCCGAAAACAACTTCTCCAGAACCGATGAATGGATCAGGACAAAATTTGGGAGATATGATTAGGGACAGGGCCATTAAAGTTTCTTCAAGGGAAGTTGCTCCGTCAAAAAACGTGGCCGCCATGGCCCAATCAAAATGTAGCGTGTTTGGCGGACATATTGGATTTTTTTATTTGATGGATTTTGAGGCCAAAATTGGTTCTCTATCTGTTTTTGGGTATTCTGAGCTCAAATTTGCAATTCTCGAAACTGTCGGATAAACGGTTTGGCGGCTATCATGCATAATTTTCTCGTCAAAAGCTCCCATGCTAAAGCAATGGGAAATTTAAAATGTCTTCTCGAGAACTACCAGGCCGATTTCAATTATATTTGGCAGGAAGCATCCTTAGGGCATAAGGATTCAAGTTTGTTCAAATGAACCTGATCGGCCAATTTGCCCAGCGGCCATTTTTTATTTCGGCCAGTTTCAGGAAATGTCTTTAAAAATCTTCTCCGAAACCACTTGGGGAATCTTCATCTAGGCCAAGAGTTAAGCCAATTTTGTTCAAGAGGACTTGATTGACCAAATGGTTCGGCGACCATCTTGGATGGCCTGGTTTTCACGGAAATTACTCCTCCAGAACCGCTGAAGGTATCAGGCCAAAATTTGTCCACGGGAAGTTGATCCATCAAAAAAAATATGGGCACCTGGGCCAATCAAAATGTAGTTTGTTTGGTGGCCATATTGCACTTGCAAAAATGTCCACAAACTCATTTAACAGACTGCTAAACCACCCACCAACAATTTTGACAAAAATTGATGGTGCTCTAGGTGAGCAACACAGGCCCCTTAGGCCTCTTGTCTAATACAAACTCTTATGTGTAGTTACAGCTCAAAGATCCATGCGGGAAATGGCCATAGGTTTAAACGAAAAGGTCACCTTGACGATAAGGATGAAATAAAGTGTGTCTTCTAACATGATCTTTGAGGTTCCATGATGAAAGGCAGATAACTAATGCCAAACATGAAAACTGGAAAGCTTTACCCATGAATACCTTGGACCCCAAGGGAGATATTAAAATTTTCTTTGGAATTTTTTTAGATCTCTTAATGTTCTAAAATCTGGCCGGGTTTGAAAAAAATCGGAAGAAAACTAGGAGATAACACTGTTCCAATATTGCTCCCATAAGTTTACTATGTGTATATGTGGTACCCAAAAGCGGATTTTCTCGAAAACTGTTTGTCGGATCAACTTTTAAACTTGATACCAAATCAAGTCAATATGAGAGCTAGTTCACCAAATTTCAAGTCGGACCAAAACTCATTTTGGCAGCCATTTTGAAAAAAAAAATTTTCACCGTAAGTTCATTTATGCAAAAATAGTTTTTGGTAATTTTGGGCCTGGTCGTTAGTTTTCCCAAAAAAAAAAATCCTGAATTCATTTTTGCAAAAAAATGAAAACTGGTATTTTTGGCCAAAATTTTTTCATGGCGGCCATTTTGAAATAAATATTTGTGTAAAAAATAATCATCAGTGGTAACATCCTACCCAAGTATGGGAGGGATCCGATTAAAACTCTTAGATGTAGTAGCACTTCAAACATTCATTTGAAATCCCCATACATTTCCTATGGGCCTTTTTGCCCACTCAAAGTTGGGTAGCTCGAAAACTGTTGGGTGGATCCAAAATAAAGTAATAGCTCATGATTCCACCATGGGCCCTCGAAGTTGACCATGTTTGGAGTTGATTGGATGAAAACTGGAGGAGATGGCTCCTAAATTTTGGAAAGAAGAATAATAATAATAATAATAATAATAATAATAATAAGAAAGATCCTGAGTAAAAACAATAATCTGTGATAGATCGCAGATTAATAATGTCTATCTTTAAACTCTTTAGACAGTGTTAGAGGAAGATCCACTGATTTAGGTGGTGTAGTGATATTACAGATTTCAGTATCTGATGGAATGTAAGGTAACAGCGATGACAAATATTCTAATACTATTTTCTCATGTTTATGCAAATATTTAAAATTTAATGTGGTACTGGATTTCATGTATATGCTTCTATTGCAGGTGATAGTTCTCTTGTACGTCCACAACGAATACTCCTCACAAGCGCCAAGTAAGATTCACAGCCACATCACTATCTGCGTGACTCATTATATTGATTGTTTTACTTACATAACTGCTACAGTCCAAGTGATTATAGTTGTTATACACATTACCAAGGATAGCTCAACTTCTCAACAAGGGGTGTTCACCAACCTTGTTTGCGGGAGATTGCCCTTGGGAGTGATGGGTTGGGGGTGGGTGGGTGGGGGTGGAAACTGAAGAATTCTATTGACTTAGATTATAGGCTGACAAAAGGTCTGAGGTCAAATTGACCCAATTAAGAAATTTGTTACATTTCTGGATGGCAGCTCACATGCTACTTAAGGGATCTTCACCAAACTTGACCCATGGTTGCCTTGGGCCTCTGAAGGACAATATTGAGTTGGGTAGAGATTTACAAGGTGAAGACGATGGTGACTAAATTTGATGTACGGAAATTGTGCTGCTTTCTCAGATGATAACTAAAGCTCTAATGTATGTATCTTCACCAAACATTTTCTGTGTATTTCCCTTGGGGGACTGAAGAAGTCAAAAAGGTCAAATTCACGGTTGGTCGATTAAGGAAAATGCATTGCCATTGCTGATGATAACCGGCATGTTTTACTGAAAGGATCCCCATCAAATTTGGCCTATATGTTCCTCTTGTGGGCTGTAGAACTTATTAAATTTTGTGTCAAATGGTCATGTTGCGTTATTCCATTTGGGGTGGGGATAGATTTCACCAATCACTAATTGCCATTCTTGATTAATTTTAAATTGCTAGACTATGTAGAACTGGTAACCATTTAAATGTTGATAGTTGAGCAATCTCACCTTTATCTTGACAGATATGACACATCCAGGTAAATATCACTACAAAACCTGGTTGATTGATTCATTTTGCATGAAGAATTTGGGAGAAACATCTGCTGTGGGAGGAACATTGCTTTTACAATATTTGAGATCTAGCCGTAGCTATAATAAATTACTCTTGCTATATGTCGGGCTTGTGAATGACAGGGCAAATGCAATGCTTGAATAGGTTTACTGCCATTAACTGGTGGTGTGGCCTGTTTTAGAGAAATAAAATAGCTTTATGGATTTATATACATCTACTTTTAGCATGTTCATTGTTGTACAATGTAGGTTCTAAGTTGTCTACATGAGGTATTTGAGAGTATGTATGGAAGACTAACACCTATATGTTGCAACTTTAACAATGATCATAATTTTAATGTGATGTTTGTGCATAATGCTAAATAAATAGTCTAACATTGCATGTATATGTAACCAGTTTACAATTACACATTGCTGCCGAGCGCATTTTACATTAACCATTACATCACTGAAGTCTCATTGCCTCATTTCAATGAAATCATGCAGGCAACTTGAGCAAGATGTTAAGTAATGTGAAATTAATTCAACGTAATATTCCCGGTACATCATAAATAAGTTTACGTCGTTGGTATGCTAAGTATGCAGTGTTTATAGTGCTTTGTGTATCTACATTGAATGAAATATTTGAGGTTTTAAGTGTTTCCAAAATCCAGTGAGCCTATGTAATAGAACATTTCTTGAAGAAGTTGTAATTGGTGCTTTATTCCCGCAGTATTATTTACAGACAAATGTGAAATCAGTTACACACACACACACACCTTATCAGTGTAACATATGTCACTTTTGACATTGTGTATGGTTGTGTCACAAAAACTAGGTTTTTACAAGAACTACCCTAAAAATTTCAAAGATTAAACTTAATTTTCTCATTAATATTCTTAACAACTGTATAGATATCTGAGCATGGTGAGGCAACAGGATTGTCTAGTTTTGGATCCACCCAAGAGTATGTAGTCAACACCATTGTAGGATTATTACCCTCAATAAGTCCCACATAGATACGATCTATGGACTTGACAACGAGCCAATCCGAAGATCATGCATAACAGGATGAAATGCGTAGTATTCATTCTTCATTACTCATAATATCTCGCAATTGGTGGACAGCATCTCCCAGACTCCCCCAAGGAACCCTCCAAAAGTAAGCCTGTGCCTCTCTTACACCCACACCCACCCTCTCCAAAGACTTCTTGATGCCACCACAGATGAAAGGATGTTTAGCCCGCAGTTTCTGGCGCCACACCACATATGCACATACATGTCTGTTTCTCCAAACCAGAATGTTCCATGTATACGATGTTGAGGTCTGTTGTGTCTGCACTTTAATCTGAAGATGGTAGTTTCACTAGTTTGACCCTTGTAAGTTCGTAGTATGGGTCATCTCTGTTGTGCTTTGTGTGCACGTGTGCTCATTTCTTCCTTGAAAAAGCTTTAATTGCTGTTTTTAGCTGTTTAGATCATCTTAAAACCACCGGCTATTCATTTATCTCTGGTTCGTCAAAAGTAAAAACATTGACTCTTTTAAGCAGGGTCTCCACTTCGGCTTTGTAATTGGAGGAGTTTTTGCCTGTGACGATTACTTTATCCACCGTACATCCATTTACCATTTCCTTTAGTATTCCACCATCACCATCTTGAAGTGCATTCTTAGCCAGTCAGGCAGGTCCATCTGTGCAGTCTTATTTACAGCAGTGTTGTGGATAGAGCATATCCAGCATGTTGGCTGTCACCTCTCTCTGTGCGCTATACTTAACAATCTACTCCTGGGAGAGTATCAATGCTATTTGAGAATTTTTCCCTGCTTTGGCGTGGGTAGGTACAAATAATTATAGGTTGATATAATTTTTCTTTTCTAGTTGGTGATTGTGGACTGGTTTTCACAAGTTGGTTTCCGTATGTAGAAAATGTGATCATCTCAGCTGGCTCTTGTTACCCTCCTACCCTTCCGTGATCCTGTAGTCAGATGTTACACTACTGATTTGATGCATAGTATATCTTCATCCAATCATCTGTTGCGACATAGCCAATTGTGCAATAAAATTGGGTCATTTTATCATTGATATATCATCTCTGCCCAACTATTGATTTTACATCACATAAGTTCGCTTGGACTCCCTTGCTCCATCGCCCCGATTATGAATTAAGAAGTGTCCAGCATATTGGACAAGATAATCAGAGTGATCCTATTCAGAAGCAAAATAGTTGGAACTTTTATGCCGTGCGGAAACAAATGTTCAGGAATCTTTTCATTCGAGAAATATTGATTTGACTATTATATATCTCACTGAATGTTAAAAGGTTAATTCATGAATCCATTTCCTCACTTAATCATATGATGTCATAATCAACTACGCAACGTGTATGCTGACGGCATAATGATGACATCAGGAATGATTCAATTAAGCCCATCTTTAACGCTTAATAGTTCGACACGTACGAATTGTGTGTTTTTTGCTATTTATGAAACATGCTGTTGAATATTTTGAAAGTAATTTGACTGGGCAGTGTTGCTGCCTATAGCAGCAACAGCACCCAGTCAAATTAGTTTTCAAAATATCAAACAGCTTACCTTTATAGTTTTCTGGAAATTGATAGTCAATTGTTCAGTGATCGATCGATCCCAACACGAGCGCGGTGTGGGTGGAGCTTATCTAGAGATGGGCGGGACATAGCTAAAACTGGAACGGTCCATTGTTACAGAGTCATTAGAAGAACAGATACTGTACATTTGGAATTTAGAAAACAATATTGCTGAAAGTCGCTTGTGTCTTAGAGAGAAACAGCTTACAGCTGCTACAGCTACATTGTTTCCAAAATAAACATCAGTTATTTTTTTTACGGGAATGTGATTTATGATTTAGATTCCAGTGTTCTCAATGTTGCTATCTAATATACCATACTTCTCTTGTTTGCAGTGGTGCTGGCAATGTCAAGTGTGTTGTCACATTACTCGGAGACAGTATATGTGAAGCTGTAAGTTTTCCTATCATGTTCTCAGGACCGGTGTACATCGGTATATATTTTTTACATTGAGGTTATGAATTCATAATATGCTGAACCTTTAACCCTTTTACATTTGAAATGCCGGTATCTCAATTTCAAGATGGTTATACACTCAGGAAAGCCGATGATTATTTTGAAACTAATTTTACTGGAACCTGTTACTACCATAATATTCAACAGAATATTCTTTACATCAAAAAGAATATGTTGTTTTCGGTGTGTTAGTGTTAACCCTTACCATTCTGATATCAAAATTTTCAAATTAAATTAAAAGCTGAACTACTGTTAAGTTTTCAACAAATTTGGTGGAAGATGTTGCGATCGTAGATAGCAACACCGTCCACCAAAATCGTTGAAAAATGTACACCAGTTTCTTTGCTATTGTCACAGTAAAAACTAGAATATTGACATCAGAGTAGTAAGGGGTAAAGTCATTAATTTGTAAATATATATTCAACAGCTTCATAGTTGCCCTCATGAAGGCAGGTTTCTAAGAAGTCATGATGGAAAATTAAGAATGAAAACAGTTATGACTAAGTGTATTATTACACTTGTGCCATAGGGGAAAAAGTGTTGTATTTGAGTTAATCTATTTGTTTGTCTGTCCGTTTGTCCATGACTGTATTCTGGAAACTACTGATTAGATTTTGTTAAAATTTTAAAACAAGAACAAATGATTCTGTAAACTAGCAAACCAAAATATTGGTCTTGATCTGAAACACAATATAAAAGGAAGATGTAAAAAAGCTAAATAAATAAGCAAAGATGAAAGGGTGAGGATTAATATCTCTCTGTCTCTCTCTCTCTCTCTCTCTCTCTCTTCTCTGAGTGTGTGCATCCGTGTGTGCATGCGTGTGTGCACATGCACAAACTAATGACTCAAAATCGATCTCTCAGATCTGAAAGCTTTGTCTTCTAGTGGCATTAATGGATCCCAGGCCTGATAGGTGGTGAGTTCATATAAGAGAAATCTAAAGGTTGAGTGGGGAGTGTCTGCAATGTTTGATTGCTCATGTTATTATTAACAGGATATTAACTTCAAGCACAAGTTAGGTAATCAGCAGCTGCCATTCCATACAGCCATACAAGCAGATCTCCAATGGAAACTACAACAGGTACTTGTATTATTTACTTCAATCATTTCTTGTAACCTTTAACTGAATGGATGAATCTCATCTGTCACTCGAGTGTATGACGTCATAATCGATGACGTAACATGTAGGCTGATGTCACATTCATAATTGACAGAGAATACTCAGTCATGGAGCTGGAATAATCCATCAAGTGTACGAATTGTATGTCTTATGAATTTACTGGTGAATATTTATCCACACGAGTTACAAAAAACGGAGGTGATATTCCAATCCCCTCAGTCCACCCATCCATTCATCTGTCCATCTGAATATCTCTGAAACCATTTGCAGGAATTCATTCAAATTTGTTATGTGAGTTACTCGTTGATTGGAGATTGCAAGACAACATTTACGTTAGGCACCACCACCAGCGTTAGAGGCAGGGTGGAGGTGGGGGCAGAAAGGCAAAATTGGTGGGATTCAACCAAATTCAGTATGTTAGTCACCCATATGATTTTGGTCTGTGAGATAATATTTACATTAGGTTAGGCTCCGCCCCTATTGTGGGATGGGTTGAAGTGGTTTTGGGGGGTGTGGGGTGTGGAGAGAGGAGAAAGCATGGGGATTTGCGACTGCACATTCTAGTTTGAAACTAATTTGACTGGGCGTATGGCAGCAACAGCACCCAGTAAAATTAGTTTCAAAACATTAAACAGCTTACCTGAAAATTTGATTCTGGGAATTCAGTATTCACATTGTATAAATTGCTTCCAACGCACTTAAAAAGATGGGTGGAGCTTAGCTAGAAAAAGGTGGTTCATATCTAGAAATGGAACCCTTTATTATGGCCCTATATAGAGAGAATATCAAACTCATCCCCATCCAAGTGTAATATCAGAATTATCAAAACATTTGATTAAATATTATTTTCAATAATCTATTCAAAATGATATTTACTAAATGAGTTTTGTGACTAAATGCGAACCAGGGCTGGGGTCAAATACAAAAATATTTGTATTTGAATAATTTAAATACATTTTTCAGGTATTTGAAAGTATTTGTATTTGAAAAGTATTTAAGGCAAAAGTATTTGAATTTAAATACATTGTCAATGTATTTGAGTATTTTCCAATACTTTTCAAAATACTTCTGTCTATTTCTGATAAATTCTTACATACTTCTCTGTCTATTTCTGATAAATTCTTACATTCAAATGTACATGCATATTGCAGATTAAAATTTTATACAGATTTCTCATATCTTCTGTAACTCTGCATGACATACTGTTGAATGTTTAAAAATTAATTTGACTGGATGCAGTTTTTGCCTTAGCAACAATCTCCAGTGAAATCTTTGTCAAAATTATCAACAGGATGGTTGTCTTTAAACATAGTTGCTAGGGCTTCAGTGTTAAAAATATGAGCCAATTATAGTATAATGATATTTTTTTTATAAAAACCCAGACTACATGTACATTGCATTAACAGTTAATCCTTGTATAAATAGTTGCAAAACTGCTTTGAAATTATTTTTTTAATTCTTTTTCCTACACTTCACAAATGTCATCCTCAATTTTAATCAGTCTGGTTTTAAAGAAGATGGAAATGAAATCTTTAGAATATTTTGAAAATAATTTAGCTGTCAGATAGTTTTCAAAATATTCGCACAATTTTCTGTTTTATGTAAGACACATTATCAATGCATACATAGAATGAAATAAGCTTTTCTTCTAGTCTGGCCTATTTGCTATACCTTTAGTGGTCAAAATTTAACATACAAATTTCAGTTTTCTGCTTTGTGAATCGCCACTTAGAGGCCAAGGGAAGACTATTTTTGACAATTTACCACTGTAATGACTAGCTTACTTATCAGACCAGTCATTTTCAAAAATAGTTTTTTCTTGGCATTAAAGGCATAAAAGGGTTAACCGCATAAAACTGCGATAGATCAAGTGTCTGAGTAAGAAACTTGTTTAGCTGGTCAGTCTGGTCTAAATATCACACCTCTTGTCAGAAATTGATGGGGAAATTATCTCCTTTCAAAGCATCCTAGGTAGAGCTGGTTAGGTATTAACAACACATCCATTGTACTAGCTTGCAAGACTATACCTGAGTATTAACCATTTTCAACGTGAATTTTATATTCATAGCATTAATTTAGATGAGGTTATTTATCCCTTTTCATAATGATATCAATATTTTTTTAACTTTACCACCGGAATGAAGAAATACTGGTGTACATTTTGGAAATGTTATTGCTTTCTTAACCCTTTAAAACTCAAATTTGTTAAAAAAAAACTTAAATTTTCTCATAGAAAATGTCCATTTACAAACAGTAAGACCAAGAGAAGACTATCTTTGAAAATTTACCACTGGAATGACTGGCTCGGTTATCGAGCCAGTCACATTACAGTGGTAAATTTTCAAAAATAGTCTCGTGTTGGTTTGCAAATGGCCATTTCTCAAGACTACTGCAGAACCCGTTTTTGGCTGATATGAATGTTAAAGGGTTAAACAGCAGCAGCATACAGCAACTTTGTTTTTCAAATTAAATAAAAGATTGGAATATCTTTGGCAACAATTTGAATACAAGTTTTTGAATGAGATAATCTTGAGAATAATCAGCAAGGATCTACATAAATAAACAGAATCAATAAATAAACCTTGTTTTAATGTTACCCCACTTCTGTCTGAACTTTAATAAACATAGTTTCAAAGGTAATATATATATATGAATTTAAGATTTTAAATATAATTTGACTGGGCATGTTCTAGCCATAGACAGCAGCAACTCAATGAAATTGTTTCAAAATAATCACATGATTTTGTATCAATATGTAATCTCTATACTCTCCTGTAGTATGTTGTATACAAATTTCAGTTATACAGAAACCCACAATCATGGAACCCTCACAGGCAAAGCAAGATTTAATATATCTTACGGCTTTAGTCTGGTGGAAGTGTTTGTGGCTATGATGCTATGAAAATGAGTACGTTAGCATGCTAAGGTGTCAAATACCGTCCATTTGAGATAAAGTGGGAAGTGGGAATAGGCCTTGGGAACATTAACATACATCAGGAAAGTATAATTTCATCACACTTCAATTAGCGTACTTTCGTGTCTGTATTGCGCATTTTTTTGCTCATTTTGCTCTAGGCCAGAATGGTGGGGGGGGGGGGGGGGTGGGGATGCGTATTATGCATTAGTATAAACTTTTAACTTTTGAGCTCAGAATTTTGGGTCTGAACATCCGCCCTGATGTACAATTAATCCAAAAAAATGCGATATATCAAAGGGAAACCACTATTTCCTCTTGCCCACCGTATTGCAATAACCAATATTGTGGGCTACAGTGTGTGTAACAATTGTATTCTATGTAATGTTTGTGAATCTTACGTGCATGATTCTTAAATGGTGAAATAAAACTCAAACTGACAAGTCATTGTACATGTATTATGGTAAACCAAGATAAGATGACCCAAAATAACGTAAGAAATAAAATGAGGTTAGATCCCTTCTTAAGTTGGATGACAAAATTAAAGCTCTTGTGATTGGAGGCATTCCACTGAATTTTATTTGGAAGGAGACCTCCCAAATAGAAACAGATTTTGCAACGTCACAAATGCCAACATCGCAAATTAATAATAAATATATACAGAAGACAATGTTTTTAAAACAATTTGAGCAATAAATTCACTATTACCTAATCAGTAAATGTATTCGGCAATGTATTTACTGGCGAAATTTGTGTTCACTTGGGCGATTTTGTCCTGACCGACTTGGTTACATTACGTTCTAATGAGTATTAATCACCGTATTAATCAGCTATAGGATCAGTTTATGCCGTCACGCTCGTAGCTACTCAAAGCTCCCCTCCTATTTGTGGATTGCGCAGGTCTCTAATTGGGTACTACTATTAGCCTCTTCGCGCTACTCCGGTAACAACCTAAACTCATCCTATAGCCTAATACGTCACGTGATTTCCATTTCTTCGCGACGCCATTTTATGTCAAACTTTGGATTCATTTTGATAAAATAAACAATGTTTATTAAAGTATACGCAATATTTAGGTGGGCTCAATGAATAATTTCACTTCCGCGATGATGGATATAAGGTATACATTAAGCATATGAGTAAGATGGTAAGAGTTTCTAGCGTGAAAAATGTAAAATGTTCTAATTTTGTGTTATTTTTTGTATCATTTTTTCCCCAATTTTTTCTTGAAATATACCTAATAGAAGTCGCCACCCTTTCTCAGAGGTTTGGATTTAAAGAATTTACAGCCCTTGTCCTATTATAAGCCACGGTTACTAATCAATATTCTACGGGACCAATTTCCATTCGTCTGAAAAATGTTTTGCAATCTTTCTGAACTATGACTGCGTGTTATATACCTGCATAAGGCTTTTTTGGCTCATATTTTGTCAAATTTTGCCCTGCGTGTTATCTATTAGTGTGCAATATAGACACGAAAGTACGGTAGATATTGAAATATTTACTTGTTTATGTGTATTTAAAAGTGGAAAGCAAACGTTATCCACCATTTTGAATCAGATGTAATTTTACATTAATCATTCAGGATGCTGGTTGACTAACTTTACTAGCTAGTTTACTATTTCAACTTTGGCTGGGATCTTGTCAACTACATTTAACTATGCTTAGCCTGTCGAACTTGATTTCGTTTTGCACCATTAGTTTGGTAAAGATTGTCCATTCTCATGTAAATTTGAGGGTCTGGCTGTCCATCACTAGAGTTACATCAGTACCATACTTTGGTATTCTATAAGCCATGTAAGAAGTATTTGAGAAGTATTTCAAATACTTACCTTAAGTATTTGTATTTGTATTTAAATACTTCGCAAAAAAGAAGTATTTGTATTTGAAGAATCCCAAAGTATTTGTATTTAAATACTTTTGGAAGTATTTAACCCCAAACCTGATTCGAACATGCTTGGGATTATAGAAACACATTGTTAAGACTTTAAGGACAGAATGACAATTCTGTGTGCCGTATACATCCACCTGCCACGCTGTACCACTATACAATAGCCAAGCTGTCATGGAGTCTATATATTACACTTTAAAAGATGTAGTCCATGGCATCGTATAATAGCTCTTAAGTTTGAGTATTGTATTAGAACCATAAAGTAATTCATGTTTATTTTCAAGGTTGCTAGCAATATATCTTTATAAATGGGAAATTGTAAACAAACTGGTGAATAAAACAGTTCAGCGTAGTGGTGTGTTTGGCCCATTGTTCCATCGTCCATTGAAAAGTCTCTTGTTATATTGCATTAATGGAATCGTGTTAATATTTATCAGACATTTTTTTTTTTTATGTATATATATGTATACATGTCAATGCTTTCATCCCCGAGATCTCAATATATCCATTTCAATACAGCCATACACAGGTAAGCTGTTGAATATTTTGAAACTAACTTGACTTAAATCTGTTGCTGCTTAGCCAGCAACAACTTCCAGGCAAATTTGTTTCAAAACATTCTTTCAAGAATTTGTCATATTAGGTGTATCGGTTTAGGCAGAGCAACGGTCCTGTAAATCAGTCAAAAGGTGCTAACACATTCTTCAAAGTCCACCTATCTATTTAGATGCATGCACGCACACGCGCACGCTCACACACACACACACACACACACACACACACACACACACACATACACACGGACCTTTGTAGTATGTATAGAGTGATGTGTCACTGTTTAAATTTCATTTCCTTATTTATTTGTGTGTGTGTGTGTCTAATGCAGGTCCAGGATGCAAGCAATCATCTCGCTAATGCTCTCACCTATATCATCAACAAAGAGAAGTCGCCAGCATTCACCAGTGCCAAACAAGTGCATATGGTGAGACACATTACGATTCCATAATTACTTGCTCAGATATCATGATTTTATATAAATTAATGATCGTAACCCATGCTAATTTAATAAGATTATTCATATTCTTAATTTAATTAAACATTTGATAGGGTTAACACCCTTGACATTATAGATTGGTTAATTTGCTGGTTTCTATCCAAATAAACTGAACAGATTTCATTTGATCTGCAATTTGAAATGTTCGTTAATACTAATAATTCAGTCATTATTAGATTTAGCTCACCTGGCCAGAACAGCCAAGTAAGTTTATGCCATGCTGACCATACGTCCATCCGGCAACTTTTGTTTAAAAGCGCTACTCCTCATTAATCGCTTGGTGGATTTCAAATTAATTTGGCATGAATGATCCTATTCAAGCTTTAGAACCTGTTTACAAAATTTTGATTGCTAAACTTTGTCTGCACCCATCTTGAATTTTCCAAAAAATGGCAGGAAATTGTTTAAAACACTACTCCTCATAACTCCTTGGGCAATTTCAACCAGACTTAGCTGGGAGGATAGTACGCTGGTATGTTTCAGAACTTGTATACTGAATTTTGATTGGTCAATTTTTCTGGTGGCCATCTTGGATTTTCTGAAAATTTCTGGAAATTACTTAAAAGCCTACTTGATAACCACTAGAGCGATTTCAATCAAACTCGGATGGAAGAACCCTAGTGTAGTATGCTGCAGAATTTTGATTGGTCTATTTTTCTGGTGGCCATCTTGAATTTTCTGAAAAATGGTGGGGAATCATTTAAAACACCACCCCTGATTAACTGCTTGAGAAATTTCAACCGTACTTGGCTGGAAGGATACTAGGCTGGTAGGTTTCAGACCTTGTATACAGAATTTTGATTGGTCAATTTTTCCAATGGCCATCTTGGATTTTCTGAAAAATGGCAGGAAATCGTTTAAAATGCTACTCCTCATTAACTGCTTGAGCAATTTCAACCAGACTTGGCTGGAAAGATACTAGGCTAGTAGGTTTCAGAACTCGTATACAGAATTTTGATTGGTCAATTTTTCCGGTGGCCATCTTGGATTTCCTGAAAATTGTGGGAAATCAGTTTTAAGGCTACTCCTTATTAAGCACTTGAATGAGTTCACGGAAACTCGGCTGGAAGACCCCTAAAGTGATATGCTTCAAAACTTGTATACAGAATTTTGATTGGTAAGTTTTTTCAGTGACCATCTTGAATTTTCCGAAAAAATGGCTGAAAATCATCTACTCATTAACTACTTGGGCGATTTCAACCAGACTGGCTGGAATGAGCCTAGGGCGGTAGTATACAGAATTTTGACGGCTTGGGTTTTCCAAAAAATGTGAATTTATATAAAATGCTACTCCTCATTAATGGCTTGGACAATTTCAACCAAATTTGGCTAGAAGGATCCTATTGCTGTAGCCTCGAGAAAGTCAATGTTTTGGCAGCAATCTATGTTTTCCGGAACCATTTAAAAATGGTACTCCTTCAATCAATAGCCGATTTCAACAAAACTTGGATGGAACAATCCTATGACGGTAGGCTTCCAGATATTAAATGAGAATCTTTTGGTGGCCACTTGGATTTTTAGAAAATCATACATCATGTCTATTTAAATGCAAATGGTTTAAATGCCAATGGTCCAGGTGAGCGCCACAGGCCCTTGGACCTCTTGTTTGAAGAAGTTATGGTCCAGATCTCATAATTGCATTTCGGCAAAAGAAACGATTGTGACTAGAGGCTAGAGCGGGATAATATTAGCTTTCTCATGATGATACCAATGCAATGGCTGCAGATGATACCAATGCAATGGCTGATAATGCCATTGACTATCATAATATATTATCATTAGAATTAAGGATAATTTGGGTTTGTTTTGACTTTTATCATGAGATATTAATTTTAAAATACCAGGCATAATACAGGTAGTGATGGGTCAAGCGGGTAAACATAAGACAGGGTTAGTAGTATAGTGAATCCAATTACTATTTTAGTAATAAAGTTGACAAAATTGGTCAAATTCACACATCAGATTTTATAAAACTAAGTTGTGTGGGGTCCAATCTGAGAATTCTTTGGTAGACTGTTAAGGTTTTTCTAAATACACCAATGACTCGATGCAGGCTCATGAGAATACCATTTTTCTCAATGTTACCAAGAAATCAACCAGGTCTAATCGTGATGTCATTTATCTTGTTAGCATTGCTGTATTTACTTTAAATGTATAATATGCTTAAAACAGATTATTTTGCTGTGCTTACTCATGTATTTTTGAATTGATGATATAAATAGCAGACTGTTGATTAGATTTATCTTACATTTAGTTACTAGACAAGATCATGGAGAGCTTAAGCAGAGGACGGTCATCTCTTGTTCTACCGAGACGAAAATCTTTAGACGAACTCTTATCTAACAGAAATATGGTAAGATGAAGGCCCGTCATGTGAAGTATATATTATGAGCTAAACTGACTTCTGTTGAGCTATAGCGATCACTTTCCTTCACCCACACACCCCCCCACCCCTCCGGCCTCCGAACGTCTGTGTGTCGTCAACAATGCTTACACATTTTGTTATTTTTGTACAGAATTAGATCAAACCTCACCAGAATGTTCCTATACTCATCTAATTTATCCATTATGAAAACAAGCCTGATTGTATGACAACCAGCGGAGTTAATGCCCCTTGCAATATTTCTGCAGTATGGGACCCAATTAGGAAAGATATTACTTCAGTGGCACATTTCATAATTTTTAAGAGGTATTACCTTCTAACTTGGTGGATGGGTATTTATAAGCCTAGACTACCACCCATATAATAATGGATGGTAGTTTCCTGATAATATAAAATAAATTATGACTAGGGACAGAGGGCCATTCAAGTTTGTTTAAGGGAAGTTAGTATGTTAAAAACCTTGGCTGCCATCGACCAATCAGAATTCAGCGTTTTGGCGACTATGTTGAAATTTGTTATTTGATGGATTTTGAAACCAAAATTGATTTTATAACATTCTATGGGTACAGCGAAAGCGAGGTCAGATTTTGCCCATTACGTTGTAGACATGTTAAATTGGTTGGTGACCATTTTGGATTATTTTACTGCCAAAACTGAATCCTATAGAAGGATGGAAAGTTCAAATGTCTTCTAAAGATTCACTGGGCCGATTTAAATTAATGTTGGCAGGACGCATCCTTATGACATAGAGATGATACAAGATTTTCAAATCAAGATGATTATGTCTGTGGCAGCCTTGGATTTTACCGCCTCCAAAAAAAACCTATGGGAACAGAATAGAAACGGGTTTAAAAGACTTCCCAAGAACCACTTTGGTCGATTTCAATTATACTTGATCAAGTAGGATGCATCCTTAGGGCATTGATATTCAAGTTTGTTTAACTAAAGCTGATTTGTCGATTTAGTCATTTTCATGCCCCACCAAATTTGTTGACGGGGTATTATGTAATGGCGCCATCTGTCCGGGTGGGCGGGCAGCAGAGAGTTTCCTGATGATAACTCTGTTACCGTTTGTCGGATCACATTGAAACTTCCTTGGGTGGTTGGACTACGTCTCGGGAAGAAACCTATCAAAATTTACGATGATCTGAAATCCAAGATGGGCGCCAGCCACCGGCGGCCATCTTGAAATTTGGTGTCTGAATGATAACTCCCTGTCGGCCATCTTGAAAATTGGTTTCCGGATGACAACTCCATTACTGTTTATTGGATCGCTTTGAAACTTCATAAAGTGGGTCTGGTGGCCATCTTGAAAATTGGTTTCTGGATGATAACTCCTTTACCGTTTATCGGATGGCTTTGAAACCTCATAGAGTGATTGGGCTAGGTCTGGGGAAGAAACCTATAGAAATCGATAATGATCCGAAATCCAAGATGGCCACCGGCGACCATCTTGAAAATTTGTTTCCCAGATGATAACTCCTTTACCGTTTATCGGATAGTTTTGAAACTACATATAGTGGTTGGACTAAGTCTGGGGATTAAACCTATCGAAATCGACTATGATCCGAAATCCAAGATGGCTGCCACCCACCGGTGGCCATCTTGAAAATTGGTTTTCAGATGACAACTCTGTTACTGTTTATTGGATCGCTTTGAAACTTCATAAAGTGGTTCGACTAGCTCTGGGGAAGAAACCTATTGAAATTGACAATGATCCGAAATCTGGTGGCCATCTTGAAAATTGGTTTCAAGATGATAACATTGTTACTGTTTATCGGATCGCTTTGAAACTGGACTAGGTCTGGAGAAGAAACCTATCGAAATTGACAATGATCCAAACTTCAAGATGGCCGCCAGTCACGGGCTGCCTTGTTGAAAGTTGGTTTCTGGATTATATCTACGTTACCATTTATCGGATCACTTCATAGGGTCGTTGGAATGTCTGGTGAAGAAACTTATCAAAAATCCAATATGGCCGCCAGGCAGCGGTGGCCATCTTGGAAATTGGTTTCTGGACGATACCTCCATGACAGTTTAACGGATCGCTTTGACACTTCATAAGGATGACTGAGCTGGGTCTGAGGAAGAAATAAATATTTTCTGATAGGTCTCATTCATTGGTTTGTCATCATGGCGGGGTATTATGCTCCGTTTGCGAAGCTCTCGTCCATCTTGGATTTTATGCTATTTTTAGAAACACATTTCAAAAATCTTAGAAATCACATGATCAATTGATTTGAAACTCAGGAAGCCTCATATAGGGTAAGGGCTGAATCGAGTTCATTCAAGAGAACATGATTGGTCAATTTGTCTGGCGGACTTCTTGCATGACCTAGTTTTCCCTAAAATTGCATCTCCGGAACTGCTGAAAGGATCGGGCTGAAATTGTGTAAATATGATTAATGAATAAGTGGGATTCAAGTTTATTCGAGGGAACATGACATATTAAAAAATATGGCCGCCATCATCCACCCAACTTATAGTATTTGGTGGCCATATTGAATTTTTATATTTGATTTTAACCGTGAAAATCCCAAACACAGAAAGCATGTTTAAAATTTGAAATTAATTTACCTTTTTTCATAAATCATTGAGAAATCATTCATCAAATTTGACCTGTAGTGTTAAAAAGCCTTATTTCAGTAAATAGTATGCAAAATCAGATTTTCTTGTGCTCTTTATAACGGGTCTTCTAACCCTCTGAACCATGAAATTCCCAGAAGCTCAATTTCAAGGTAACTATGCAACTAGCTAAACTGTTGATTTCTTTATTCTTTGGAACTAATTTTACAGGAACTTGTTGCTGCTATACAGCAATAGCTCGCAGTCAAATTAGTTTCAAAATATTCAACAAAATATTGCTAAAATTGTAAATGATTTTCCGAATTCGCCCTTTCCATTTCAACAGTTTAAGTGAGTGAGTGAGCATGCAATGATGCATGAACATTTTATATATAGCTATATCCAAGGGACTAATATATGTCATTTGTTATCATCAATGCACTCCATTGAGTGATTGAATCAATGTTAGTTGTTATATAATTGCTTATCATTACTTTTTATGTTCTACTTTTAGTGCCATGATGTCAGGGTAATATGTGTTGTGGCATTACCGCTTTAATCATCAAAATTGGTTAATAAAATCAACATATTTCCTTAGTGAATGTCCATTTGCAGGCCAAGAGAAGACTATTTGTGAAAATTTACCACTGTAATGACTGGCTCAGTTATCGAGCCAGACATTCTGGTGGTAAATTTTCTAAAATAGTCTTCTTGGCCCGCAAATGACATTCCGCAAGACCACTGCAGAGGCAGGTCTTGGCCGACATGACAATTAAATGGTTAAATGTACAATTTTAACCATCTATTCTCAGTAGTGAGCTAAATTGACTACATCATAGTTAAAATTGACAGCGATAACTCATAGAATTGGTTATCCACTAGTCCAGTTAGCACGTTATGTGGACATGCTCAGTTTTCTGTCAGAATATGAGTGTACCTTAAATTTATCCTGAAACAATAACACTAGAAAAATATTAGAAAATTTCAGTGACGATCGTCTTTTGAGCCGACATTTTAATTTGATTTTTTGTAGCGCCATTATTTGGGATTCTATTGTTCTCGCTGTCATACCAAGTCCAGTATAAAACTATTCCTGTAGCGCTAATGCTAGTCATTGTACTGTCGGCCTTCGAGCAGAACAGATCTACGTGTACAGCGTGCAGTAGTTTGATTCTACATGTGTATTTCCTATTGTAAATGTGAAACGGGCTAAGATAGATATTTTTTATAGCAACTATACTTATAATTGTTGATGGCGATAGCTGCAACAACTTTCCTTCAAATTATTTGCAAAATAATCACCAGAAAATGCAAGTTCTATCTAATGATATGAAAACAATTTGACTGAAAATTGTTATGTCAGCAACTTCCAACCAGATTGTTTTCAAAATAATCAGTAGGACTATCAATGTAATAACTTCTTCTACTTCTTCTTCTTTTCGATCGCTGGTATCACACTTGGAGAGCCGTTCTCAAGATGAAATCTGTGGTTTTCTGCAGTTCTTCCACAGGCCCATACAGCTTTTCAAGAAAAGAGGTTGACAAAGGCCAGATCTCTTCTCTCAGCAGCTGATACGTACTGCAACATTGAAGTATGTGCTCTGTGGTCTGTTCTGCTTCTCCACAAGGACAAGCGGGCGATGTCGTAAGGTGGAACCGCCTGTACATGTGTTGGTTTAGTCTGTTATGTCCAGTTCTGAGACGAAAAATGGTCACTTGCTCTGGCCTCGAGAGATGATGGTAGGCATCTTCTGATTGAGGTGTTCTATAGAGTGACTTGATGATAGTCTTCATCTCTGTATGCGTAACCATGTTTTCTGTCTGATTCTCTTCTGCACCCACACTTTGCCATCTTGTCTGCTTCCTCATTTCCTTGGACTCCACAGTGTGAGGGGATCCACTGCAATGCTATCCGAAAGCATTTGATGGTTTGTAGTGCTTCTTCAAGTTGTGGCAGCTTACCTTTGGTGATAGCCTCAAGGACGGAGCGGGCATCAGATAAAAAGACAATCTGTGCAATAGGGTCTGCTGTTCTGCTGACGGTATTAGCTGCATGGACCAGTGCTTCGACTTCAGCTCTGTAGTTTGTGCAGTATTTGCCTGTCGGTATTGCAGCTGACTCATGTTGTCCGTTTGGATACTGTATGTGCAGTCCGGCACCTCCGCTCCTAATTGCATCTGTGGCTGATCCATCTGTGTAGATCCTTATCCATGTCTCCTGAGGGTACATTTCTTCCAGCATGGCTAGGGTCAGGGCCTTCTTGCTCAAATCACAGTGTTCATCTTTGGTTGTGAGATGAGGTACTGTGGTGCGAATAGCTATGGTCTCTAGTTTGTTTTCCCAGGGTGGAGGATCAAGGGTGTGGTTTGGGTCTTCTATTTGTGCTGGCAACATTTCTTGGTGTTTCCTTTGAAGTGCTTTTGTCTCTTTCACAAAACTTGATCTTTTAAGTCTTCCTGATGACAGCTGTGCTTGCCTGATCTTCATCGGGTGGTTGTTGAACGATTTGAACTTTGCAGCTTGGATCAGTGCTTTGCATTCCCTTCCATTTTTCTATTGGTGTTGATCTCATTCCACCAGTGATGATGCGCAGTGCCTGGTTTTGTACTCTGTCGAGGTTCTGTTGATGAGATTTAGCTGCTGTCATCCATGAGCTGGATCCATACTCAAGGTGTGGTCGTACGACACCTAGGTAGTTGGTCTTGAGGATCGTTTCATTGGCACCCCACTTTGTTCCTGCCAGCTTCCTCATGATGTTTAGCTTTCTTCTGGCCTTTGCCTCTGCGTTCTGTAATAACTCATTCTGATGATATTTCGAGCAATTCGATTGACAGTCGTTGCTGACTAAATCAGCAACAGCTTTATCAAATTATTCCCAGAATAATCATTGACAGGTTGACATTGTGGTTAGCTAACATATGTATGTGCAATTCGGTAGACCTGTGTCGTATACGTTGTCAAGATCAGATGTGAAATTACCACTGACAAAGCAACTGAGATGGACGTGTAAACTCATACACGCTTCTGCTAAGAAATTTACACATGATCAATGATTTTGAGCTAGATACAAACAGTTATGGGACTGGTGTTACACGAAGTAAATGATGGCTCAACAAATATGAGACTGGTGTTACACCAAGTAAATGATGGCTCATCTATTATGAGACTTGTGTTACACCAAGTAAATGATGGCTAAACAGTTCTGGGACCATTGTTATGTGAAGTAAAGGATGGCGCAACATAGTGATCCAAATGATACGTGCCATATGATATGCGACATACTTAAATATGCAAACAAAACAGCTTGGTATGCATTCTGTGGACTTTCTAGTTTTATTATTCTTATTGTTTATTTCACTTTCAGCAATCATTCCATCCAGCGCTTCCTAGTGACGTGGCAATGAGCTTCTATATACATTCTCATAAGCTGATTCTTGCCTTGTATTATTTACAACAGAATCAACAACAAAAGATGGAAATCACCGCTAGATATCAGGTACAGATTTCTCACTGATAGATGCATTTAATCCTGAACTTTGGACACCACACGATGTTAATTTTTTATGCCACATGGGCCTTTGATCATGACTAACCCTTTCAACGTCAAATCACTGATAACATATATTCTTTATGAAGTTAAACATTCTGTTAAATATCTAAAGCAGCAACAGCTTCCAGTCATAGTAATCTCAAAATATTCAACAGCTTCCGTGTGTGCTAGCCTTGTAATTGAGATACAGGGAATTTGTAGGTGAAAGGGTTAACTTTGTGTTATGGTCAAGGTTATGTCATGAATAAGATCATCTCGTGGCCACAACATCGCATGTGTCATCTGGCTTGTATCAAGAGACCACATGCATTTTGTGGTCACCTTCCAGTCCTCCTTGAGCGGTTTGCTTATGGCAGGTTTGTCTTTTAACATTGTCAGTGAGAATTGAGAATTATGAGCCATTCTTAGTGATCTAATGAATCATGAAGTCTGGATATCTGGTGTTTATTTTGAAAACTGCTGGCAAGCTGTTCCAGAGTGATTTCTGTATTAAGACTATCAGCTTGCCTGACTTCATACAATATGCAAGTATCTTGAGTGCCAATACTGCGAGATAACCGTTACCCCTGTAACCATCGCAAACCAGAAACAACGAGTATTCGTAGTGTCAGATATATTCTGTTGAACAGTTTAATATTAATTCGACTGGGAACTGTTGTTCCAGTCAAATTAGTTTCAATATATTCAACAGCTTTCCTGTTTAGTTATCTTGTAATTGAGGCACAGCAACTTCACGGCTTAATAGGTTAAGTGTCTTGTTTTCTTCACAATAGAGTGTTTTCTTCACAATAGAGTAACAATATTCAATGGTTGGTTAGACCAGGACGTGAGTTAATGCTTTAACCCTTACCACTCTGGTGTCTGAATTTAAAATTTTTTAGATTAGATTAAAAGATGAACTGGTGTTTTCAACAAATTTGGTGGGAGATGGCGTTGTCGTAGACAGCAAGATCTTCAGCAAAATTGTTGAAAAATTTACACCAGTTTCATTGAAATTGACACAGTAAAATATAGAATATTGACATCAGAGTAGGGTTAAAATATGATCTTTAAATAATTATATATTTACGGCTATATCTTTGCTCATTATCTTTCAGGTTGAAAGCACAGTTCAGTGGCTTAATGAAATCCTTATTCTCTTCACCATAGCCTTACAGCAATGTCAACAACTCAAAGACAAGGTCAGTTTATATATCATGTCATCTTTATTAGTGCCACTACAAAAGCAATAGCAATGTGATGATAGTATGGTCCATAGGTACGTGTTTTCATGTCAAGCGTATACTTGCCATCCTCAAGAGTATACTTACCCCACCATCCTGATTCGCATCTATATTTCCTAAATATCGGCCTTGATTCTATATAACCCAGACTTTAAAAGAAACTGCCCCATTTGGCAGGTAATACATCTTACAGCTTGGCGGATGTGCCGTCCAACGTTCTCTTTCCTTGATATTGGCCGCCATTGCAACACGCTTTCAGTTTTCTCTAAGCTTGTTTTCCAAATTATTCATCATTTAAAATCTCATTTCATAGCTCTTAGCTCATTCACCACCATGTATAATCATGCTCAGATGCCGGAGGACCTTCCTGGACCGAGTCATCAGGTGTTTCTGTTAAAAATTTAGCAATAATAGCGGGTTGTAACCTAATTCTGTGATTCATTAAAGAGGTGGTTTAGACTCTATTGTAATGAATTTACACTTGTGTGATGCCTCTATTAGCTAACCACGTGTTGTACTTTATGTTCTCAGATACGCTTCATGTGGTTAGTGTCTTGCCGTCGGTCTCTGAATACATTTAAAAGTACTACAAATGGGAGAGAGACCGGCGGCAAGACACCAACCACATGAAGAGTACCTGCGAACATAAAGCATACATACATAATGAATACATTTTTATGTTTTATGACAAATTTACAGGAAATTGTTAAAATGCTACTCCTCAGCTAGTTGACACATTTCAACCAAATTTGGCTAGATTGATTGTATAGTGGGAGGTTCTAGAATTTCTATTCAGAATTTTGATTGGTAAATTTTTAGAGTGAAAATGTTAGATTTTATGAAAGATTTACAGGAAATGGTCAAAATGCTACTCCTCCATAGCTGCTTAACATATTGCAAACAAATTTGGCTAGATGGATTCTGTGGTGGTAAGCTCTAGAGCATCTCAATATTGATTGAGTAATTTGTTGGATGAAAATCTTGTATTTTATGAAAAATCTATCGGAAATGGTCAAAATGCTTCTTCTTCTTCTTACCTACTTATCAACTTAACTGATTTCAAGCAAATTTGACCAAAGGGATCGTGTGATCATAGGCTTTTGAACATGCATTCAGAATTTTTAATTTTCTTTAAATTGTACTGGAAATTGTCAAATTGCTTAAGATTCTCCTTACTACTTTCAGCAAACTCAACCAAATCTGGCTAAAAATGATCCTATAAGCGCCTATTTAGAATCTTGATTGGTAAATCTTTCCAGTAGAAATTTCTTTTTAGTCCGGCGGATAAGCACCAGATTTTAGCGGAATTGTTCACATTGTGATAAAAGCACCAAAATTGGTACATTTGTACCTTATTGTAGTCCAATAAAAGGAAGACCCATTTGATATCTTGTATGAGATAGGAGGAAATAATTTTTGAAATACATGTGTGACATTGCTGGGAATGAAAAACTTAACAAGGACGTGACGAACTACTAATTTCCGAGTTTTATTTATGATCAAAATATATAACCTAGTTCATATCATACTTGGGTGGAAGGTAGCGTGCGGTGTTCCGAAGACGTGTAACAATTTTTGGGTCAAAAGGTCAACGGTCAAGGTCACTGCAACCCAATTAACTAGAGGCCCAAAGCCTGTGACGTTCATCTGAATAACACAAGTTCTAGTTACTGATTACATAAGGGAATTTCTTTCATCTAAATGGCGTATACTAATACCAAATTAGCTCGCTGACCATCTTATTGGTTCTAATAGGATTAATTTTTTACCTTGAACAATTTGTACAAACGCAAACGTTGTTTGTATTGCAGAAAATTGAGTGTGTTATCTTTGATATAAAGACGAACATACAATAAACACGATCTATGATACATGCAAGATTACACTAATTTACAAGTTAAATATAACACAGTTATAATCCTCATTTACTAAATATTTATTTTCAACTTGCTCAAATATGTTTAAAATGATCTTACTAAATGATACGTATAAATATGTTAATTAATGCGAATTCTCTCATATAGCCTACGTTAAAATATTTATTCCATCACCATTTTGATGCCCTAGATTATGCGTTTTAGATCGGCAATGATTGAGGAAATTGTAACAGCAGCTGTATAACACTCTGTAAACAATGGCAACGTCGTGTGCGATAGTTTCTTTTCACTTCAAGAGATACTTACCTCCTAAACACTATGATATTCCCAAAATACCCATTTACACTCAATAATCCCCCAGATTTAAAAAAAGTAAGGTATCCCTACTTGGCAGGGAGAAAGATGACAGCCGGGCAGATGCCGGCCCCCACCTCCGAGCATGCGCCGACTGACACTTCCTTCTCCTAATTTATTGACTTTATAAACACATGCCTTTCTAGTTACCAAGCTAGTTTTGGTTTTTGTAACTCAATATCTGAATAATTTTTGGTTATTAACATGTCTGGACATGCTAGAACACTAGATGCAGTGCTGGGACCAAGCTATCAGGTGTTTTAAATTAATATTTTGTCTAAATTTTGCCGGTGTTTCGCATTGTTATGTGTTTACAGGATTCTTTTTAGACGTATTTATTGCCATACAAACTGGTAAAATTATATATTGGCGCCTTGAATTTCTTATCGCTCCTTCTTTTTGCACAGGGACTTGTAATGGACTGAGTTTTTATAGAGGGTTCTTTCTCCGCCATTCACTCCCTTCCTATTAGGAATGTTTATGCCTAGAGAGTCGAGAGCTACCTATGAGTTAAGCTTCTCTCTGTTATCCCATGGTCCCTTTTATTTATATGGTGGAGAGGCATTTGAAGTGATGGATTGATCAAGAGTCATGGTAGTATGCCTATGCTAAAGATGCAGGTACTCGAGTTATAAAAGAATATGGCACTGTTATATATTTGAAATAATTTTTAACTTTGCTGCCAAATTTTTTTCCTTTTGTTTCTCTGTTGATTTCATGGGTTATTACTGACAAAACATAACAAGTATACAGCTTACTGTAATCATTTACTTATGTTTCATGCTCTTGTGTGTTGAGTACTATTCATTCTTTGCACCTGGTTGAATGGTTTCTCTCACTGATTATCTTGCTTGGATATATTTAAGATATGATGTCATTATCAGCCATATGCTTATTGTCAATATTTGCATTATGTATCAGGCTGTATCTTAGCAACATTCTTAGGATGGTCTATTTTAAAAATATACTAAATATAAGAATTTGTCGCTCCCTGTTATTCAGTTTTTAGCCTATGACTAAAACTCTCTTTGTCTTCGTATTATAATTTTTTCAGTTTAAGTGAGTGCTCCTGTGGGAGGTTTTTCAAGCCCATGTATGCTCCCCATGTCTGCTTTAGATGCAGTTCATGTGCTTCCATCATTAAATGTGATGTTTGTAAACACATGGAGGGGGAGGGGTGGGGGGCTGACATATTCTCTGAATCTGTTTTATTTCAGGCGAAGGACAGGGTTTGTGTTGAGAAGCGTCTCAAGAAGAAACACGAGGGTGTAAGTGGTGGAAAGCGTAAGAGGAAGGCCGTCACGTCCTTGGATATGGAGGCTTTTCGTGTTGAAAGGAGTGGGGAGATGAAGAGGACAATTAATGTCCTGGTGCCAGAGTTGCTTCGCAACATGCTTCCTGGACCAGGTTATTTGTTGCCTTATTCTTTTGTCCCAAGCACATAGTCCCCGCCTCTGATTCAGATTTCCATCGAATTCCGTTGTCCTTTCATGAATCAGTGGTGGCTCCAGTAGATCTCGGAAGGCCCGCCACCTTGCCGTTGGATCCTGAAGCAGCCCAAAATTATTCTGGCAGCAGGCTTTGCCACGTCGGTAGAATAAAATGATAATGGCAGCAGGCTTTGCCGCGCCGGTAGATCATGGGCCGGGCATGCTGGACCCAGGTTCCCGCTTATCGGGTTGCCTGGAGCATCCGCGCACCTCGAGTAATGTACCATTTTTCGGTACCTTCCCTGGCCAGCCCGGGTTAGTGCTCTTTGCTAAACCAGGAGTAACCTTTCTGGTCAGTAGAAAGAGGACTATCTGCTGTGTTTTCCTGATCGGCTCTGCCGATAGCCGCCCTTTCCACATTCCATGGCTTGCCGATGGATGTGCTGGGGTTGGCCCGGACCATGGTGGTGACTTTTATTACACCATCGATGCATGGATCCGACAATACATACTAACCCTCATGGAATCGTATGGTATGGCCGGTTTACCAGGTGTAGGAAGAAATCTTCTGTTCCAGCCCCAAGTACGCTTGTGAGTGATAACACCGATATAGATACTCTAGATATCTATGACCACGAAGGCCTGCGCCTGGTCGAGCACTCACAAGCGTCCACAAAGGATCGGTTTTACCAGTGAAAACTGGTAATTGTTAGACTGGACCTTGTGGTACCGCCGTCTAGCCAACGGGACCAGTGCCCGTAGTTAGCAGGAATCGGCGATGAGCGCTTTTCATGTCTGCCTAATGTTAGCTGAACATATCTCGCATACATTTACAGGCGTATAACGATGTATACGGATGCATCTATGGAGGGATGGGGAGCTTGCCTGGAAGAAGCCACATTACCAGGGCTTTTGAATCTGAATTAGTCACAAGAACATATCATCTACTGGAATTACGAGCTTAGAGAAAGTCCAGGGAAAGAGTCTCGATCAGACAAGTCATCAGTAGTGACTTACATAAACCGCCAGGGCGGAACGATGTCGCCCAGTCTCAGTATGATGACATGGAAACTGCTTTGCATGTGTCTAGATCATGCGATCTCCTTAAAAGCGGTTCATATTCCGGGAGGGTTTAATCTGTTAGCAGACTCATTGAGCCGAAGGATGAGTATTTTTCCTACGGAATGGCAACTAAATCAGTGTATGGTGGTCCGTCTGTTCATCCACTGGGGATAACCCAACATAGATTTATACGTAACAAAGAATGCGAAGATGACTACGTACGTCTCTCCGATTCCAGATCCGAGCGCTATCGCAAATGATGCGCTAGCTATCAGCTGGGTGGAATTGTTTTAATTTACATACCTGCCAGCAATCCTGTTTTCCCAAAAATTCTTCAGGAAATCAAGCATGAGGAGTGCCAAGTGCTTCTGATCGCCCATAATTGGCCAAGCCGATCATGGTACACGGAACTGCTGGACCTTCTGGTATGCAATCCGGTTCCTCTGCCTCGGATGCACAATATTATCTTCCAGGGCAAGGCCCTTCACAACATCCGTCAATGTTCAAATTGACTGCGTGGATGTTGTCAAGGAATCCGCAATTAAGAAGAGCTTTTCTGAGCAAGCAGCCATGTGTATGGCAAAAGCCAGAAGGGGGTCAACCTCCAGAGCATATAATTATAAAATCATCAGATTTGCGAAATGGTGCTCAGAAAGATGTATTAATCCAATGGATACATCTATTCAGGTAATACCCATTTCCTCTGTCTCCTGTATGATGCCTATAGCCTCAAGCCTAACTCTATTGCTGGTTTCAAGTCAGCTTTAATGTCAGCTATCCCTTGCTTGGCTGTTAGGGGAAGTGACGAAGTATGTTCATTAAATACTTTAATTAAAGACGTTGGTAATCTAAGATCAAGAAATCCTCCAGTTATTCCGTCTTGGAGTTTATCTCTAATGCTTCAAGTTCTAGCTGAGAAACCCTTTGAACCACTAAGTTCCATTTTCAATGAAAATGTTGACACTTAATCTGTATTTTTTATTGCTGCAGCCTCTGCAAGGCATAGAAGTGAAATTCACATCTTTTCTGCAGAGCCAGACCATTTGTGGTTACAGGGGAAGGCCTCAGGCTTCTACCTAGGGTTAATTTCATGGCAAGGATTCAGTCATTGAAATACCCAGGTCATCCTAATTTTTTTCCAACTTTAAGTAGATTTGATTCTAGTTCAAAGGTATGGTGTCCACTCTGCACACTTAGCCGGTACAAGCATCGTACCCAGGAGTGGCAGACGGACCCTAGTTCGTTATGGTTGTCTTATATTGAGCCCTACAGCTGGGCATCAAGACACCTTTTTACGGTGGATTGTGGAATGCATTCAGTTTTGCCACAAATCTGCCTCTGGTAAGCAGGTTGACATGGCCAAGGCTCACAGTGTCCAATGCATAGTGGCTTCCACCGCCCTGTTTAACGGGGTTCCAGTGGATGACATTGTCAGTAGCCCAGTGGCACTGTTAGTCGAGCTTTACCGACCATTATCTCCGTGACACCACCAATCCTCGCCTTATCGATTCTAAAAAGGATAATCAGGTGTTCTTTTTCTAAATAAGGCTTTCTCACTGTTTTTAAACAGTTCATTTAATTATGAGAACAACCATTTTTGTAGTGTTTTCATTCTTCCCTGAGGGGATGATGATGATGTCCAAGTCAAAGATTTACTAAGTGTGTCTTGTGTTTACATAATTATGTCACGTTAACCTTCTATCATGGTGATGGTTCGTGTAATTTTATGGTTCTCTCATGAGAGTTTACGAAATGAAGCAATTCATTCAATGTCCTTTATTACTTTAGCACTAGTACTAGAGAGAGTTTAGGACATTGAAGTCATAGCTCCTGCTGTCCCAAAAGGAGGTGGAGGAGCGCATTACTCTCACGCATCGTTTTTGAGCCGATGGTTTTATCTTTCCTGGTTGTGTTTTTATACACAAATTCAGATGTGAGTGCTTTTTCGCATAAAGAGCTTGGCTCTCCTAGGGAAGAGCGGGGCTTTGTGGACCTCGCCTCCCTCCCGCCAAATTCTCTGACAAATTCTGGCAATATCATTGTGTTTAGGAGGTAGGTATCTCTTGAAGTGAAATAAACGAAATCACGGATTTCTTTTTTCAACAGAGTTGATACTTACCTCCTAAACATGGACCCGGCCTCTCCACCCCAGACAGAGGCTCGGTCTTCAGGCATGTTATAGTTGCTTTATGTCAGCCAATAAATTATGGGAAGGAAGTGTCAGTCGGGGCATGCTCGGAGGTGGGGCCGGCATCCGCCTGGCTGTCATCTTTCTCCCTGCCCAGTAGTGGCATCTTACTTTTTAAAATCTGGGGTATTATTGAGTGTAAGTGGATATTTTGGAAATATCATAGAGTGTTTAGGAGGTAAGTATCAACTCTCTCTCGTGAAAAAAGAAATCTGTGGTTTCGTTTATTTCAGCCATCCACTAGTGGTTCTAGCACTGGTGCTACATCCTAAGTGCTCGTAACTGACCAGAACTTTTTTGTTTTGTACCAGGAACTAACTGATGAATCGTTCATTTGTCCAGCACATTCTATGAGATAAACCAGCTATGCTTCAGGATATCAGATGTTAGCTAACAATGCCCTGTAGCATTTAATGAACTTGGATATGTACCAATGAACATCAATATTTTGTGACCTGATAATGGTAGTGGAATTAAATGGAATTTAACATCACATGAGACATCTTGGCATAAATCTTGCTTCAACAAATTCAGCTCGTTGAACCTACAGAGAGCACAGAAACGATAATCAGAGGATATTCTAACCAATATTAGTCTGGTTAAGCCTAGATTTGTTCGAGGGGTGTTGGAACGTAAGGCGGTTAGTGTAAAATTGTGCTCCTTTTGTGACGAACCTGGAGTAGATCTCCATAAAGCATCTACTACAAAATTAGACAGAAGAATGCGGTCGTATGCCACAGAATGACAGATGACCATGTTCATTTATTCAAACTCTCCCATTTAGTGAAAATCATTGAGACAATCCTAATTAAATGCAAATATTCCAGAGAGGGTAAATTCTACACGAGTGACAGAACACCTGTTGTTGCAACTACCTCACCTCAAAGCCCACCACCAGTGTTGGGAGATACTGCTAGGCATCGATGAAGCTATCGGTCCGTCACTACAGCTTGCTTCTGAACACAGCTCTGATGATGAAGCTAACTAGTAGCAAAGACAGCGTTAATTGTGCGTGGAGATATGCTTGCCAAAAAGCAGCACTTTGATGGATCCTTCAACTCAGAATGTCAGCAGCATTCTGTACCTTCTTATCTTTTAGCACTGATTTACATGGTTCTGGATGGGACAAACATCACTGAGCAAACTGGTCATGAATAGCTTGGCACAAGTGCAGCACTTTCAATTTCACAACTATTAATTGTTAATATGTGAGAAGCGAATCCACAAAAATCCACCATAATGTGGATAAAGAAACACTGTTACCATTATACATTGATATGGCAGTTCATACAAATGGTAGCCACAGATTTCTACTAGACAAACTCTACTGATTGGGACTTTCAAAACTGAAGACCCAAGCTTGTTCAACACAAGTTGTGTAGATAATATAGATCACAAGCTCTTCACTAGGACTGCCATAGACTCATTCCATTGAACCGCAATCTCATTAACCAAGCACCCAAGTCATGAATATCTTGGAACTGATCATGATGTAGTTGTGATAAATTCAAATATTGCCAAAACAAAGAAAACCTCTGAACATTATCATATACAGATATTCTCCCTCTCACACTTCCGCCTGTACCTGAAACACATGGCCCATTTAAACCTTCATTTGATCTTTTGAGATCGAATGGTTGATCAAGATGAAAGAGCTCCTTGACAAAGAGATTCTTGAAAATAAAAGACTATTTGTCATGGGCAGCATTCCATGCATCACACCAACTAGAACCTACCAGCACCATTCATTATTAGCTCACCTGGCCTGAAAGGCCAAGTGAGCTTATGCCATGGTGACCGTCCGTCATGTGTCGTCCGTCATCCATCTGTCCGTCAACTTTTCCTTTAAACAACTTCTCAAGAACCACTGGGCCAATTTCAATTATATTGGCAGGAAGAATCCTTAGGGCATAGGGATCCAAATTTGTTCAAATGAACCCGATCGGCCAACATCTTGGATTTAGGCCAATTTTAGGAAACGTCTTTAAAAATCTTCTCCGAAACCGCTGAGGGAATTGATGCAAATCTCATGAAATATGATCTAGGGCAAGAGCTGAACCAAGTTTGTTCAAGGGAACTTGATTGGGTCGGCGGCCATCTTGGTTGACCAAGTTGTAGCGAAAATGACTTTTCCACAACTGCTGAAGGGATCGGGCTGAAATTTGCCAGATATGATTAGGGCCTAAGGGCCATTAAAGTTTGTTCAAGAGAAGATGATCCGCCAAAAAACAGGGCCGCCGTGGGCCATTCAAAATATAGCGTGTTTGATGGCCTAATTGGATTTTTTTATTTGAGTGATTTTGAGGCCGAAATTGGTTTTGTATGTGTTTTGCGGTATTCTGATCACAAATTTGCAAATTTCAAAACTGTCGGATAAACGGTTTGGCGGCCATCGTGTATCATTTTCCCACCAAAAGCTCCCATACTAAAGCAATGGGAAATTTCTAATGTTTTCTTCTCGAGAACTGCTGGTCCGATTTCAATTATATTTGGCAGAAAACATCCTTAGGGCATAGAGATTCAAGTTTGTTCAAACGAAGCCGATCGGCCATTTGGGCTGGCGCCCATCTTGGATTTTGGCCGGTTTTTAGAAACTTCTTTATAAATCTTCTCCGAAATGGTTTGGGGATTGATGCAAACCTCATGAAATATGATTTAGGGCAAGCGCTGAACCAAGTTTGTTCAAGGGAAATTGATTGGTCAAATGGTTCAGCGGCCATCTTGGTTGACCTAGTTGAAACGAAAATGACTTCTCCAGAACCGCTGAAGGGATCGGGGCGAAATTTGGCAGATATGATTAGTGCCTAAGGGCCATTAAATTTGATCAAGAGAAGTTGATCCGTCAAAAAACATCACCGCCATCGGCCAATCAAAATATAGCATGTTTGGCGGCCATATTGAATTTTTTTATTTGATGTATTTTGAGGCCGAAATTGGTTGTGTATGTGTTTTGGGGTATTCTGAGCTCAGATTTTAAATTTTCAAAAGTGTCAGGTAAACGGTTTGGCAGTCATCTTGGATCATTTTCCCGCCAAAAGCTCCCATACTAAAGCAATCGGAAATTTAAAATGTTTTCTCGAGAACTACGTGGCCAATTTCAATTGTATTTGGCAGGAAGCATCCTTAGGGTGTAGAGATTTGTTCAAACGAAGCCGATCGGCCAATTGGGCCAGCGGCCATCTTGGATTTTGGCAGATTTTTAGAAATGTCTTTAAAAATCTTCTCCGACACCGCTTATGGGATTGATGCAAACCTGATGAAATATGATTTAGGGCAAGAGCTGAACCAAGTTTGTTCAAGGGAACTTGATTTGTCAAATGGTTTGGCGACCATCTTGGTTAACCTAGTTGTAGCGAAAACGACTTCTCCAAAACCGCTGAAGGAATCGGGGGCGAAATTTGGCAGATATTATTAGCGACCAAGGGCCATTAAAGTTTGTTCAAGGGAAGTTGATCCGTCAAAAAACCTGGACACCCATGGACCAATCAAAATAGAGCATGTTTGTCGTCCATATTGGATTTTTTTATTTGCTGGATTTTGAGGCCGAAATTGGTTTTATGTGTTTTTGGGTATTCTGATCTCAAATTTGCAATTTTCGAAACTGTCGGATAAACGGTTTGGTGGCCATCTTGTTGATAAAGAGCATTCTAGTTGAAATGCCTATGGTCCACTTGAGCGATACAGGCCCCTTGGGCCTCTTGTTAACATTATTCTCTGAAAAGGAACCTTCAGCAGGCCTGACTCCACAGGCGATGAAAGTAATAAAGAATGCGGTTGAACATATAAACCCGGGTCAGACTCCAGTCATTGCGATGTGGACCAGCCATTGTTCTCTCTTGGAAAGCAGATACAATGGCAAATGTCAGACTTCTATGTTATGATGATGGGTGGATTACATATTGTAATATCTGCTTTAAAACGCCTGGAAAGTCTATTCCAGTCTATTTCATGAATGGTTGATGCAATGCTAGCAGCATCACATAAAACTAGAACACGTTATGTCCATCTAATGACAGCTGGGGATCTCTATGGTCTACAGATTGATGCATTTGTAAGATTCAGATCAGCACACCCACAATTCAATTTCTGATGTACTATTTTGAAGTTGGAATTCATGACCATGCAATATCTATGATCACTTCATGAGTACAACATTTCCATGTATGTACAGACAGTTGGCCAACTTATTCCATGGTTCTTTTCAATAGATCACTGCAACTATGCTCGATGGGTTCCTGTACACATTCGAGATATGTTGCCCTCTCATTTAAACATCCTGATATTTATCAACAGGTCCACCAGGACAATTTTGTGGTACGGAAATCTTAGCATTTGTAGGTGATGGTGGTGTGGTGGGTTTAACTGGGGATCCTACAGCTCTACATTGCTAGATAGTGTCAGGACAGGAGGTAGCATGAGTGGTGACAGCACAAGTGGTGACAGAGTTTGAGGCAATATTATGAAGACAAAAACAGACACCACATACCATCATGAATATTGTATCATTGGTTATAGAGGGCAAGCAACTAATAAGCACCTTGAATGAAGATGTGGTCAACGCTACTGCAATTGACAATGGCTGACTTGCACCATGCATCAGGAAGAAGCCGATACACGAGTTTTGCTTCACGCAGCTAAGAATGGATACAATCGAATAATGATAAGAACTGCCGCGACAGATATTGTTGTTCTTTGTGTAGCCACCATGACAAGATTCGGTCTGAAAGAATTGTGGATTGCCTTTGGAGTGGGGAAGGACTTACGGTACATACCCATACACATCATTGCCAGTAGTTTGGGCAGACATGTGTTCCACTTGACCATTCTTCCATGCCATCACTGGTTTGTGACACGGTATCAGCTTTCTATGGAGGAGGCAAGAAATCAGTAAATAACACCAGGAAGGCATTTCCAGACATTACATCAATATTCTCTAACCTATCAGTAAATCCACACACAGTCTCCGACAAGGACATTGGGCACATTGACCGATTTGTTGTTCAATAAAGCCCATCAAACACTTTTCTCACACAGTTCCAGGACAATTGAAAACATCCCTCCTAGCCAGGCTGCACTTTGTGAACACATCAAGAGAGACACCTTCCAGACCGGCTACATCATATAGAAAGTTGAATAATGTTCAAATATGTAAATTGTTATGCTACAAAATACTACTCTGGTCTGGTTTCTCATAATTGATAATGAACACCTACTTGTGGCAAATGATGGTGCTTCTTTTAAGAAAAGTGGTCAGAAGACTACACTCGTCTTAAGGTGGCTGAATCACCGTATATGTATACTGTATTTACATATGAGATGTGAACCGACAATCTATCGTTAGTAAGTTCCACATTGTGATGAGAAATGCAGTGTCCGGTATAGACAGGTTTGACTGATATATGTGTATACGAACACTTAAATATCACAATGTGTTTAACCAGGATTAAGCCTTTAATGAGCAAAATTTGTCAAGACAATTGATATTTTTTTCAATTTGAATGAACATTTGTACACCAAAAGGAAGGATATCTTTGAAAACTTATAATTGAATTGATCCAGAGTTTAAAAAATTCTTATTTTTGTATGCAAAATGATAGTGCTTACGACAACTAATAAAACCATTTCAACTGTCTTTACCATTAATGCACTAGGTATTCTAGCGTGGGGGGGACAATAGGTATTTCTTATTGTTTGATATCAATAGATAGCAAACATTTTAATTCTTATTTGGTACGTGCTACATCTTCAGCTACTGCATTCATCGGCATACGATCATAACACTTGTTTTGATGCAGTAACCCTATCAAAACTGAAATCATAAAATATCAATTTCAAGACAATGCACAATAGGTAATGCTGGTGAATATTTTAAAACTTATTTGAATGGAATATATTCTTGACTTAGCCTAGGTAAAAATATTTCCCCGTCAAATTCGAATTTTTCGCAGAATGTTTGAATACATTTATTTTGCATTTGTACTTTCGGTTTAAAAGAATTAATGCAATAGGTGTATATTTTGTAACATTTTTCTCTAATGCAATGCAACAGTTGATCACTTGAAACATTCATTTAAGTTTTAATGAGGCATTATAAGAACATTGTTCTATATACAATGCCGTCTAAGCGAATTTCATGTGTAAATTATGCCAAAACAGTGTTATTTTAAAAATGTGTTATATTATTTTTCCTGGGAAAGATCCAGAGTGGGTCTTGCTTTTATATGATTCTACACCTATGAAAGTACTTATATGCCAAATTTCATACTTTTATCACGATTTGAACAATTATCAACCTCATCCGCTGGACTAAAGAATCATGTATATTTAAATACAAATGCTAATGGTCCAGGTGAGCGTCACATGCCCTTGGGCCTCTTGTTTATTTAGCAACTCCCCTTTTCAAGTGTTTCAAAGTTTTAAATCAAAGTTGCTCCTTTTCATTTATTTTTTAGTTTCTCTAGCGACTAAAAACTAATTGTCCTCATCTTGTGTCATTTCAGAAAGTTCTGTCGGACTGTCTTAACTGCCACAGTTACATGAAAGTCTGTTTTACTAACCATGAATGCACTAGATATAGTTCTTGCATACCATTATCTAAATGCAATATATGTGAAAAGTGGCCTGTAGATCCTTTTAATGACTTTCTAAGGTTACAGGAGGACAGCTAGTGATGAAAAAAGATGTGAGGAAACGGAGGATTGTGGTAAGGAAGGGAAAGCCGTCACGTCTCACATGCCAGACATGGAGACCTTCTGTCTTGAAATGATGGGTGAGATGAAGAAAACGTTGAAAGACCTGATGGCGGGGATGCGTCGCAGCATGCTTCCTGGTTCAGGTGCTTCAGCGTCTTCTTCATCTCCACCGGAACAGAATGTCCCCATCTGGATCAGGTTTTCCTGTTAGGTCCATACCAGTTTTCGCGTATGATCCAGAGGTGGTTCCCGCAGATCCGGGCCTGAATTTCGCCTCGCATGCCCAGGACCTGGAGTTATGAGCTCAGACGCCCACTTAATGGACGTTCTGGAGCAGCTAAGAACTCCAGGTATCGGTTCTTCCGACGATACCTCTCCAGCCCAGGCCGGGTTGTCTAATCTTCCTGGGCAGGATGAAGAGGATATGATGCTGGCAGGATGTCTGTTGAGCTGATGGCCGTAGATATGGGTGAATATTTCCACGGAGCTACGGCCACGGGAGTAAATTTCTCGGCTCAACAGATCGCCAGGTTTAGTGCTGATTTCCAGCCGTACCGAATTCTTTGGCTATCCTTGAGGTTCGGTATGGAAGGCACAGACCATGGAACCATGCAATTGTATCTCGCATGGTGCCATGGCTCCGGCTCCTGGTGTAGCCAGCGATCTAGCCATGCAGGTCTGTATGGTTTGCCTGACTATCCAGGGGTATCAACGGCACCAGACACCTATCCACCAGGGAATGTAGTGGAAGATGACGACGGCCCTACGCTCGTCGAACATTCCCAGGTGGCCACTGAGGATGACTGTTGCCAACGGCTGGTAAGAATCAAGGCGGAATTCCAGGTGGAGCCGCTGACATCCCAGCAGGACCAGCACCAGCACCCGTGGTTGCAGGGCAAGCCATCAATGAATGCCATACCATCTCTGCCTTACGCTGAGAATATCGTTGATATGTTGGTGGAAGGCTCGCGAAGGCTCTTTGCGAGGTGGCACAGCATTGCCATATTAATTCTGATCAATATCAGAGGTACAGCGGCACAGCATTGCCATATTAATTCTGATCAATATCAGAGGTACAGCGGCATCCCAAAGCCGTGTGCACAGGGCCCTTGTACACGAATGCTTTGTGTAGTGCAAACTCTCCATTGTGTGACACGGAAGAGAGTACGAGGGCATCCATTTCAGCCCTTTCGCACATCTCTCATCTGCTCCAAGAGGTGGTAGCACCACCCGTGTCCTTGGATTGCATGATGCGGTCTGTTACCCAGAGTTTCCGTGCGAGGCACACGTTTGCCCTGGACAACTTGTGCCCATCACAGGACCTGTATAATAGGCTTCTCCGGATGCCTATAACAGGTCCTGGTCTTTTTGGAGGTGAGGGATTCCGGCACCTCCAATAGACAGTAACTCTGGGGCTCAAGTTTCAGCCTACCAGGCAGCCTGCGCATTGAGGTGTGCAATGGTGCTGGCAGTGTTGCACAAGGATCTGGCCATGTGGGTTGTACTTGATGGTGCTGCCCTCACAAGGGCCACAACTGTGCTGCTAGGACAAACCATAGACAGTGCCGCTCTTGCTCTTGCAAGAGTGGGAGCGCATAATCCAGTAATGCTTAGTCGCAGTAATGCGAGGGCTTTCAGTCGGGTACCATCCTGACTGGAAAACTAATGCACCCTCACTCTTGTCTCTGGTGCCGATCTGGACTCAAAATTAAAGTGATCCAGATCAACGATTGTGTATAGAGGAAGAAATGAAATCCCTCTTACTAAAACAAGCAATTCAGCAAGCCCAGATAGATTGTCCGTGCTTCTATTGTCCGTGCTTCTATTCAACCATTTTCCTAGTGACAAAGAGCACTGGAGGATGGAGACCAATTCTCAACCTCAAACCTCTAAACAGGTTTATCCACACACCAAGTTTTGAAATTGAAATGGTAAGAATGGTGCTGGCGAGTTGGAGAAAAGGATTGTAGACTGCATGGATAGATCTCAAGGATGCATATTTTCACATTCCAATCGCGAAGAGCTTTTGTCGGTACCTGATATTTTCCTTTTGAGGCCCGCCAATGGGAATTCAGGGTTCTCCAATTCAGGATCTCGATGACTCCTTGGGGCTTCACCACAGTGGTCCTTGCTATCACAACATACCGCCGCAGGAGAAACATAGCAGTCCACACGTACATAGACAGCTTGCTGCTAAAAGCACACAATCATGAAAGTCTATCAGCAAATCTGGAGATAGTTGTCAAACTTCTGACAGAGCTTGGCTGGATAATCAACTTTCAGAAATCAGAGCTGACACCATCCCAGTAGTTTGTTTACCTGTACATGTACTTCGGTCTAGAGATAGGATAGGTTTATCTGTCTCAGGAAAGAGTAGAATCACTCATTTCAGTAATACAGTCAGTGTGCAGCAGTCGCCATGTCCTGGCATGGGTTTACTTGAGAATGCTGGGCTTGATGGTTTCTTTGGAACCAATCATTCCACAATTGGCTGTACGCAAGCGGCCTATCCAGTTATTTCTCATGACACAGTGAACCCAGAGTACAGGATCTCTGTACTCAAATGTGTTAGTGTTGGAACCTCTTAATCACCACCTCCAATGGTGGATGAAAATAGAGAATCTCATAGCGGGGGTGATGCTGTCCCCTCCCAACCCTCATATTACGATGTACACGGATGCATCGATGGAGGGCTGGGGAGCTTGCCTTGAAGAAGACAAGATATCAGGGCTTTGGAATCTGGAACAGTCACAGGAACACATTAATCTGCTAGAAATATGAGCAGTAGTCTTAGCCTTGGAACATTTCCTAGAGAAAGTTCAGGGCAAGATAGTTCTGGTTCGTTCAGACTACTCAACAGTAGTGATTTACACAAACCACAAAGGCGAAGTCGCCCAGTCTCTTTATGATGACATGGATACTGCTTTGTTGGTGCCTATATCATGGGATCACCCTGAAAGCAGCTCATATTCTGGGAAGACTGAATCTCCTTGCAGACTCATTGAGCTGAAGACTGAATATTTTTCCCACGGCAACTAAACGATGTGGTGGACCATCTGTTCAACCAGAAGATGACGACGTATGTCTCTGATTCCAGATCCCAGCGCTATCACAACAGATGCGCTAGCTATCAGTTGGGAGGGAATGTATGCATATGCATTTCCACCAGCAATTCTGATTCCAAAATTCCTTGAGAAAATCAGGCAGCAGGTGCCAAGTGTTTCTGATCATGGTATACAGATCTGCTGGACCTTTTGGTCTGCAGTCCCGTCCTCTGCTTCTGATATGCAATATAATCTTCCAGGACAAGACCCTACACAACAATTCGTCAATGTTCCAATTGACTGCATGGATGTTGTCAAGAAATCCGCAATTAAGGAGAACTCTTCTAAGCAAGCAGCCATGAACAGAGCATATGACTATAAAATCAACAGATGCTCAAAAAGATGTATTAATCCAATGGCTGCATCTATTCAGGTAGTAGCCATTTTCCTCCCTCACCTGTATGATACATACAGCATAGGCTTGCACAATTATTCGATTAATCGTGATTATTCTTTAAAATATGATTGTGGACGATTACAAAATTAAATAATCGAAAAATCAAGGATTTTCAATCTCCAATATAATAGGTGTTCAATTTCCAATCAAACATCTCTGAGAAAGGCAGTGGGCTTATTTTAGGTATATTTCAAGAAAAAGTTGAAATCTGTTCTCTAAAATGGTTAAAGCTGATAGACACTAACACGAAAACTGAATGATCTCCTGGTAGAAATTCTTGGCGCGTTACAACTATGCTTAATATACACCTCAAAAACATCGTCACGGAAGTGAAACTATTAAATGGGGCTGCCAAAATATTGCGTATCCTTTAATAAAGGCTGTTTATTACATCAAAATTTGATATAAAATAGCATGAAAATTATAAATCATGTGATATTAGTAATCCGCTCAGGTTGAATCAAACTAAGACGTATCAACGATTTTTAGAGCAAGTACGATATAAATATCCTGGAGGCGGAACTTGGATACTGCTATCTACTATCATTGCGTGATGGTAAACGAGTATTGGGTACCCGTTCGGAATTAGTACTCTAATTGTTTATAATAGCATTTCTGAACACCTATTACTATCTAGCAATTAAACTGGAGGCGGTTTTAGTGGTCAGCGATACCAATTTTTGTTCTTTTAGTATTATGTTAGCGATTCTCATTCGAAGTAAAGTTTGTAAGGTCTTCAGATATTGTCAATACTAGTGGTCGAACAAGTCAAAATATTCACATTTACATGTTGTGTTGAATAAAACTTTGTTCAAGTTCCCCAACCATAATGCGCAATAACATGTATGGTATAATCGAAGATCACGATTATGAAAACTGAATAATCGTGCACGCCTACTACAGCCTAAAGCCTAATTCTATTGCTGGCTATAAATCAGGGTTAATGTCTCTTATCCCTTGCTTGGCTAATAGGGGAAGTGATGAAGTATGTAATCTTAATACTTTAATCAAAGGCATGGGTAATCTAAGACAAGGGAATCCCCCAGCGGTTCAATCTTGGAGTTTATAAACTCTGAATCACGAAGCTCGATTTCAATGAGATTGTTAACACTTAAAACTGTATTTCTTATTCCTGGATTTGCTGCAGCCTCGGCTAGACAGCGCAGTGAAATTCACGCTATGTCAGCCGAGCCAGACGGTTTTGTGGTTACAGGGGAAGGTCTTAGGCTTCTACCTAGGATTAATTTTAAGGCTAAGAACCAGTCCTTGAAATTTCCTGGTCAGCCCATAATTTTGCTTGCCATAACAAGATTTGATCTAAATTCAAAGGCTTGGTGTCAAGTCCGTGCATTAATCCATTATAAGAAATGCACAGAAGAATGGTGGACGTACAACAGTTCTTTATGGTTATCATATATTGAACCTCATGGCAGGGCTTCCAAAGATACCATATCCAGGTGGATTGTGGAATGCATACAATTGTGCCACAAAGCCGCCACAGGCAGCAAGTTGATATGGCCATGGCTCACAGTGTTCGCTGGTGTAGTGGCTTCCATGGCTCTCTTCACTGGAGTACCGGTGGATGACATTGTAGGTGGCCCAGTGGCATAGGGAGCCTAGTTTTACCAACCATTACCTCCGAGACATGACCAACCCTCTAGCCTTATCAATTCTGAAAAAAATGATTTTATAAATAGTGTATATACAGCCATTATTCACATATTGTGGTTAAATATTTTTGAGACACGCCTTTCAGTGTTACATCGCTCTTCACCCATGGGGCGAGGATGTCGCGAACAATGGTGATGGTTCGTGTTTTATGTGGTTCCTTCTATTGAGAGTATACAAAATTGAAGCCTTTTGACCACTACCGTATGGTACATTGGCCTCATCGCTCCTCCTTTTCCAAAAGGAGGGGTGTGGGTGGGGGAGGGGTGTGGAGGTGGGGTGGGGGTTGAGCGCATGTTACGTAACAGTCATTACTCTACATCAGCTGTGTTATCCGATGTTCTAATCATTTCCTGGTTGTGTCTTATATGCAACTTCAGATGACTTTGTGCCTCGGGACAAGCCGGTCTTCTGACCTTCACCTCCCTCCCACCGAATTCACTTACGATTTCTGCCTATATCAATGAGTATCAGGTTGGTAAGATTACTGTTGAAGTGAAATAAACGAAATTACAGATTTCCTTTCTCACAAGAGAAACAGCACCCAGTCAAATTAGTTTCAAAATATTCAACAGCTTACCTGTGTGGTTTTTTGGAAATTGATGGTCAGGGTGTTAAGAAATCGATCGATCCCGACACCAGCGAGATGTGGGTGGAGCTTAGCTAGAGATGGGCTGGGCATTGCTAAAACCGGAAAGGTCCATTATCTTTTGCCGCCACCCCACCCCCAGTAAAAGTTTAATAGATATAGATCTGTTATTCAGTATATATACTTTTATTTCAGTTGTTAACATTGCAGCAATTTGATGAAATATCCAAGTCGGTGGCTGTTCCCTAGCGCTGCATCAGAGACATAGGACACATCAGTAGACACACTTCCTGCTGCCAGAATGCTACAACAATATCCTTACAATTAACCATTGTGATGCTCCATCCAGACACACATGGTCTATAGGAATCAAAATAAGTATCACAGACACTGAATATTGTGAAATCAAGTTTGACTGGAATAATCATGCAGAGTTAGGTACTGTCATCTCCAAGTATCTGAAGATGATTTAATGTGACTGGCTTTAATACATGTATTGATGTTGTTGTTATTATTGATGTTAGCTTATTGAATCATTGTTAGAGACACATGTGATAATGCATTGGACTGGTTACTAGCAGTACTATGACTAGATTCAGACATATATATGTATAAAGTATTGTATGTAGCTATGCACAAATTTCATATACATGATGATAGTCTGATGCTTGTATACATATAGTGTGTGGGCATGTGTGTGTGTGTGTGTGTGTGTGTGTGTGTGTGTGTGTGCATGCGTGCGTGCGTGCGCACGCATATATGCATGCGTGTGAGCATGTATATGCCTGTCTGCATGCGTATGTTTATACTTATACATAAATGACTTGTTAATTTGATATACAGCTAAAGTTATTGTAATGAGTTTAGCATAGTTTAAGATGCCATGCAATATTCCATCTTACTGGAGTAAAGTCTACTATTTGTAAAGTATTGGTGGGATGCTGTGGTTTGTATCCAGAATATGTGGAGTGATAGATGAGATGGTTTGGAATTTGGATCAAGAAAGCTGCCTGGGAATGTAGGGATCGAATCTATCACTCTAGTATCTGATGTCATAATTAAATACATCACGTGTTGGCTGATGTCATACTCAAAGTGACTTAGTTCCATCACAAAAATCGAAGTCTGTCACTAAAAGTGTACAAATTGTATGTTTTTAGCTGCATGTAACAGCTCTATAAGCCACCATCATGTCCTTTAGTTAGTTAGTCAGTCAGTCAGTCAGTCAGTCAGTCACAAAAGCATATTCCGGGCTGTATCTAAAAAACTATTGACCCAATTTAGCTCAAATTTTAACAAAAAGGAATTTGCGGTGTCAGAGGCTTTCTAGACTTTGTCAATGGTCTAGTTAAAATGACCCAGATTCCAATTAGATCATATTCTGGGTATGTGGATATCTAAAAAGCTACTTGGCTGGTTTAGGTCAAATCTTAAAACAGGAAATGGTGTGACCATACACTAGGATTCCACAACGTTGGGGTGATCGAAAGTAATCTGGAAAATCCGGGGGGAAAATCAGAAAATCCGAAAAATTCCGGAACCCACAGCTACCGAGATGCTATCAACCTTGTTCATAAATTTACAATTTAATAAATATTCCGTCTGTTGGTAGAGTGAGTCGGTTAGGGTTGGGATGCACTAGGTTTGATAGACTGGGTAGGTTGCCTGGATCTTGATGTGCTAGGGGTAATTAACACTGGTGAAGTGGTTAGGATCGGGATGTATTAGTGTTGATAGACAGGGTAGGATGCTTGGATCGGGGTGTGCTAGGGGTAATTGACTGGCGAAGTGGTTAGGATCGGGATGTATTAAGGTTGATGGACTGGGTAGGGTGCTTGGATCAGGATGTGCTAGGGGTAATTGACTGGCGAAGTGGTTAGGATCGGGATGTATTGAGGTTAATAGGCTGGGTAGGTTGCTTGAATCGGGATGTGCTAGTTGTGATTGACTGTTGAGGTGGTTAGGATCTGGATGTGCTAGGTGTGATTGACTGTGAGGTGGTTAGGATCAGGATGTGCTAGGTGTGATTATCTGTTGAGGTGATTAGGATCAGGATGTGCTAGGTGTGATTGACTGTCGAGGTGATTAGGATCGGGATGTGCTAGGTGTGATTGACTGTGAGGTGGTTAGGATCAGGATGTGCTAGGTGTGATTATCTGTTGAGGTGGTTAGGATCAGGATGTGCTAGGTGTGATTATCTGTTGAGGTGGTTAGGATCGGGATGTGCTAGGTGTGATTGACTATGCGGTGGTTAGGATCAGGATGTGCTAGGTGTGATTGACTGTTGAGGTGGTTAGGATCAGGATGTGCTATGTGTGATTGACTGTGAGGTGGTTAGGATCAGGATGTGCTAGGTGTGATTATCAGTTGAGGTGGTTAGGATCGGGATGTGCTAGGTCTGATTGACTGTTGAGGTGGTTAGGATCAGGATGTGCTAGGTGTGATTGACTGTTGAGGTGGTTAGGATCAGGATGTGCTAGATGTGATTGACTGTTGAGGTGGTTAGGATCGGGATGTGCTAGGTGTGATTATCTGTTGAGGTGGTTAGGATCGGGATGTGCTATGTGTGATTGACTGTTGAGGTGGTTAGGATCAGGATGTGCTAGGTGTGATTGACTGTTGAGGTGGTTAGGATCGGGATGTGCTAGGTGTGATTATCTGTTGAGGTGGTTAGGATCAGGATGTGCTAGGTGTGATTGACTGTTGAGGTGGTTAGGATCAGGATGTGCTGTGTGTGATTGACTGTAAGGTGGTTAGGATCAGGATGTGCTAGGTGTGATTGACTGTTGAGGTGGTTAGGATCAGGATGTGCTAAGTGTGATTGACTGTTGAGGTGGTTAGGATCGGGATGTGCTAGGTGTGATTGACTGTTGTGGTGGTTAGGATCAGGATGTGCTAGGTGTGATTATCTGTTGAGATGGTTAGGATCAGGATGTGCTAGGTGTGTTTAACTGGTGAAATGGTTAGGATCAGGATGTGCTGGAGTTGACAGATTGTATGACATGTTTTCAGGTCAATTGGACAATTGTGTAAAATGTGACTATACATGGCAGGCAGGTACTTATGTAACTGACTGTAGTACAGGTATAAAGATCCCTTTTGGAACCACAAGTTGTTGGTTGATTCTGACTCTGACAGTTTATACCGTTTTGTATACAGTAGTACTAGTACTAGTTTAGGTAATTAGCAAATGTCAGTTTATACACAATTTGTTTAACCCTTTACTGCTCCAGATTGGTCAAGAAAATCCAAATTATTCTTTATGCAGACCAAAAGAAGAGCGTTTTTGAAGATTTACTACTGGCATGACTGTTTATCAAGACAGTTGGTCCAGTGGTTGATTTTCAAAAAATGTTTTTCAGTTGGTCTGCAAGTAGATATTTCATAAATCCCCTGCAAAAGTCAGTTTTGGCCAGATGGACAAGAACTTGCTACGCCTAGGAGCATAGACAATGGTGGACAAGCACTTGTGGCACATAGGACATAGACAAAGGTGGACAGAGACTTGTGGAGCATACGAACAGACAAATGAGGACAAGAACTTGTAGAACATAGAAACATGATAAAGAAGGACAAGGACTTGTCAAACATAGGAACGTCGACAAAGAATGACAAGGACTTGTGGAACAATGGCAAAGGATGACAAGGACTTGTGGAACATTGGCAAAGGTGGACAAGGACTTGTACATGTGGAGCATAGACAAAGGTGGACAAGGACTTGTGGAACAGAGACAAAGGTGGATCAGGATTTGCAGAGCTTCGGAACATAAACAAAGGATGACAAGGCCTTGTCAAGTAAAGGAACATAGACAAAGGTGGCAAGGACTTGTGGAGCATAGGAACATAGACAAAGGTGGACAATGCCTTGTGGAACATAGGAACATAAACAAATGTGGACAAGGCTTTGTGGAACATATGAACATAGACGAGGCAGATCAATGACTTGTGGAACATAGCAATATAGACCAAGGTGGACAAAGACTTGTGGAACACATGAACATAGACAAAGGTGGACAAGGATATGTGGAACATAGGAAGTTAGGAACATAGACAAAGGCGGACAAAAACTTGTGGTACATAGAAACATAGACAAAGGCGGACAAAGACTAGTGGTACATAGAAATATAGACAAAGAAGGACAAGGGCTTATGGAACATAGGAACATAGACAAAGGTGGACAAGGACTTGTGGAACATTTTCTCACATAGCTGTGAGCATGCCAATCTGAAATTCTGACTTTGGTGAAGTGATTCGCAACTAGTAATAGTGTGTCTTTTGATCTTTAAGTCTGTCTGTTAGTCTGTTAAATTCTTGACACTTCGAACAAAGCTGTCAACATCTTAGCTATAGTACATATTTTCTTCTTTATGTACACTGCGGAGCCTTTTTTTACCAGTTCACGATTTAAAATGCATTTTCCATGCCAGTAAATGGCTATTACTATGAGAGAATAATAGCTTGGCATATAACAATTAAAATGTTTAATATGTTTTACGATCACATTATCATCATCTATCATAACTTTTACCGGTCGGGCTGTTGCTGCCCTGGCTTGTCTTCCAGTCAATATAGTTAGACAGATTAATATTTTGTTTCTAGACTGGCAGCTGGATTAGTTTTTAATGTTTTAATGATCTTGTAATTTTGATGAGAGCTCATTGTCCACTGATCTTCTAGGACTGCAGTCTGTTTTGGAATGGTATGGCGTAAAGCAAATGTGATTACTTGATCAAATTGTCATAGATACATTCTTGATGAACTACTGGTCAATATTTATGGAACTTGACTATTTGTCGCAGTTTTGTCCAAAAGAAGGAATTGGTGATTCTAATGATGTTTCTATGTTCCGATGATTTTTCCTGTCAGCAAAGCAAAAGTGAGACGGGTATTCCTTTTCTGATGACGGCAATGATGGTGGCAGCATTAAGTTTAGTGCTTAGCAAATTACTTTGACATATATTTCATGCTTGATTAAGCCTATTCGAACTAAGCTTGCATACATTGTTGCAGATGCTGGTATTAATCGGCATATTGACATTGTGGTCACACGGTCAAGGTCACTAACCTCCGAGGCTTATTAGAAATGAGGAAGACAGGTGAGACATTTAATTTCACGGAATCCTTGTTAATTCACTGAATTTTTTTTAATTGGGTTACATTAACCTACATGTGTTATGCTAACAGTTGTATAGTTGAGGTTTAGGATTTAGTATCTTGAATAAATGTTTTATACAGTTAGACATAGTTTGTATATGTTTACATACTGTAGCAATATATTTATAGTGAATTCAATAATAGTTAGTGTAAAATTAGTTTTTCTTATAATTTCATAATAGATTTACAATTTACATACCAAAGAACATGAATAATTGCCTTGTTTTGATACAGTTTTATAATAAGTCACTTACACTAACCTTTATATTAACAATTCAATGGCTAAATATTGTCAAAATATCAGAACATTTTCTTATTAAATGTCCATTTGCAGGCCAAGAAGACTATTTGAAAAGTGACCACTTGAATGACTGGCTCAGTTATCGAGCCAGTCATTTCAGTGGTAAATTTTCAAAATAGTTCTCTTTGGCTGCAAATGGACTTTGCTCAAGACTACTACAGAGGCAGGGTTTGACTGGGTTCGCCATGAAAGGGTTAAGTCGCCTACTGACATCAGCAAGTATTTTAAACTCATTTTAGTATGAATTTGCTTAGAAACCTGGCTTCCACTGATAAAAATATTGAAAGCTGAATAATAAAAAAACAAAAAATATCGTGAAAGGTGTTTTCAAAGTACACTTGGGTTCGTTAACTATAGCTTGTCATAAATCTTGTATATGACAACTATATCGCTTGAATGGAGTGAGTGGCAGTAGTTATCTTCATAGAACTCAGAAAACCTACTTCATCATTGTCGTAGATGTTGCATATATATATATATATATACATAAATATATATAATATATTGTCATGGTAGATTTATTGACCAGTGTAAATCTGAATTTTGCTTGATTGTCACTGGAGTCATATACTAGGTTTTCATTTGCTAATGGTGACCGTGCCAACAGGTTTTATACAGTTTAAGAGATAACTTATTGAAGATCCTTATTCTCCAGATATCTTGTAATGACATTAATGTATTATGATTATGACAGTCAAACATTCAAACTGGAGAGGAGGTAGGTGGGGTGGCGAGAGTGAGAGACTGGGGGGGGGGGGGGGGTCACTAAGAACCTGAATTTCCAGAAAACTATACAGGTAAGCTGTTGAATATTTTAAAACTAATTTGACTGGATGCTTTTGTGTCATATGCTGTTGCTGCCTATGCCAGCAACAGCGCCCAGTCAAATTAATTTCAAAATATTCAACAGCATGTTTATTAAATAGTAAAGACATACAATTTGTACAACAATGTCCGTCATCAATTAAGCTTTTGTAGGTCATTCATGTTGTCATTGATTATGATGTCTTCTTACATGTCATGTAGTTGATTATGACATTATGATTGATGGATAAACTGGAAAGGTTCATTGCAAGGAGTCCATCTGATAAACATATTTCAACAATTTTTGTGGACGATGTTGGCGTCTGCGACAGTAACATCTTCCACCAAATTTATTAAAAAATTAACACCAGTTCATCCTTTAATTTAATTGGAAAATTAAAGAGTTTGGCACATTAGCAAGCGTTAAAACGGCAACAAAATATACTGAACCAAAAAGGTTTAGCAACACTGAGAATATTACTGTATAAATGTTATTTAACAAAAACAGTAAATTGATTCAAATATATTATTTAATTGATAGGTCATTTTCCAATTTGAACAAGTCTATTGTTACTGTAATGCTAGCATCGCGCCTTTAACATGGCATCATTCAACGGAAGGGTCCAATTTAAATAATGACACTGAGCTGTCAATACCGGTTGTGACCTCCACGCGCATTAACCACCGCCGTACATCGCTTTCTCATGCTTCGAATTAAGCACCTGATGTCACGAAGAGGAATCGCATCCCATTCCTGGAGCAGTGCAGCTCCCAGCTCCCGCACGTTGTGAAGATGTGGATGGTTCTCACGCACCATAAGGCCAAGAATGTCCCACACGTGTTCGATAGGAGACAGGTCTGGTGATCGCGCTGGCCAGTCCAACACCGAAACGTTGTTAGCCTCAAGGAAATCACTGGTGACCGTAGCTGAATGAGGACGGGCGTTGTCTTGCTGGAACATAAAGCCTGCATGATGCTGCATAAAAGGGATGACAACAGGGGTGACAACTTCTTCACAGTAATGTTGAGCCATTAAATTTCCGCGAATCACAATAAGATCTGTTTTGCCATTTTCATGGATTCCAGTCCACACCATGACACTGCAGCCACCGAATCTGTCGTGCTGAATGATGTTGGCTGCATCATACCGTTCTCCTAAACATCGCCGAACCCATTGCTTACCATCCGTCACATCCACACAAAACCTCGACTGATCACTGAACAAAATGTGGCTCCATTGTTGAGCACGCCATCGCTGATGAGTTCTTGCCCATGCAAACCGATTTTGGATGTGAGGCTCTGTAAGCGGAACAGCAACAAGTGGACGACGGGCAAGCAGTCCAGCATCATGGAGTCTGTTTTGCACAGTTTGTACATGCACTGTAGTGCCGGTAGTGGTGTGCAAATTACGGGACAGCCGCGGCGCAGTCTCAAACCTGTGACGTCGTGATGATGTCACTAAGTTGCGGCCTTCTCGTGGTGTTGTTGCTCTCGGTCTGCCAGATCGTGGTCAGTCATTAACATGTCCAGTTTCCTGCTCACGTTGGCGGAGACAGGAAATGGTTGAGGCGTGAACATTAAAATGTCGAGCAACAGCGCGAATGCTCTGCCCAGCAGCGAGTCTTCCCATTGCTTCATGGCGCTGATTTTTGGGTAGCCCTGGGTGGCGGCCCATGTTCGGTAGGGTAAACTTTTAAGTGTTTGCTGTTAACGTTCGTTATCTGCTTTTGCAATATGGTGAATTTTTGCCTTCGCTACCTGCCAATGTGGGCCAGTGCATGAAAAATGCGTGTTCACATGCAGTAAGCGTGCGGCCGTGAAATGCAAGAAATGATTTGCATTTCTTCATGATCAGCGAGACATTACATTGACGAAACATGCCTGCAAATTTGGTTATAAATGGACGCATAGTTTTAATACAACAAACCAAACTTCACTGTTGCTAAACCTTTTTGGCTCAGTATATATTATATGTAGTATGCATGGAATGGTCAATTTTATAAAATTATTTAACCTTTCACAACGATTAGAATTTTATACAAAAATACATCTAGGCTGTTAAAATATCCTTGCAAATGGCATCCATGTTTTTAATTTCTTATCTTTGTGATAGGTCATATCATAAATAGATTGTGATTTTTAATCTACTTTTCAGTATTTCAGCTCAATTGTGTAAAATGTGACTTAAGCAAACGTAGTGGACAAGTACTTATGGAACTGACTGTAGTACAGGGAAAAAGATCCCTGGTGCAATGACAAGTTGTTCGTTCTTTAACACAGATGGTCTTATAATCAGGTTTACCCGGATTGTAACTTTGACAGTTTTATACCATTTTGTATACAGCAGTTCTAGTAGTAGTTTAGGTAATTAGCAAATGTAGATTTAGAAAATTATTTTTAACCGTTTGCTGCTCAAGTTTGATCATGAAAATCAAAATTATTGTGTATTGAACGAGCAATTCACCTTTCCAGAGTATCCATCTATGATCTGAGGTCATATGACATCATAATTAACTAAGTGCTGTGTATGCTGATGTCATAATCATGACGTCATGAATGATTCCATATCGCCTGTCTTTAACGCTTAATAGTCCGACACGTTGTATGAATTGTATTTCTTTGCTATCTAATAAACATGTTGAATATTTTGAAACTAATTTGACTGGCCGCTGCCATATGCAGCAACAGTCCCCAGTCAAATTAATTTCAAAATATTTGACAGCTTACAGGTATAGATTTCTGGAAATTGATAGTCAGAGTTCAGAGATCGATCGATTCCAACACTAGCGAGGTGTGGGTGGAGCTTAACGAGAGATGGGTGGGGCATAGCTAAAAATGGAAAGGTCCATTGCAGACCAAGAGACAAGCCTTTTTAAAGATATACTTCTGGAATAACTGGCTTGTTTATCACGCCGTTCATTCCAGTGGTAAATCTTCAAAATTTGTTTCTTGGTCTGCAAATGGACATTTGTGAAGTCCAGTGCAGAAGTTGTTTTTGGCCAGCTTGACCATTAAAGGATTAATGTTCCTCCTGTTTAAAAGCCTTGCTATGAGATATGTGCCAATGTTATACAGTCCGGTCACTATTATAGCAATATTGACAAATAGTTGAAAATGAGTTTTTAATGTAGACTGTAAGTAGAATTATACAAATTTCTCACAAAATAAATAGTATGTAACATTGGTTATCATTGGTTTGTTTTCACAGTGTATCTCTGGAACAGGCAATACCTGCTCAATAGACTACCTGCAGTCTGTTGCCATAAAGGTGGTCCTTTAAAACGGATAGTTGATTTGATCTCTGTCTGGCATATGGGAGACTCCTGTCAGATTGCCTTAAAGGAAAACTTAGCTCATCTTATAATAATAGCTATTCAGATAATATAACATGCCACTCATAAAATACAAATGTATGCATACGATTTTAGGCTTTTTATCAAATTTACAAGTGATGAACTTACGACTTAATAAACATGCTGGTTAATATTTTGAAACTAATTTGACTGGAAACTGTTGCTGCCACAGGCAACAACCAACCCAAATCAAATTAGTTACAAAATATTCCACAGCTTACCTATATTGTTACCTTGAAATTTAGATTCTGCAATATCAGTTTTCAGAGTTTTAAATCAATTTAAATCTGCATAAAAAGTGGGTTGACCGTTGCTAGAAATTGGTGTGACATAACTAGATATGGATCCCTCCATTGCTTGCTATAAAAACTGTAGCTTTGATTGAGTGACTCAAATCACTGTAAATCACTTTAGAGTGTAATGGCAGGGGGTGGTAAAAATGGTCTGAACTCCACCTTCAATGTGCCCCACAAGTGAGCATACTGAAAAGTAGTATCTGTGAAATAACACGTTGACTGATTCAAAACATTGAGATCAATTTCATATCATATAGGGAAGATGGCAATCTGTCTCAATCTGGATGTGAAATCCATTATGGTTGCTAGGTATACATCTTAAAATCTGCTTTCTTTGTAGTAATTCTGATTATTTGATCAATAAGATCAAAATGGTGGAAATTAATTGCATGTGTAAATGGGATGATCTCAAGCAAAATCGGTCTGGAGAGGAGGCCTATTGTAATCAGTCAGGATGCAAAATCCAATATTATGACCATCTATAAAAAAAAGTTTGTGATAACTCGTTATTACATTATATGATCTTGGAAAGAAAGAACATTAAAAACAGTGCAGTTTATTTTAAACGATCTATAAAATGAGATATCTCTAAAATGTCTAATGCTAGAAATAGAGGTCTGTTCAATGTGCAACCGAAGGTCTTGTTAAACAGTGAATTGTGTAACTACCCACATCTTATCGCACACGACAAGCCAATTACTGAAGCAATGGAGTGAACATATACACGATGACATTAGTAGGAGTACACTGACTATATGACAATGAGCTCAGTGAGAACTATGTCAAGGGTAATTGGGTAATTGAAAGCCTTTTTTTTAAAGTTCCCATTTACAAAATGAATTTCATCAAGTGATGGATATTTATGATGTTGGTTTAGTTTTATTCTCCTAGATGTATTCGAGCCATGGCATTCTTTGAGGTGCTTCAAGGTTTGCGTAAATAAAAGTCAAACCTGAAATAAGAAAAAATTATGATGTTGCTGAGGGGTGTATGTATTGCCTGTTGTTGCCTAATGGACCGTTGTTGCTTAAAATCTAGTGTTTGCGATCGAAAGATCCAAAGTTAAAACTTAAAGTTATAACTTGTTGCCATTTGAAAAGAATAATTTGGGTGCGTGGGTAGTTGTTTATGGTGTATTGGGTCTATCATTGTCCATCTTCAGTCGAGGGGAGATCTCTCATATTCTGTGTGGAGTGTTTATCCAGGTGAGCATCCGCATCTACATTCACCGCGACAGTGGCATCCCAAGCAAGGTCACGATCCCACACCTCCATATTGCCCCCCCCCCCCCTCCCCCCATCATCAGGATTGCACATCTCATCTCGATCCCAGATCGTGACCAGCAGATTTTGAGTTCAGACTCGGCCAGAAAGCACACCACATAGCGACTACATGACCAACAGCATCCATTCAGGACCAGAATTTTTTTTTTCCTTTGCTTGTATATGTATATGGCTATACATGCAGGTGCCCCTTTGGGCAGGTGTGTGGATACCCATATATAAACAGAAGCCGGTTTGACGGTCTAGGTGTCAGTTTAATGGGCTTTTACCCATTGGTCAAAGACTTCCATTTCTCACCTGACCCTATCCCTTTAGTGATGCCAAAAGTGACCAGAAACCTATCAAAATGTTCACTTTCTGAGGGATTTCAACCTCAGTCCATGAGTTCTTTAATGTCCGCCTGGCTTATATGCTGTGCAGAGAGGTCTAACTTCATTACGTCCCTTCCGAAGGATGGTTAGTATATTTTTAGTATTTATGCACGGTCTGAGTTTTTAAACTTTTGCTCATTCTTTTTCTGATCCATGTAGAATTATTGATTAACCGACTGAAGAATTGAGTGAATGAATGAACAGACAAATGAATGGACAAACATATAAATAAACAAGAAACACATGTATGCATGAACATGCATGAACACATACAAAATTTACAGATGTGTCCAAACAAATGAATGAATCTCTGAAAGGATCAGCAAGTTGGAATTAATGAATGGATGGATGTATTGCCTATTGGTGCAGGTATAATATTGGTATATGGGAAGTGCCCAGTTTACAAACTGGTGCACTGATAACCAATGGTCAAACGGGCCTGCACTGTTTACAAATGGGTGCGTCGATAACCAATTTGCATATGGGCAAATGCAGCATACAAACGGGCACGCCGATAACTGATTGGCATATGGGCTGTGCACCATTTACCAATGGGTGTGCTGATAACAAATTTGGGTCAGCACCATTTACAAATGGTCCTGCACATTTACAAATGGGACAAATTGGTTATGGAGTCCCTGCAAGTACATGTTTGAGTCCACAATACTTAGTGATTCTGATTAATTATGGCGACACGGCCACAGGACATTCATGCGCCACACCGCACATTCATCAGGTAGCTAAGTTAGATAAGTTTTCCTGCGATTAATTCTCTAAATTTAGTAGTAGGATTTGTTGAGATTTCTGAACTGTTTAGATCTTGTGATAGTTTGTTCCAATCCCTTATTGTAATGGGAATAAAGCCGAATTTACATTCTCGCAGAAATTTAAGGTGGCCGTTGCGCATGTTTTTGGTTTTCCGAATTGCCTTCTGTAGACTGCTTAATGGTAGATTTGCTTGTTGCTGTAGACCTTTGTAGAACAGAATATGACGGGTTTGTTTCCATTTGTCTTTCAATCGTGGGAATTTTAGGTTTTCCATTATATTTGTCATACTGCCTGGTTTGTAGCCATAGTTTGAGGTAATGAGCTGCACATTTTCTAGTTGGTTGTCCTGAAGAGTTATTTGTTGAGGATCCCAAACTGCACTTGCATATTCCAAAAACTGGTCTAATCAGTCCCATATATGCTTGAAGAGAGGTCATTAATAAATATTACAAAAACCACTGGGTCTAATACGGATCCTTGGTGAATTCCTGCTGTCCGCTAAGCAGTTGTTACTGACAGATTAATGCTTCGATGCATCAAAATTTGAAAATATTCATTCAGGCACACTGGTGTTTTACTGAACTCACATCACCGGCTGTTGGGTCAACACGCCCCACAGTGAATGTATACGCATGAGTGATCTATGGCTTTTACAGATCTAACTTCTAAGGTATCGACATGTATGATTACTGTATTCTGCTGCTGTAGTTGTAGAAGCATCCTACAGCTGCAATCAGTCCTCTGTCACTTTTGTTCACTGTGTCTTGCCCTTAGTCAAAATCCTTAGTTTCCTCAGGTCCATTCTTGATTTGAGCGTACCAAGTCCTGCTTTCTTGAGGTCACCTCATAGCACGCTTAGCAGATTTATGTAATGGCATCCTCTCCTGGCTTTGTATTTTCTGGCTCCGAGTAGGGCAAATTCCAAGGCAGGCTGGTGTCTTCTGGCATCCTTAGCATATGGCCAAACATGGATCACCTTTGCTGGACGACCTTTACAGACAGCGGCAATGTATTACACATCTTGTATAGTGAATCATTGGAAATTATGCTGTCGGGCCATTGGTGTCCAGTGATGGTGTGTAGGTGTTTGCGGTGGCACACATGGAGTCTGTCTAGAGCCGTGTTTGTAGCTGTTACAGTTATACAGCATCAAGGATACGCAGGTTACATTGTATAATCATAACCTTTTTATCAAGGGCATCTTTGATTTACGAAGCCATAGCTTCCAGAAGGACTGGAAAGCTATGTCTCCCATGATGCAGCGTGCAGTAATGTCATCAGTACTGCAAAGGCGTGAGCCCAGGATTTTACTTGGCCTCCACTGTTCGCCGTCACGAAGTGGATCGTCATTTTCTTTAGTTTCATGCTTTGTAGATAGGTATATGTGGGTGAACCCTATTCCATATCTAGCAGCATACTGACAGCGTATTGAAACTGAGGGGTTTGGTCTTGTGGAACTCCCGCACGGATTTCAATGCAGCAGCAAGGTAACAGGTGAAAAGCACTGGAGATAGACCATCTCCCAGATGTGGGGGTTGGGGGGGGGGGGATAGTGGGGGTAAATAGATATGTGGGTGAACCCTGTTTTGGATTCATTCGTAGAGATTAAATTTTTAGTTTGCTTGCAGCTATTGGAAGAAGTTTGTCGAGGGGTTTCTTTTCCTCGTCAAGAAGTCCACATCGTCGTCATATTCCATCTCCAGCAGCATACCCAGTATTGACATTGAGGGGTTTTGGTCTTGTGGAACTCCAAAACGGGGGGTGAGGGTGGTGGTGGTGGGTGTTGCTGATTGATGTCTCAAACTCTACAGACTTCACTAAGCATAGATCATCTTCATTGCAACTGTACATCTAGTGTCTTTGAGTGTTTAATTGTGTCGAAGGCTCATGACATGTTAATGGCCATTTTGTGGGAATCCCAGTGTTTGGCCATGACTACTGACACATGCATGCGTTGAGCCCATACAATGTTTGTGCAGCTGGGTCCACGTTTCAAGACACTGATATGATCCAGTGGTCATCGGTCTTGTCTCAGATGTGGCATAGAGTAACATTGGATAGTATTTTCCGTATGCTGTTGAGGAGCACAATGGGCCGCAGATTGGCTGGGGTGGAGTGGGGCAGGTGCCTTCTTGGACTTGGGTAGTGCGATAAGGGTGCCTTGGCCCACAGCGTGGATGGGAAGGTGGTGCATAAAATCTGAATTGATTAGGTGCATGATCGGTTTTGAGATAATGTCACTTGCATATATGACTAGTTCATTGTTCATGCCATCAGGTCCAACTACACATCCATTTTTCAGGGCTTTAAGTGCCTTCTCAACTTCCGCTGTTTTAATTGGTGTTAGTAATGGCCTGAGGTCTCCTGAGAACGGTTGCAAGGGCTCACCATCGTGGTCAGTGAACTGTTCCTTGAAGCATTCTCGAATCGCCTCGACTTTGCCCTGGTCAGTCACGATAAAGTGTGCTTCAGAGTTGTGTACAGTCACTACAGTGAGTGGTGATATATAGTCAGTAACTCTTAGGGCTTGGATGCCCGAAACATTTTGTGACAGTCATCTGTGGCAGTGATTTCATCTGCTAAGGAGTCTGCCTGTTGAATAGCAAGATCTTTTAAGCATTTGCTAATGTGGCGCAGAATGTTATTGCGCTCCTGGCATAGTTCGGTGCGGTCTTCACTTTGGCAGACGCACAGCCGTAATGCTTTCTGCTCTGCTAACAGTTTTACTACTAGAGAGTCGTCAGTATATCTAGCTCGATTGTTTTAAGAACACCTATGGTGCTGGTAGCTGATGATTACATAGATTTTGGTTAGGGCTTCGTTTCGATCGGAGCTGACGTCGATGTTAGCTATCTGCTCCCCGAGGGCCTTTTTGTATGACATTTGAGTGTCAGTGTTGCTGATGAGCTTGGCTAGGTTGTAGGTGACGCTACCCTCTTACCTGCTATGGCGTTTATAGATTAGGTCGAGATCGTTCATTTGAAGGCGTGTAATGACTGACTTATGGTCAGAATTGAGGTCTGCGCCTCCATAGGAACGAGCATTCTGAAGTAGGGATTTTGCTTCTGTCTTGGATAGTATGAAGTCTATTTGTTTGAAGACAACTGTTGTAGCATTAGAACCTTTTGGGGCTTTGTGATCGGCAATGTGCCCGGTCCATGTTGTCTGGTGATGTGATAGCATGGGTGTTTGAGTCGTATTGGTGGTAAATAAGCCATTGTAACTAAGGAATACCACGAGTGCATCTCCATTGATGTTGCGTGTGCCATATCCATACGATCCCATGCATAAGCAAAGTCCTGAACTTTTGTCCATAATTCCGAGTTTACCCAGCTTGGAGTTGAAAGCTTCACACACGAACAGTTGCCATCTAGATGTGATTGTAATGACGGAGCTCAGAGCTGCGTGGAAGGAATCTAAAATTGCTGTATTCTCTTTGGCTTTTTCGGTAGTTGGGCCATATGCATTGGCAATGCGACACTTATTGGTGGTGTGTTTTCGCATAGGTATAGCCAGGTCGATGAATGCAACGCGACTACTGACGTATCCAAAACTAATGGGGGAGAAAGATGACACCTCCACACCTGTCTCCTCCGTAAGTACCAACTTTGTTGGGAAACTAAGTCGCCAAGGATTGCGGGCTGACGTCCGCATACAGAGGCAACTTTGATTACGTCTAACCTTCTTCAAACAAGAAACTGTGCTAGACATCCTCGGACGACGCAGTCTTCCCAGGCACTTACCATAGCTATGTGGAATGTACGTGGTCTGAATGCAACACCAAAGAGGCAACCCTTAGGTGCGGACTATGAACACTATAACATCAATATTACATTCAAGAAACTAAAGTAACTAAACACTCAGAACAGCAACTACAGACAGGCCATAATCTGGTACTCATGGAGCAAAAAGAGGCACCATACGGTAACAGTTCGTTTCTCCCCTGGATCGGTCCCCCCCCCCCACACACACACCGTGTGTTTGCGCACTGGGTCAATTCGCCCGTAGAGTGGGTCATTTCGCACCTATAGATTTTTTGTTAAAACGGACGTGGAGTTCGTAGAAATGCAACCAATGACGCACTCCGTGGCAAATTGGATCTTCATACGCTTCTTATATCCTGTTTGGCGCTTGCAATGAAATATTGGCACACGCTGCATGCACTAGATGATACTTCCATAGTCCGCGTATTGTAAATCCTAGTCTAATATATCGAGTAATTGTAATTGGCCTTTCTTCATCAGCGAACTGTGTACCTATTTTGGTTTCGACTATACGTGGGATAACATGGTTGTTGGTCACACGGAATCTGACGTTAAGAAATTAAAACTTGATGCAATCCGAATATGTAGACGTTTGGAAAGATAACCTTCTAAACATAAATGCAAAATTACGCACATGGATTGTTCAAGTTTCACTTTGCAATGGAAAACTATCTGATTAATTCTTGAAATCTCTTAATAAGTAAGGATTTTACAAAACTTAGAGTTAGTGCACACAGCCTGGCAATTGAACACGGAAGACACCAAAAGGTACCACTTGACCGCAGGATATGCAAGATGTGCGTATCAGAGTGTATTGAAGACAAGAAGCACTTTATCCTGCATTGTTCTGCTTATGACAATGAAAGACACAATCTCTTCAATGCACTTGGCTCTTTTTGCGACTTCCCATCATTAATTGATGATGAGAAGTTCGTGTTCCTGATGTCCTGCAATAACGGCGATACAGAAATCTCTGAACTGGTGCTACCCTTTGTCCATGCATGTGCGCTAAAACAACATTCTACAACTATTGATCCCATGCATTCGGATAAGCCTCTGTTACCATAACTTAATACATTGTATCTTTCCACATATTCTGCTGTTTTGTAGATATGTTGACTGTTATAGTGTGTATATATTGTTAATGTGCGTGTATTTTACGTTTTTTATTGTATATATTATTGTATATATTGTATGTGCTGTATGCAGACACCATACTGTATGGTTTTTACGCAATAAATTGAATTGAATTGGTGGGGAGGGGTTGGGCTATTGTTAATGCGTGGTAGTTTGATGATTTGCGTGTATTTGCGTGCCCGCTCCACGGGCACACTTCTATTTATTACTGTCTAGAATTACCTATAGGCATGGCCATTTCGCGCAGGGGTTTGTGGGGGTTTGTCTCGCGAGATCTCCATCGATACAAGATCTAATAATGCTTGACACGAAGACACGGCTCTATTTTTAGATTGCTGGATATCTCATAATTATTATCTGCATGCGCGTGATTCATGGCGATTTCTCTTACTTATTCTGGTCCGACTGTAATAGAGTTTGCGCGGCGATGACCGCTTAATTATTTTAATAAACAGCCAGCAGAACTCCAAATAACTACTCTAAATAAGTACTATTCTTTTGCTGGAGTACTGCGTACAAAACATGTTTATCATTCCTTCTGCAGATGAAAGTACTCAAGCATATGTCCACTTTAGCACTCTATCAAACTGACCACAAATGGATTCTTGCGGTGATCGTGAGAAATGTCCATTTGCATTAGCTACTCGCCGGAGAACTTGTTTTGAAAGTTTACCACTAAAATGACTGGTTGGATAACCGATCCTATAATTCCAGTAGTAAATTGCAAAAGAAAAACCACAATGGTCTCTTGGACGGCAATTAGACGTAGGACATTTTCTATGATAATGGATTTTTCTGATCTGTTTCTGCAGTATATGATGTCATAATTATTTAGGTCAGATGTAGCTGGACGTCACAATCAAAATGTGTAATGAATGACGTATCTAGCTCCACCAGGAACATTGAACAGCCAGTCAAGTATGCGAATTGCACATCTCTACTATTTAATCAACATGCTGTTGAATATTTTGAAACTAATTTGACTAGACGCTGTTCGAATTGTATGTCTGCTATTTATTCAACAGTCATTTTCTGTGATAATGGCTGGATTCGATCTGTAACTGAAGGATATGACGTCATAATCAATTACGTCATATACAGGCTGACGTCACAATCCAAAATGTGTAAATGAATGGCGTATCGAGCTCAGTCATGTACATTGAATAGTCCGGCAAGTGTACGAATTGTATGTCTTTACTGTTTAATCAACATCGTGTTGAATATTTTGAAACTAGTTTGACCTGTTTGACAAATTGAGCATTACATGGCTAATACCACTTGGTAATGCGTGGCCCACACAATATGGCCCAATTGTATTAAGAGACCACCCATATTTATAGGTCACATTTTAACAAGACCAATCATAGATTGTTGCCCTGAATACAATATACTCGTCCTCTGACGGAGGGAGGATAATTAATACCACTTGCTAATGGGCATTTACATGTTGTCTATCCATCATATTGCGTCATATGATGTCATAATCAAGGACGTGACGTATAGGATGACGTCATCATCATGACGTCATGACTGACTCGATTTAGTCCGTCTTAAATGCTTAATAGTCTGACACGTTGTCCGAATTGTATGTCTTTGCTATTTACAAAACATGCTGGTGAATATTTTGAAACTAATTTGACTGGGCGATGTTACTGCCACAAGCAGCAACGGCACCCAATCAAATTGGTTTCAAAATAGTCAACACCTTACCTGTATAGTTTTCTGGAAATTGATAGTCAAGAAGCTCAGAGATCCATCGATACCAACACGAGCGCGGTATTAATAAACCATCCGGATTCAGTGACCGATTGACTAACGTTAGGCCTATGGAAGTCATTTCAAGCAACCGCCACCAAGATGTGACTTACTTGGGCACAATTGTGTGTTTTTCTAACAAAATCCTTTAGAATGTTTAACACCGAAATTTCAATATCTCTCGATAAAGACAACTACACGAATATCTTTTTAATACTTTGACTGGTAGCCCACCACACCCTACCCACCTACTTGTTGCTATCATAGACCTAGTATTAAGTATTGCAACGACAACGACTGTCCATGTAAGCCTATCATCTTCTCTTATTGTATTTTAACCCTTTCATGAGGAGGCCGCCAACAGTGATCTTGAGGACGTTAATTTGCAGGTCAAAAGATAGTTTTTGAAAATTCACCAATGAAATGACTGGCTCGATAATTGAGCCATCATTCCAATAGTAACTCTTCAAAACAGTAGTCTATTGGCCTGCAAATAGGCACTCAATAAGCAAATATTTTTTTTACATTCTTGACTAAATTTAGGTAATACAGGGTTAATAAATTATGAGGATGACGATGATGTACCATGTCTGTTTAACCTTTCCCGTATTGTATTATAGTATGATTCACATTTGTTGCATTCGAGATAGGGTAAAAATTACAGACTTGTTACAGACAGTCTTGAGGCGTACTATGTGTGTGGTAAATTTCAAAAGAAAGGCATGCATAATAATATTGTAGAGGGCGAAAAAGTAAACAGAGTTCGCTAACAATAATGGATCCATCTAAAAATAAAGGCTTGGCTTCTTCGAAACTACACCTCTAATGTAATGACCGGTCATCTTTTTACGTTATCACAACGACTAGACTGTTACACAGACTCAACTTCGGATACCAGCCAGACCGGGACCCACTCTATCTCCGTAGTGGACTGTAAAAGCAACACTGTGGATCGTGAAATCACTACGTCAATGGCTACTCAATAGGCCCCTACATACGAGATACATTTCTCGATCTCGTATCGAAAGAGAACTCGCGGGATACGAATGAATAATGGATGTGTGCTTATCAGTAGTATCCTTTTGTCTTTAAATAAATCCATGTAGGGCCAATGCAATTATGTAGCAGTATTGATAGACTACCAATGTTCCAAATTTCCAGTCAAAACTGCTGTCAAGAATATTGTAGCAGATTGTTGAATACAGAAATCGACCGAAAGTGTAGGCTGCATGTGCTAAGTTAAGAACGTCTACAGGAAATTCGGCCACATAATTTCAACCATATAGTTAGCTAGGTATATCAATACGCTAGTGAAGTAATGGATTGAGGTTTAAAAAATTGTTACCATGAAGTAATTTCGTAGTGCACAATTTCATACCGAAACTTTGCTAAATCTCTGGTGATTCGGTTTTCAGTGCCCTATTGTCTGTAGTATGTTTAGCCCAATAATTTGACCTACATAGACTTGAGCCTTAATATACTAGGTATATTCCGATTCTAACAAATTCTACATGAAATAATTTTATTAGGCAAAAATTGGTTTAAATGTTGGGGGTTTTTCATGCTTTTCGGTGCCCTACTGTCTGTATGTAATATGGTCGGCTCCAGAACTTCCCTCACATAGACGTAGAGGGACTTGAATACGATAGTTATATTGGGAATTTAAATTAATGAATCTTGAGTTTTCTACCACGTAGTAATTCCGTAATATTCAATTTAGTAGCCACAGACAGTTGTCAAATGCCAACAATTTACTATATTCGGTATCAGAATGTCTGTTCTCGGTTTGTAATAATTTTTTTATATATGGATGCATATAACTCAATATGAGCTAGTGCCTTTGCACAATTCTACCATCAAGTAATCTCATCGTAGGTAGTTACATATTCGCCGTATGGCCCCATTGTAATATGGTTGGTTCACGTTCACCACATTCAGATAGGTGCCAGTGTATGTCCTGGCATATCGCTCATAATGGGTTCGGCCCCAGAATGTCACCCATATGTGTAGATAGGTATAGGCATACGCTTACTGAGTAGTGAGATTTAAAACTATCTACGATGAAATAATTTTGGCTCAAATTTAGGCCGATTCACGGTTTTCGTTGCACCCAGTCAAATTAGTTTCAAAATAGTCATCAGCTTACCTGTATAGTTACCTTGAAATTGGAAGTCTGGGAATTCATTATTCAGCATATATATATATATATATATATATATATATATATATATATATATATATATATATATATATATATATATATATATATATATATATATATATATATATATATATATATATATAATATATATATATATATATATATATATATATATATATATATATATATATATATATATATACACACACATCGATTCCAACACGCAAAAAGGGGTAGAGCTTAGTTAGAAATAGGCGTGGCATACCTAGAAATGGATCCCTCTATTGAAATTGGCATGAACAAATTGAGCATTACAGGGCTGATACCACTTGTTAAGGCGTGGTCCACACAATATGGACCACTTGTATTAAGAGAGCACCCGTATTTATAGGTCACATATTTTATCAAGGCCAATCATAGATTGTAGACCCTTGCCATCCCGAACGCACGGGAGCGCATAGGCAGCAACAGAACCCAGTCAATTTAGTGTCAAAATATTTCACGGCTTACGTGTATAGTTTTCTTGAAATTTATCGTCTACAAGTTCAAAAATCCATCGATCCCAACTCGAGAGTGGTATGGGTGGAGTTTAGCTAGAGATGGGCGGGGCATAGCTAAACTGGAGCGGTTCATTGTATTAATAAACCACCACAGTTTTTGGTGCCCTATTGTCTGTAGTATGTTCAGCCCCTATAATTTACCCCACATAGACGAGCTTTAATACATAACAAATTCTAGATGAAGTAATTTTAATACGCAATATTTAGCTTAAATGATGGTGTATTCGTGGTTCTCGGTGCCCTCCTTTCCGTAATATGGTCGGTTCCAGCTCACATAGACGTATAGGAGTTTGAATATGCTAGTTACATTGGGAATTTAAAAGAATTCGAACGTGAAGTATTTTCGTAGTATGCGATGTAATGAATCTTCAGATTTCTACCACGTAGTAATTTCGTAATATTAAATTTAGTAGCCACCGACAGTTGTCAAATGCCAACAATTTACTATATTCAGTATTAGAATCTCAGTTCTCGGTTTGTAATAAATTTTTTTATATAAAGCTGTATATAACTGAATATGTACTACTGCTTTTGCACGATTCTACCATCAAGTAATTTGGTAATATGTAGTTACATATTCGCCATATGGCCCCATTGTAATATGGTTGGTTCACATTCACCACATTCAGATAGGTGTCGATATGTCCTGACATATCGCTCATAATGGGTTCGGCCCAGAATATCACCCAAATGTTTAGATAGGTATAGGCGCATACGCTTACGACGTAGTGAGATTTAAAAAATTTGTAACGTAAATAAGCTCAAACTTAGGCTAATTCATGGTTTTCATTGCAATACATTCACCCGCAGAATTTCACCTACAAATACTTATAGGAAATATGCTAGTTGTATTCCGAATTTAAAAAAATCCTACAGGAACGTAATTTCATAGTACACAATTCCATACCGGAAATTGGCGCAAATTCTGTCAGATCAACGATTTTCTGTACCACACTGTTTACAATAGGTTCGACCCCAGAAGTTCACCCATATGGTTTAGATACGTATATGAATACGCTAATAAAGTATCAAAGGTTTAAAAAATGTTTACTATACAGTAATTTCGTCATATGCAATTTAGTAGTGGCACACCATTGTCAAATTCCAATAATGTACTATATTCGGTACCAGAATATCTGTACATGCATTGTAGCCAGTTTTCGAACATAAGGCCATGTAGACCTCACTATGTTCTCGCGCTGTGCGAAATATTGTAATAATTCTACCACTAAATATTTATTATAGTAATGTGAAAATATTTCTATATATCCCATATTATTAGCCGCGTGTACTGGTAGAACCTGACTTATCAGGCTAATACTCTAACATGTGTACATATGGTCAACAAGATCGTCATTATTACAACTGTTGAGGCCGATTTTGGCCTTTTTGTCGAGCAAAAATATTTGATTTAATAGTTTGTCACTGTTTCCAGCAAAGATATCGTTTAATAGGTGACATAGATACGATAGCTAAATGAAACAGATCACGAAGTCGTGGCTGTTTTGCACTGGGTCTTCAGTCAGAATGTTTTCTACTATATCATTTTCGTTGGAGAAAACTAGGTTCACGGTATTGGTTCTATCCTGGTCACTTAACTTTGTTGAAAAGGTTATCTGTCAGTACAGAATGGGGTCGTGTATCAATTTGCATCAAAAATATACTTGCTGTGTGCATTTCACTAGCATTGCAGTGTATATTTCACCAATATATTTCCGGGTAATAAGCTCTTCACGTCTGTTTAAGAAGGTATCAAGATTTAAGTTTAAAATATTCTTTACAGTCTTCTTTATTATGTTTGAATGGGTGTCAGGGTCTGTACTGCTTCTTGCGCCGATTTTCTACTGACTGGGTTGCCAGTTCTGTTGATTTCTTTATCTTTACAAGTTGTTGATACCTAATGACCCTGTTTTGATATGTTACTCTCTGTTGATGCAGTAGTGCAATTTTCTCATCACTGGCTGCTCTTAATTGTGGCTGTTCCTGTCTCTCTCTCTGTTAAGGAGTTTGGCCTGGAGAAAAGGGATGGATAGAAAAATTGTTGGACTGACCAAAAATATAAGCTGATTTTCCTAGCCCATAGCTAATACTGCCAATATCTTTTTGCAAGAAATATTCCTTCTTTTGTGGTATTGTCCGCCTATATTTTTGTCATGAGTGGCTTGTATGCCTTTATATAACTTCATTTTTTCCTGAAACAGTTGAGTTTATTCTCAGAATTATAATAACATCCGGGCACGCTATTTACCATTGATGCCTTGCATCAATATGTGTACTGGTGATTAATTGTATTGGTGCAGGCCTTCTGTATAATTTATATAAAAATGTGTTCATATTGCGTATAACTGTTACTTGGCATCCTTTATTATTACGCTGATGCCGGTGGTGAACCCAACTGAATCATTTTATGATGTGCTGAGGTTTAGTAATAACTAATAATGTGACTTCGGCATGTGTCGAATTGAATGGGGGAATCCAGTTTAGCTATTTCCAGCCCATCTGAAGCTAAGCACCACCCACACTTCGCTGCCTATGGCAGCAACAGCGTCCAGTCAAATTAGTTTCAAAAATATTCAACAGCCTGTTATTAAATAGTAAAGACATACAATTCGTACAACAATTACGCATAGTCCGTCATCAATCCATCGTCCTATCGCGCGGTCTCGCCCTCCCACTAAAGCTCCAGTGTCGAGTCTCCTCGAACAGGGAAGCGATGTGAGTGGGCGTATGTTAGTACGATGTCATCAATTAAGCGGGCGTGTTTGAGTGAATGTGTGCTTTCGTGTGTGCGTGCGCATCCGTGTCCGTATGTGCGTAAATAAATTAATTAATAAATATGTGTTGCGCGCAAGACCGATCTTCGTGGCGCTAGTATTTTGTCTGTTGCCGGCGAACTTTCTCGACATATTTAATATTTTCGGAGTTCTTTTCAAGTGGATTAACCTTTACCATTACCTTAAAGGCACAGTAAAATGACTGAAAATTAATTTTTTTTAAATTGTATGCTTTTTAGAGGCTTAACCTGTTATATCTCTGAGGTAATGCATCTTTAAATTTATGAATCTTGCATTAAGATCTCATTACTTTGCATCTGAGACAAAATAAGCATATTTCTTGTGTGTTACCGCCACTAGATTAGAACCCAGTAGAGGCAGCAATTCATAAATCTTTGTCTTATGTGTCTGTTGAATATTTCGAAACTAATTTGACTTGGAGCTGTTGCGCATGTAGACTCTACTTGTAGGTCAATCGACGCCAATGACGCGTAATTTCATACTAGTCAAACACCGCGTCTGATTGTCAGGAAATATAGATAGCGACCCAATAACTAATTTGGCCAGATTGTAAATGGGGCGGGACCATTTGTAAACAGCGCTGGCCCATATACCAATTTGCTATCGGCGCACCCGTTTTGTAAACGGTGCATGTCAATTGGTTATTGGCCGCACCGGTTTGTAAATGGCGCACTTCCCATATGCCAATGCCTAACTTGCACCAATAGGAAATGCATCTATGCATTCATTAATTCCGTCATGCTGACCACTTCAGCCATTCCTTCTGTTGTTCAGACACGTCTGCCCATATTTACGTGTGTACCCATTCGCACATGTGTTTGTTGCTTAATTATTTGTCTACCCGTCTATCCGTCTGTCCGTCAATTCACCTTTCCAGAGAACCTACCCATCATATGACGTCATAATGAACTGCGTGATGTGTACGATGACATCATAATGAATGACGTCATGGATGACGTCGATAAGTATGTCACGAGCGCATATTTGAAGACGGGCTATACGTTGTTGTACAAATTGTTTGCTTTACTATTTAACAAATATTCTGTTGAATATTTTGAAACTAATTTGACTGGACGCTGTTGCTGCCATAGGCAGCAACAGCACTCAGTCATATTAGTTACAAAATATTCAACAGCTTCCCGGTATAGTTTTCAGGAAATTGATAGCTAGGGCATTTAGGGATCGATCAATCCCAACACGGCGAGGTGTGGGTGGCGCTTAGCTAGTGATGGGTGGAGCATAGCTAAAATGGAACGGTCCATTCACTCATTCCTTCAGACGGGTAGTCAATAACTATGCATGCATCAGAAGAAGAATGAGCGCGTATACATCAGTACGTGCTGGGCAATTGATTCAAGCCACTGATTAATCCATTATTTTGTGGTTACACGTAATAATATGTACATAAAAATGATTAATGAGAGGTTTTATAACGCAAGGATCAAATGAAGTGACTAATATTAATTCCTGTGTTATTGGACTACATTAATGAACACTAATGCTCACATTTATGAAAGAAAATTTAAATCGTCTCACGAGAAAATATCCATTTGCAGTGTGAGAGATTATCTTTGAAAACTTATTTATGCACACAATAAAATAATACTTTGATTAAAATCACAATTCGTTTACAACTATGTACATTTCCTATTGGCGCAAGTTTTATATTGGCATATGGTCCTTGCGCCGTTTACAAACGGACGCGCCGATAAAAAATTGTCATATGGGTCTGAGCCGTTTACAAATGTGTTGTCATTGAATGGTGAGTGATAAAACTAGATAGGGACGTTTGCGTTTCTAGTACATAACAAGGAAATAGAAGCCACATGCTCAATAGAGCAATTCAGTGTATAGGTCAATCTTATGACGTCATAGGCAGCAACAGCACCCTGCCGAATTAGTTTCAAAATATTCACCAGCTTACATGCATAGTTTCTGGAAATAGAGATTCAAAAAGTGTAGGAATCGATTGATCCAAACACGGACAATTGTGAGTGGAGCCTAATTAGAGAGCATAGCTAAAACTGGATTTCTGCATTGATTATCAAATGAGAAACCACGCGATCCAAGTAGGCTACAGGAAGTAGAAATCACATGCTCTCAATGATTAAACCATGCGAAAAAAGTAGAAACGCCTAAGAATGTGAAGGCTATTTGGCAAAAATATCATAGATGTTACTACATAATGTAGCAACAACATTCAGTCAAATCTGTGTCAAAAAATTAGCTGTTATATACTACCGGCCGTATCACAGCTTTTGAATCTGGATTTTAAATTCATTATCTAACTGAAAGTTGTTGCTGTGACAAACTTACTATTCAGTTTCGTGTTTGTATATTCTTAGAAAAATCTGTGGCCCGACCACAACCGCACCGCCCCTCATTCAAAAATAATGATTTAACCCTTTCCACATGAAATCGGCAAAAGCCAGCCTCGATAGCTAGCTTGATGAATGTCCATTTGCAGACCAAGAGGATACTTTTTGTAAAATTTTAATCTACATTGACTGGCCCGATAACCCAGCCAGTCATTCCAGTGGTAAATTAAAAAGAAAATAGACCTCTGTTTGCAAATAGACATTCAATAAGCTTTACTCCCTTGACTAAATTTAGATATAAAAGGGTTAATACTATTTCTGATATAGCAACCACTTACCTTATTACCAAACTTCAATCATCTCTTGCCACGTATTCAGTCTGAAACAAACATAGACTTGGATATATTGTGCATGACCGGGTATTCGCTGAATGGCTGAGGCAAATTTACATATTTTTAGCAGAAGTAAAATTGCAATCTGACACTTTATTCGACTACTTCTAAGGATTTCTTAGGATATATCTAAAGACTCAGGCTGCCGTTCAGCCTCAATGTCCGCATCTTCTTCCATTGAAAATATTCCACGTTCCTGACTTCCCGGCATCCGATATTCGGACGTGAAATCAAATTTAATGCCTTGTTGTTCCCAAAATGTATCCAAGACCACTTCAAAGGCAAAGACAGATTTACAATTTACTACGGCGCCAGACAAGCGAGTCCAACTTTCTACCACTCTATTTGTGAACATATATTTCCTAATATCCGTTCTACTATGGTGCTTGACCAGTCTTAAGCTAAGTAGTGAAGGGGTTCGCTGTGCCCTATTGTTATGCAAATGAGCTCGACCTATTTAAATACTGTGGTATTGATTGGTTGTTTTGAATGAGTGGGTGGAGTCTATTGTTCTAAATTAGCAGGTGTACGGTGTGAGCTATTGTTCTAAATGAGCGGGTGGACGCTGTGAACTATTGTGCATGCAGGTGTCCGCTCTAAATGTCTGGCTACATGCTATTGTCTGTTCTGACATATGCGTGTTAATGCATAGATTAGTGTGTTTTTAAATACGTATTGACATGCGTGCGTAATGATGAGCATGTTCTGGCTGATTGTGTTTAACGTATTAATTAGGCCTCAGGACGACGGTGTATTGGAATATGGTAACTATATAAATGATCCTACACGTCAAGTGCCTATCTTCGATCAAACAGACTAGCGAATCGCGCAAAATGTGACTAGTGACTATGTGACGAACATTATGCGGCAAATATCTGCAAGCATTCCGCATACTAATGACGATCTTAATCAATATTTGCAGCATGTTGGCACTGAGCTATTGAGCAATATTGATCAATTTCTAACTGATTATTTAGATAGTGACATTGTACCCGCTCCTAATGCCATAACGGTGGATGCAAATATTATGCGGCAAATATCTTACTGTTTACCGCACGCTGATGTACCATCTTCTACCAAACCTCAGTTCATCGATGTATTAGATGTAAATGTACCAACACGACAAGTGCCTATCTTCAATCAAACAGACCAGCAAATCATGCTAAATGTGACCAGCACCAGCGTAACAAATCTTATGTATGAAATATCTGCACACATTCCACTCACTAATAATGATCTTAATCAATATTTGTTACACGATGACCATGATCCATCGATCAATAATGATCAAGTCCTCTTATATACTGACGTCACATACCCTCCTATCCAACCTCAGGTAGGTGGTGGTTTGATCGATTATTCAGACTATATAACATCGAAGACTATATGTAAGTTCCATAATAAAAAATGTCATATTGACGGTACTGAATATAGCGCATCATTTAAGAAATATCCTATTGCCGATTCACCATTAACTCATTCAGAGTTTATATCAGGCGCGGTTCAAACTCTGCTCAATACTTATAGCACCTATAGCAATGTTCAATCAAATGACCGTGTAAGAATTGAGATCAATCAATCGGCATTGGATATGCCTATCACGACGGATTTTATGTCGTGGAATAAAATTACAGTGTATCAACTTTTGGATTCGATTGAAAAAGTAATTCAGTCTAACACTAAATGCAAGCTATAAGATGGCTTTGAGTTTCACATTTTTTGCGTTGAGGACTACAACTCTGGCGGATGGCATGATATTAACAGCGGTGCGATCCATCGTAATCATTTAAATCTGCTAAATATACATTGCGATGATAAAGAATAGTACAAGCGTGTCAAAAAATGTATTATACCTGTCCGTGCAGAGTATCCATTCTGTTTCGCAGCCAGTATATATTTAGGCATAAAATTTATCGAGAAAACAAAAAATCAGATCACTAAACATGAATGGAACAATTTGATTCATAATAAAACATATCAGACACATATGGCGTGTGAGTATCATGTAGTATGTTGTATTCCTGAATGCGCGTTTAATAGTACTGACTGCTCGAAATTTCAACAACATTTCAGCAACAAATTTAGTATCCGCATGTACTCCGAGTCAACACATGAATGTCTATTCGGTAGCACCTCTACTACTCCTCTACCATAAATATATATTTTACATTCAGAACACGGTAATCACATTTCATTAATAATGTCTATCGCAGCATTTCTTTTGGTGCGCAATTACTGTCCCCATTGCGACATATCATATAGTAATACTCACGATTTCATAGCACTCTGTCGCCGATGTTTCTCTGCTAAATCAGGTATCGCTGCATGTAATTTTACAGTCGCATCGCATATGATAATGTGTAATGATTGTCATCGTAGGTTTTATAATGAGCGATGTATGACAAATCATCGTGCAAATGGGACATGCAAAATCGTAAAGGCCTGTCCCCTCTGCTTCGTACTTGTACCTAAATGGGGTGGCAAACACGTATGCGGAATAACTAAATGTCATGCATGTAAAGAGAAGTTTAATGTTAATGAAGAACATATTTGTTTTCATAAAGTAATTGAAGAAACTCCTATGTCATTATCGCATGCGCGTGCCATGAAAAGGGTGATGATGATCTAACATATTGAAGATTTCTGATCTTTGGGACCTTGTAAGTTGATTCTCTTCCCGCTTCGGCAAGACTTGTATGTGAGGTTGCTGCGACAACCTGTCTTACCGAGGATGAAAGAGAGTGATACGAGCTCGCCTCGTCTAAAGATGTACTAGACGATATTTGTTTTCGTATCCGGGCCTGATCTGACTGGACCAACAAGATTTGATGATTCGGCACGGTGTTTCTCCGTGCAATTCAGAGCTAACCAGGAACACAATAAACCAAACTATTGCCTTGAATATTATACAAGGTGATGAGATTTATTAACTTTATAATTAATCTACACAGTGGGTAACTTTTACTGTTACCAGTTTACGATAAATACGATGAATTTTACTGTTACCGGTTTACGACAAATACGATAACTTTTACTGTTACCGGTTTACGACAAATACGATAACTTTTACTGTTACCAGTTTACGACAAATACGATAACTTATTCTAACGTTTCCTATCTTTCTTAATGAATTAGTATTACTCCCAGCTACTCTGGTTTGCTATACTATCCAAGCTATCTCTTGCCTACTGAAAATACACTCAGCTAGAACTTTGTTACAAGGTACGAGGTGGACCGGACTCTCGATTAAAGTTAAAGTCCCCCTTATGTACTATTTTTATTGTGTTCTCCCTCCATCTTGGTTTCGTACCGCCGGAGGTTGCTCTTGGTTCCCATTGGATTATGACATCATTTCGACCAATCACGATCCCGACTTTTCTTCCTAGCATCTGCGGTTTGGCCGATTCCTGAGTCATGGAATCTGTCAGATAACGCCCATAAACTGACAGTGATGGATATTGCTTCGACAATCATTGTTAATCTTTTCTCAATATCTTATTCTGACGGACGTCTTCTGTCAACTTTTCGTCTGGTTTTCTAATCTTCTTGGCGCCAGATGCTACTACGTCCTCGTCCGGCCCCTTGCTTATTAGGCTTGCGCCTGCATTTTACAAGGGTGCCATGACGTAGTGACCATGTGGCCCATCTGATTCACCAACATCTGGTGTCGTATCTGGTGTCGTGGGTCGCCTCTATAGAAATATAGAAACTCGGTCACATTATCACGGTCCTATGGTAAGTCGGTCGTCGCCATGTTACTACGTCATTCTATGAGTCATTCAGTCTGTGCTATGTATACTCTGTCCGTAGCACCCTACCGACGCTCTCGCTTGAATATTTAGAAAACTATTGGTCGTAACTTCTGCTGAATACTATAAAAGGTTATGCCGCGACTGCAGCAACAACTTTCGTCTTTTAACCACCGACAGACTCCATCAGCTTACTGCCCTAAGTCTTAGTCTATTCTATTCCAATTTCACTTATTGTTTCAGCTACATTTTCGTGTCAGTTTTGCATCGACTTGATGCACACACTAGATTGCGCTTTGCATCGACTTGATGCACACACTAGATCGCGCTATTATTTTCCTGCTCATTGTGTTATCTGTTCCTTAGCTCGCCTGGTATTCAAATATAGTAATTCACTGAGGTCTTAGACTGCAAATATAAGATGTCCCCGGGGTCATGACCCCCCAGAAGACAATCCGATATCTACATACGCCCCTCAACCAAAGTTAATTGACCATCTCTCTTAAGGCCTTAAGAGAGTGTCAACTAACTCGTTGTGTACTATCAACAACCCAAACCTATACCAGCAGCCTGAACGGATACCACCCGATAGTCGTCCAATAATCAACAACTTAACATTACAGGTCAATATACTATACACCAATACTTGTCCGAGTAGCGGAATGCTCGGAAATACATTAGTAGTATTCGTTAGTGTATGGTTGATAATTATACAAACATACATGTCCGGGTAGCAGAATATCGTGCGCAAAAGACTGCCCCCAGAAACACATTAATAGCATCATTAAACCATGGTCGATAACCTCGATCCACGCATAACTTAACATAGAGAACAATACGATCAATCAAGCAATACAATAGTATAATATACCACAATCAATTGCTCTAATGACGTCATCTAATCGTGACGACGTCACCATAAATGTCAGTCCTTAATCCTACAGTGCAAATATCATTACAGATCATGTGAATTTTTCCTATTAAATAATACAGTAGCAACATGGCACCATACTAACGTTCGTGCTACAACATTTAATATTTACCAATTACTGTTCCAGTGGAAACATATAAAGTTAGTGCTAAAATGTCATGGTGATACCTCCCAGCGGTCTATGCTTACGTTAGGATCCACCACGTCAACATACGTCTCAATCTCTATCCATTCGGCAGCCGTCGGGTCGATCTCAGTCCTGGCGTCAGCATTAGGCGACGACCTGGCTGCCATCCGCAGCGGCTCCGGTAGAGCTGCAGGTCTCCGGGGCTGCTGGGTCTGAATAGTTGGTGCAATGATATGCGGTTCACTACTATGGGCCGCACGTGGCTTGCATTTATGGGTCGCGCGTGGCTTGCCTTTAAGCGCATTCCACATGCGTGATAACACGCCACATTTATATAATATAAGCACAATTACTAACACAACTACGAAGGAACCCGTTGAATATGATACGAAAGAATGTACCCCAATGCCATCGACCATCACTGGGTCGATCATGGATAACGGTACTAGTGGCACGTACTTAGACTTTTGTAAATGGTTCCACGGTTGTAGCTTTAAATGGTCAACTATCATGGATTGATTTAGAATGCCGGACACATCCAAGTGGGGCATTTCAATGGCTAGGCCTATTCGAGTGTACGTCCGACTATAAGACGCTACAGGCTCGAATCGCCAGCCCCTCCCACTATACCCGCATTCTCCAGACATCAATGCATACACACCATTACTCACCCTACATCGGTCCGTCAGTCGTCCATCGCAATGGATTTCCACCGTCTCGCCGAACGTTTGCAACACTACTCCGATTTTCTCATTGGCAAATAATTTACTAGTGGTTACGTTTGACTTCGTTAGTTGAATATTACAGTTGCTATCAGTCGCATTTGTCAATACACTCACAATACAGGGCACGTGGGTCTTGTCGACCCGTAGTTGTCCCTGGCACACCCTAGGGTCAGCACCATGACACTCCGATGCGGTAAAGTACCACCCAGTCTTGGTATCTAGACCAATGCTGGTACGGGCCAGCATCACTTGCATGTAATACCCTGTCTTGGCCAGTGGTTCAGGCCATGAGTGTAGTCCATATTCGATATATTGTCCTCCGTCAATTAACGGTAGTGTCGCCACATAATGGAGCTTCAACTCGTCCCGCCACAATGGATATACCACTACATTTCTGTAATACCACTGATACGGTTTCACCAGCCTATATTCCGCATTAACCTGTTTTGCCACGGACGTCAGATCATCGGGACCAAAAAGTTCTTCCGTTAGACGACCCAACTCCAAGGATGCCGTTTGCCTATGGAACTGTTCGGCTGCCTTCTGGTAGTCATAGACCACATGTTCAGCCGAGTCTATAACATGTCCTAACCGTACCAACGCATAGAGTTCCAACAATCGAATCCCCTGCTGCCTGAGCGCTCGGCTCATGTTGCCCGTTGCAGTGGCCAAGTTGTCGCCTAACTCGTTAATACGGTCCGTGTTCATACCAATATCTCGGAAAGCTAATTTGACGTGCGACGTCAACTGGTTGGTAAAATGCACCACTTTGTTCATCCTCGTCATCGCCCTCTTTACCACATCTCGTATGGCGTTTATATCCCCAGATGTAGCGGTACCGAACAGCGATGATGCGATGTCGCCCACAAAGTTAAATAACCCTCGCTTCTGCCTAGCGCCACTTCGACTACTCATGGTTTGCTGTGTTTGGCTTGCCATCTTTCTTACCCCCCGTATTCGATGCTGTAATCCGAATATATCGTTTCCGCTCAAAAAGGATGTTTTGGTACCCATTCTAGCGGCGAGACTGGCCATTTGGGCCAACCGTCCCATGAATTCCGCGGGTAGGTAAGGATGGTCGATGGATACTATCATGGTCCATTCGGCCCTTATCACCGACACAGCCTCCGGCTTGATTATCATGACGCCGTTCGGTAGGCGGTGTATACTCGAGTCTTTACACATACCCAATACCACGCTAAACCACAACGCCATTATACACAATTAAAACGAATACATTTTTGTATCGTGCGAACGAATTTAGCTTCAATCGTTATTACACCTTATGCACTAGCTATTCGCGATGTTATAGTATAGCGATACAATACACACTACTGGCGGTTGTGCCGCCGAATAACGGCATTTATACGACTGATGAAATCAGCGTGCAGCGCGCCATCGTAAGAGGCGGAGTCTACCACGCCAATCCGGAGTCGCTTGTTACCGGATTCGTTCTCCCGCCTATACATTTGCTTTCGCTTCAAGTCTAACCGGAGTTGCTTGCTGTCAAAATCGTCATCCAGTATATGTCTGCGCTTGCGCAGCATATAAGAATGCGATGGAAGCGTCTCCATTGGTTCAGGGGGCAGCTCTGGTGCCGCCTCCGGAGCGTCAATCACCATAGGCCTAGGAGTGTCGATGATATCACTCAGTGGCTCATGGTTTTGATTGCGACTCGTACTGGGTTGAACCTTTTTCCGGTCAACCCTCGTACCCCCTGTACGCACCTCTGGCTCCATATCCGAAGCTGGCCGCTTCTTACGAGCCTGGGGTGTCGTATCAGCGTCGGTGACCATAGGTTCTGGCTCGGGCAACATCGCCCTGGGGTGATGGCTAGCCTTCGTCCCCCTGGTAGGGTTACGAATGGGACGTGGTCGTACCGCGTCCCAGCACATTTCTGAGTCGACTACGTGCAACTTACATATATTAACTACACGCACCTTACCAGACCTCTGATGGCGTACGTGCGCCACAGGTCCGTTGATCTTAAAGATCTCATACTCGGGGTCACTGCGAGAGGTCAACTTCATCCTCTCCTCAGCTTTTACGACCACCGAGTCCCCCACTTTAAATTCACCAGCATTCGCACGCTTATTAATTTGTTCCCTGTGACCCTCCCGAAATCTAGCTGTCCCCTCACGAGCACGCAGCAAGGCGTTGTTGAGATACGTCAGTCTCTCACCAAGGTCCTGCGACGCATCGATGGGAATGGCTTTCAGCAATCTCGGCCGTCGCCCATACGTCAAATAAAATGGCGTATACCTGGTCGTTGAATGACGAGTACTGCGGTATGCTGTCAAAGCCGCACCCAAATCATCCTCCCACGCCCTCGAGGCATTATTCACCCCTTTCTGGATCAACTCTTTAAGAGTGCGGTTGAATCTTTCAGTACGTCCATTGGTCTGCGGATGGTATGGGCTAGACCGCCTATGGTCGATACCGTGTTCTTTGAACTGCTCCTCTAGAGAATGAGAACTAAATTCTTTACCCTGATTGGTTATCACAATTTCAGGGACGCCATGATGCGCGACATACTCGTTGAAGAACTTTTCTTCCACATTTTGAGATGTCTTCGCCGTGATTGGGTATGCTTCCGCCCATGCAGAACAGTGATCAATCACAGTCATGATATACACGTTACCCTTGTTTGATTCTAATAATGGACCGATCAAATCCATTCCAATTATCTGACTCGGATAATTGGCCATGGGCATTTCACTATACCTGGGTCGGGTAGTGACAGGTCGGTTGACCTGGCATTTCGTACATGTTTCAAGCATACGAATTACGTCTTTTCTTAAAGACGTCCATACAAAAGAATCCCTCACCATACTGATGGTCTTCTGCAGACCTTGGTGACCAGCTCGTTCATGAGCCATCCAGAGCACTTTCTCACGGAACAGGGTAGGTAAGACAATTCTGGGGTACTCAGCGTACAACGCTGAAGGCGTAACTAAAGAATACAAAATGCCATTCTTGACCATATACTCCTCCGGGGTGTTTTTGAACAACTCTGGGTATTCCTCGATCTGCTCGGCACACAATTCGTCATGTGGTATGTCGAATGCTTCCAGAGCGACGTGAGGTAACACTCCCTCGTCGACGTTTGGTATCACAAAGTCGCCCGTGTCTAACCTCGCGACTTCCACCGGACGACGTAATCTGGACAACATGTCCGCTCGAATATTCTTCGAGCCTTGGATGTATTCAATCTTACATCCGTACTCGGCAATCAGTACCGCCCAGCGCTGCACCTTCGTATTTTTAACTTCGCCCACAAACAAACTCTTTAGGGGTTTGTGGTCGGTATACATGGTAAACTGCGCGCCAAATAGATACGGTCTAAGCTTCTTTAGCACGTATATTACTGCATAAGCTTCCTTTTCTATCACAGGCCAATTCAACTGATTGTCTTTAAGAGTAGAGCTGACATACTGAATCACCCGCTCAATACCCTTGTCATCTACCTGTACCAGTATCGCACCTATCGCATGGCTAGACGCATCAGTATACAATCTATACGGAGCATTCAAATTCGGATATGCGAGAACCGTCTCACTACACAGCAAGTTTTGCAATTTCTTAAATGCTTGCTGTTCTTCCTGACCCCACTCAAAACGTTTATATTTCTTAGTCAATTCTATCAAAGGCTTAGCAATTTCGGCATAGCCTTGCACACACGAGCGGTAATAACCTGTAGCTCCAAGGAAACTTCTCACCTCACCCACGTCGCGTGGCGGTGACATTTCTCTTATGACCTTGACCTTCTGGACCTGAGGAGCCACTCCCTGTGCTGAAATACGATATCCTAACAAATCAACTGATGGTTGGGCGAAATCGCATTTCGATTTTTTAACTTGCAAATTATATTCTTGAATTCTACGCATAACTGTACGCAAATGCTGTGCATGTTCAGCCGGGTTTCTTGAATATATGACTATATCGTCGACAAAAACATGCAGACATTTTCCCACGAATTCTCGGAAAATATCGTCCATTGCCCTCTGAAATACGGCACCTGAGTTCGCAAAACCGAACGGCATCCGAACAAATTCAAACAAACCTTGACTGCAAACGAACGCTGTTTTCGCTATGTCTTGGCTGTCCATTGGTATCTGCCAATAGCCAGACTTCAAGTCCATAGTTGAAAAGATCGTAGCGCCGCCCATAGAATAAAAAATGTCCGATATATTCGGCAAAGGATAGCTATCCTTACAACAAACGGAGTTCAATTTCCTATAGTCAATACAAAATCTCGTCCCCCCGTCCTTCTTAGGAACGAACGTAATGGGTGACGCCCATGGGGACGACGACGGTCTTATGACGCCCGCTGCCAGCATTTCAGCCACTTGATTCTTGACTATGTATTGCTTGGCTAGCGGTAGAAGGTACGCTTTCTGCCTAATAGGATAGGCATCCCCTGTCGGTACCGTACACTTGACTTTGGGAACCAATCCTAAAGTGTTTGGACGAGCCGTATCAAAAATATCTGCAAAGTCCGCCATGACTTTGTCGATATCTTTATATCCGGTCGTTTCCTTACAGCTTGCATAGACATAATTTGTCTGTTCTCTATGCGGATATTCAAAGGGATATACCTGGCCAAACCATACTACAATTTTGGCCCGATAGTCAATCTTTGCATTTCCCAGGTGCAAAGCATCCGCTCCAAGTAAACATTCATGCCTCATTCTGGCCACAATCGTACTAGGGATGGGTCGGGCGTTCTCGAATTTTACTTGTGTTTCCCCCAACAACTTTATCGGGGAACCATTTACAGCTAAGAGCATTCTTGCTCTTTTCAATGGCCTAGCATTCAACATACGCCATATATCCTTGCGAATCAAGGATGTGCTAGCACCAGTATCCACTAAGGCATGCAGGTACTTACCCTGATCCGATGGACCGTTTTTATCCAATCTTAGACGGATTAGAAACCGCTTGGTCGGTATGCTTACCAACGGTCTCCTCCGTCCTTGTTTAACGAAGGGCTCCTTCATCCACTAACAACCTCCGCGTAACTGTCTTGATGGGAGGATGAGTCCTGTCCGACACCGTATGAATAACGGCCATGCTCATCCATCCCTTCACTGGTCAGCATGAATCCGTCACGATCGACATATTTGTCACGGTCGCGTCTAGCATTGTTCATGTCTTTCCGTAGGTTTCGCGAGCAGTCACGGGGTGTTATGTTTTTCTCTTGCTGCCGTCGGTCGATGACGCCGACGTCCATGTCGTCGGCACATGGTCGCTTGATGGCCCTTCGTGCGGGTGGGCTCTGTTGCTGGCCCCAGGCGGAACCATTCTGCGGTGGACCTCTCGACAGACAGTCCTTCACGTAGTGGCCGTCTTTGCCACACCCGAAACATTTTATCGTTACGGCAGGAGTCGTCTGCCGACTCATGTATGCCCCAAAACAATTCTGGGCCGTGTGTCCTTCTCTTCCGCAACTAAAACATGTCACGGGCGGTGGTTGTCGCGGTTGCTTGGGACGCGGGGCAGGCTTCCGGGCGACTTCCTCTCGCGGCTGCATTGCCTGATGGCAGTCGCTTTTGTAGTGGCCTACCCGGCCACAGTTATAGCAGGTAATGTTTTGTAAGTCTTTCGCTGCCCTGACTGGTCTGGGCGACGGTGGCATACGTGGTTTTGCCGGCGGTGGGGTTCTCTTCTCGTGCTTGGCGGCCCTAGTCGCCGGCTGCTGCTCTCTTAGCTGTAGGTCACTTACCAACCCACACAATTGCTCAACCATTCTGCTCTGTTGAGCAATCTGTCTCTTCAACGTGCTAACCACGCTCCAGATCTCCTTCTCCTCCTCAGGACCCACCATGTTTACTTCCATGCTCTCCTCTTGGCGATCCTCGATTTTCATGGCTCGGAGCAGGTCATCACATGTAGCCTCCTCCTCTGAAATTTCGATCGCCCGGGCCAAGGTGGTAGCCTTCTTTCGTACGATTCGCTTGCTAAGGCGATGGTCAGATAGACCCTTGAGATATATTCCCAGCACTGTCCGACGGTTGTCGGCGTTCTCAGCTGGGTAAGCGCGCGTGCTCATCTCCCAGAATCGTCGGTTGAAGGTTAAGACTGTCTCGTTCCTGCGCTGTTGTACGCCCTCTAGATCGTACTTAATGCGTTCGCCCTCGTTGGCCGATACAAAGTTCACGGTGATGTACTGGTAGAATTCGTCGAACGTGACGTTTTCTCGAACCTTGCCTACCAAGAACCCATCGATGGCTCTTGATAGCTGGCCGCGTGCCGCTCGGGTGATGACGTAGGCTGGTATACCCTCTAGTCTCCCCTCGTTTGCGACCCACGCTCTTCGGGTTTCATCTAAGAATGTTCGTACCTCTTCTGGTACCACTCCATCGCAGGGCTGAATGCGGTAAATCGTGTCTTGGATCTCCCTCTGGTACACCCGCTCGACTTCCCGACGGTTGCTGCTTTCTATAATGGCCCCCGCCATTGCTACGCCCACCGTCTGCATAGCGGCGATGGTTTCCGGTCGAAGTTGGTGCGCTACCGGTATTTCTATGGGTGGCGTAGTTGGGTCGGCTGTTCTCTTGGGTCCCGTCGCCATTCTTTGGTTACTGGTAATGTAACGTGATGACAACTCTCTGCAACCGGGGTTGGTCTGGGCAAACTACCTCGGTAGTTACTTCTACGGTCGACCCCGCGTGATACTCGCGATGTTGGGTGATTTTGGTACTGTCTGATAATTTTGCTGCGTCTAGGAACGCTCATACACAGTCAGCGACGTCGGTCAGTACTCTTGCCGAATTAGTGAGCGGCGTTCCTTGTTGGGCCATATACTATTTACTCACGGTTGAATACTCTGAATCCTGGCAGACTGAAGCCAATGAAGATTTCTGATCTTTGGGTCCTTGTAAGTTGATTCTCTTCCCGCTTCGGCAAGACTTGTATGTGAGGTTGCTGCGACAACCTGTCTTACCGAGGATGAAAGAGAGTGATACGAGCTCGCCTCGTCTAAAGATGTACTAGATGATATTTGTTTTCGTATCCGGGCCTGATCTGACTGGACCAACAAGATTTGATGATTCGGCATGGTGTTTCTCCGTGCAATTCAGAGCTAACCAGAAACACAATAAACCAAACTATTGCCTTGAATATTATACAAGGTGATGAGATTTATTAACTTTATAATTAATCTACACAGTGGGTAACTTTTACTGTTACCAGTTTACGATAAATACGATGAATTTTACTGTTACCGGTTTACGACAAATACGATAACTTTTACTGTTACCGGTTTACGACAAATACGATAACTTTTACTGTTACCAGTTTACGACAAATACGATAACTTATTCTAACGTTTCCTATCTTTCTTAATGAACTAGTATTACTCCCAGCTACTCTGGTTTGCTATACTATCCAAGCTATCTCTTGCCTACTGAAAATACACTCAGCTAGAACTTTGTTACAAGGTACGAGGCCGACCAGACTCTCGATTAAAGTTAAAGTCCCCCTTATGTACTATTTTTATTGTGTTCTCCCTCCATCTTGGTTTCGTACCGCCGGAGGCTGCTCTTGGTTCCCATTGGATTATGACATCATTTCGACCAATCACGATCCCGACTTTTCTTCCTAGCATCTGCGGTTTGGCCGATTCCTGAGTCATGGAATCTGTCGGATAACGCCCCATAAACTGACAGTGATGGATATTGCTTCGACAATCATTGTTAATCTTTTCTCAATATCTTATTCTGATGGACGTCTTCTGTCAACTTTTCGTCTGGTTTTCTAATCTTCTTGGCGCCAGACGCTACTACGTCCTCGTCCGGCCCCTTGCTTATTAGGCTTGCGCCTGCATTTTACAAGGGTGCCATGACGTAGTGACCATGTGGCCCATCTGATTCACCAACATCTGGTGTCGTATCTGGTGTCGTGGGTCGTCTCTATAGAAATATAGAAACTCGGTCACATTATCACGGTCCTATGGTAAGTCGGTCGTCGCCACGTTACTACGTCATTCTATGAGTCATTCAGTCTGTGCTAGGTATACTCTGTCCGTAGCACCCTACCGACGCTCTCGCTTGAATATTTAGAAAACTATTGGTCGTAACTTCTGCTGAATACTATAAAAGGTTATGCCGCGACTGCAGCAACAACTTTCGTCTTTTAACCACCGACAGACTCCATCAGCTTACTGCCCTAAGTCTTAGTCTATTCTATTCCAATTTCACTTATTGTTTCAGCTACATTTTCGTGTCAGTTTTGCATCGACTTGATGCACACACTAGATCGCGCTTTGCATCGACTTGATGCACACACTAGATCGCGCTATTATTTTCCTGCTCATTGTGTTATCTGATCCTTAGCTCGCCTGGTATTCAAATATAGTAATTCACTGAGGTCTTAGACTGCAAATATAAGATGTCCCCGGGGTCATGACCCCCCAGAAGACAATCCGATATCTACAATATGAATCTTATCAAAAATATATCATTTATGATACTGAAACATATTTAGAACCCGTTAACAATACCGACACTAATATTGTCGACGAGCATAAAGTTAATCTCGTGGTAGCGAACATATGCTGTGACATGTGCATTGAGCAGCCACTCAAAGCTGAGTACTCTACGTGTAACCGGCGCATGAATAATGGATATGTTCGCTTTCACAGGTTAGACACTATGGATCAGTTTGTTAAATGGTTAACATGCATAAAATCTAAGCGTGGTAATAAATGTATCCTGCAAAAATATGTTTTCTCTGACCACCTTGTTATTGCGCACAATGCGCGTGCATATGATTCGCTTTTAATCCTTCAATGCAGATGTAAGCGCATTAACCTTCATCTAAAACCCTCAATCGTCATGCATGGTCATTCAGTTCTCTCATTTGAAATAGGAACAATTCATTTCATTGATTCCATTAACTTTTTTCCTCTTATTACATAAGGTTGACAATGCTTTTAATCTTCCTGTGCGCAAGGGAATATTTCCCCATCAGCTGAACTTACCTCAGTATTGGGGTATGGTAATACCCTTTCCCGAGAGGGAGGTATTCGGCGTGCGAAATATGAAATTGAATGAACTGCTCGAATTTGATCAATGGTACAATGAGCAGATATCTAGAGATGCACACTACGATGTTGATAATATCTCACCGAATATTGTAATGATGACGTAACCATCTTACGTTTAGCCGTGTCCAGATTTAAGTCCTTACTTTCTGAATCAACGGATGGACAAAATCCATTCGTATCAGGGATAATGCTAGCAGGTGCATGTAATGTAGCATATCACACTTTATGTCTACACCCTGATAGTATTCAGACTTTACCTGACTACTCGCTAAGAGCAAAATGTGCACATAGCATGATTGCTGTTGAATGGATGGAATGGGTTAGGTTAAGCGAGGGCTACCAAATCTTACATGTGCTAAAACAGGGTGAGCAAAAGGTTTGTGGGCATTATGTAGAAAGTTTTGCCCCACGCGAAAATATTATTTTTGGGTTTTGCGGGTGTAAATTTCATGGGCACGAGTCTGATTGCTGTGGCAATAAACGTGAGCAGACATATACGCCATACGGTGATCAGACATATGAAGAAGCATATTCCGCTCTTCAATATCGCATTTGATTATTCGAATCGCACAGATATACAGTGAGAATTATGTGGAAATGTGAGTTTAAGAAACTAATCGCTAATACCGATGGACTAAATGATTTTATCACCAAATTGGACTTAGCACACCCCATAGCTCCGTGTGACATGCTATTTGGTGGGCGTACATCTGCAATTTGATTATTTCTGGAAGCGGATGACCTATTAAGCTAGAGTATTTAGACTGCGTTTCCATGTACCAATCAGTGATGAAACAATGTCATTTTCCAGAAGGTGCATACGAGGTAGTAAGAGGCAATGATTTGAATGATAAGAAGGTGCATGACTTCTTCGGTCTTATTAAATGCAATGTCCTCCCTCCTCATGATTTATCCTTTCTAGTATTATCTACTAGAATAAGTAAGCGGCTCATGTTTGTACTATGCGCTGAATGCGCAAGAATCGGTCAATCTACCGTATGAACAACATGGCGATAAGGGACTATTTTCCGAATACATTACCCGCTTCCGCAAAATTAAGCAGGAAAGTAGCGGGTGTCCAGACTTGGTCTCTAGTGAAAGCAATAAAGAGAGTTATATACAAGATTATCATGCGCATGAGGCTATACGACTCGACCCAGCGAAAATGTAAAATAATCTGGCTCTGCGTTTTATAGCTAAATCTGGATTGCATATTTTGTGGGGCCATTTTTCGCTATGTGATCACACCAAGAATAAGATGGTATCAACGCGAAAAGAGCTACTAGAGCTTTTGAGGGATAAAAGTAAATCTGTCAGCAGCATTTCCTTCCTCAATGATAATCTTTTAATGGTGGCATACTCTGTCAATGAAGAGTATGTTGAGTCCCCATTAAATACCAACTGTATTCTTGCATCTTTTGTGACAGCTTATGGGCGACTAAAACTTGATCGCCACATAGCCTATCATGATACGGATTGTGTGGTATTTAGTACCCGTGAAGGTGAGCCGACCATTCAAGTGTAGCTCGCGGGGTAGTGTCAGGCTGTTCCGGTGTCTGATGTCGACTCGCCGCACCGCAAGTGCACGACGAATCATGACGCTGGATAGCTTCTGGTCTCGGGGTCATGGATCCTGTACGATACTGCCCTCCGGGTAACAAAGACTGGCTCCTAAGGCCGGTGGAACTCAATCGTTCCGGTGGGGCCGTGCGACCATCATCGCGAACATTAATCACAACAGTCTCATCCCAAGAGTTTGTGTCACCAGTATGCCTGTCCATAGCAACTTCATGATCTATGGACTTACAAGATTTGATTTGGTGACCTAATTAAAATAAGTCTATACAATAGTTTTACCTAAACAGACCGTCAAGTATGCTAGATAAAAATAATGAGCATACGAAAATACGAGACATAGAGACAGCCTGATGAACTTATAAACATGGGGCTCCCGGAGGTACCACACAGACTCGTAGGCCCACAGCGGTATCCTCGCAAGGAAGGCTCCCAAACATGAGATGTAACTAATTAACTTAATATAAGCTATTATACCTCTAAGCTGAAAGGAAAGAAAATTATCTTTGTTAGTGACGGAAAATCATGTGCCTTTATGCGGGCACTACTCCTAGTGCTAGTTTGGGTGAGGAGTATTATCCTCGCATGGACCGTCATCACTGAATCCTTGCGAGAGGCAAGTGCCTCGTGCAGGCCTCCATCATGGGGAAGTGTTGCCACTGCTTAAAGCGGGAGAAGAGTAGTAGCAAAAAGGGGCCTACTCTAATATTTAACCAAAATGCTGTAAAGAAAAGACCATAACTAATGAGATTATGATGATAAGGTTGCGTGCTGTTTTACGTGAAGACGGGACGAACGATTCCCGAAGAATTCCCACGTCACCGTCTTATGTAATTCTCAGTATGCTGAATTAGTAGTTGCCGCTTTTATTTATGCGGGGCTTCTATGCTTACCGTAATTTTTAGTTTTTAGAGACAAGAATTGTTTAAGGCCGCAAATGGCTGGCATCTACCTAGCTTTCAGATACAGCTGTCATTGAGAACAGATGCCCTAAGACATCAATACTGAAGACAGCATGCATACATGTTACTTTGTAAGATCTCCGAACTGGATAAGAATCCGGACATCTCGCTCCATAGCCACATAAAACGTCACAGGACATTGGTTACTTTTCACAAAAGCATTTTTAGGCACCTGATCTATCGTTATGGTGGGGGTAAGAGAAACGAATACCCACCGTAAATGTCTTTCCCGTGAGGGCGTGGCAGATCTGAATATTATGCCCAGACATTGTTACGGAATTTGGTGGGGATGCGCATCTTGCCCGTCACCAGGTACCATGGAACTAACTTTTTAACCTGTCGTTAGGTTTAAACACAAGTTGCCCAGCTATGCACTGTGGTGCGGGAGGATTGTTCAGCGGATTTAAGAAAATAATAATTAAGACATGTTTTCATAGTGCTTTCCTACATTGGCAAAGGTGCTAACTACTGAGTATCCGAAGATACATGGGAAATGTGTGTGACACCACACCCTGGCCATCACCGCTTGGAAACCCCAATAGTTTCCCAGGCTCGGATCAATCCATGGTATGGATAGGGACATCCGAACAAGTAAGAAGCCATAAGGCTTAGTGGACATGAAGAGAGACAATAACTTAGAAATATGAGGCCCTTTTCATATGTTGGCCAATTTACACAACCTTGCTGGAGTGCGGGGCTAAATTATCGCAACTACCGGAAAAGAGGCGTATACTACATGTTTCCTAATGATGAGATTGTCTCTAATCATATTAATCCTACCTGTCGAGCTGAATAGAAAAGGTTTTTAGTCGGTAGCATGCCGGGCTAAACAGAGTTATAGCATGGACAGCGACCTCAGTGAAAAATTGTTGGTGGCGGAAGAAAGTGCTACATATATAAATGTTGCTGTATAGTGTTGCCTACGTGCACTGCAGTCCTATATTTTCTACAAATAAACAAAACATATGAACTGATGGCCACTGGCCATATATAAACTAACCAGAACAATCACTACAGTGTGAAATGATCAGAATAATATATCTATAGTACAGGTTAAGGAACCTACTACAGTGCAGTTAGCAAAAACACCTTACAGAAAATAAGAATAACTATAAACAGATACAGAAATTATAACTAGCGGTCCTAAGACCATTACAGTGCCTTTTAGTCATCGGAACCATTTATACAGATACGATATAATTATCAAAGATATAATTAATGGGATAATTAAAATGTCAAGTATAGTTACTTGAATAATCGGTAGCCATTCTTAAGTCTGGGCTATCGTGTTACTGAAATTGATACGTCACTCTTAGGTTGACGTGAGTTGATGCATTCCCTGGAAGCTGGAAAGTTCCCACAGGCTGGTTTCCGCAAACAGGATTCCCGCAAGCAGCTCATGACGGGAGCGGATCGAACTCAGAACTGTAATCACAATATAGAATGTCTAACGAGTAGTCAGCAAGAGATACAATAACATTACTGCTGTGACGAAAGTTCCCGTACACCGCTGGTATGGATGGAAGTTGACAACAACCCGATCATAAGCGGGGGTTGTTACATGTGGATGAAGATACATAACTAAGCTTAACGGTGCGGGGTATGTCAACCAGCTCTGAAGATGTACCGGGTAAAGTTCACTTGCTGTTTAGACAAACCTGCACGACATAAGTGCGGGGATGGTTAAATAACCACTTTTTGGCATGGCCGGCAGATCGCTGCCTCTACATCTGTAAAATCACATTTTCAGGCTGGGGAAGGCCTCACCGCAAGTTCGTGTTCCGAATTAGTTCTTGATATATTCGTGAACAATATCTAAAAAGTTCCAAAAATGCTCCCGCAGGCAACGGGAGTTACAAAACTGATTTTAGTGCGGTGGGTTGGATTACTGCTCGCTACGGGAGAGAAACCAACAGAAAGCGAAGTGATTTGCGTAATGCCTGTCGTGCTGATCGTAGCTGACACAGGTCTAACCTATTCGGCCCCTGGCCGAGGATGCTCTCGAGCTCTGGATTTCATCTCCTTTTATACTACTCGTGGCGTCACAGGCGCAGTCTCCAACCACTCATCGGTCGAGCAACAGCCAATCAGCGCGTAGCTAATAATAACGCAGTCGAATGTTCTGGAACATTCTAGAAGTTCTGCGTACACGTGGTTATGACGTCACAGCAATATTTTGAAGATAATCAAAAGGGGTTTTCCGATTAACCGATTTTGAAATGGTTTACAGATTTGGAACGCCCGTCAAATTCTGGTCTTGATTAATGCCAGATTCGGCGGGAACATGTGATTAAAAAGGTTTACATTGTACCGTCTCGATACACTAAAAGCGTCATGCTATCTTGGTCATAAACTATGCGCTCTGTCAAAAACAGCATTTAAGTGTGTGCATGTGCACTATGCGCTTTAACGAACTTAGTCGTTTTTATAACGCAATCTCTCACATAGGCTCTTATACGCTTATGGCTCTACCCAGGGGGGAGGGGGGGCGTGTTCAGGGAACAAATCCAGGACGGGCGGCACGTACCCAGCTTGGCTGGTACGGCCGGTACCTGTCCGGTCGATCCGAACTACACAAGATCTAAGCGGGTATCTAGGTTCTTGGACGAGTGAAATCCCCTCCGACTATGAGTTAACAAGTCTTTGCGCACTCGGTCCAAAAAAACTACAGTCTTGGAATGAAGTGTCATGATGATCCATCGATTGTTAAACAGGTATCAAATGCTAAAGGTTTAACGCTGGGTACTGAACAATCAAAACAAGTAAATTTTGATGCGATGAAAAAATCCATCGATCAAATTATAGAGGATGGTGAAATTACGGATAGTAATAGCATACTACTAAGCTACCCATCTAAGATCACACACACACGCACGCACGCACGCACGCACGCACGCATCTCAATTTAGAATCTTTCAGCCAATGGTAGTAAGATCTTCAGACCCGTCTTCAAAAAACGAATTTTGAAACTGGGCGATTTATCTTCTGTTCCATATGGTTACACTAGCGTAGTATAAATATAAATAGTAACGATGTACTGCTATTGTTAAAAAATGTGTATGACGTCTTGTTAAGGTACAACGTTGATGTAATATACGATAAACAACTGTTAATGCCATAATATTGACTTTAATTAATATATCGGTCTTAACCCTTTAATGCTGAAACCGTCCATAGCCGCCCTCCTTAGCGGTCTATCAACTATATATCTATGCTGTTGAATATTATGAAACTAACATGAATAAAATTAGTCCTCTCGGTCCGCAAATGGGTCTTCATCTCGCACGCTAAGGAGGACGGCTATGGCCATTTTCGCCATTAAAGGGTTAAGCACGATATATTATTTTCAGGACCAAATTTAGTCACTAAAGAGTTAAGTACTGATTTGTGCCGGTTGTGTATGACATCATGGTTTAGGTGCGTCACTAATATAATATATGCTAAACAATTGATATGGCCATAACATCATTGCCTTTAATTAATATTTTGTCTTAATGTTGCAGTATTAGTAAACATATCGTTGTATCGCAGTTTAATGCAGGAGCAAATTTAGTCACTAAAGAGTAAAGTACTGATTTGTACCGGTTATGTATGACGTCATGGTTTAGGTGTGTACCCGATGTAATACATGTTAAGCAACTGTTAACACCATAATATCGATACCCTTAATACCATTGCCTTTAATTAATATGTTGTCTTAATATTGTAGTATTAGTAAACATATCGCAGTTTGATGTTGTGTACTAGAATCATATCGATGTAATAATATGTTGTGTCGTTTATGATGTCAGTATTAATATAAAAAAATGTAATTATTTACTCTGTTTACTCGTTGTCAATCATGCCATTGAATGGTGCACCCATCTCCCCCACCCTCTATTGGCAATATGCATCGGTATGTTAATGCAGCGCTTCAAAACACATCTGCACCCATTGCACTCACCAAAAACACACTACGAAATGCAGTTGAATAGAGCACTGTGGTGATCTCTCCATAACGCGCGATAAAATGCAGGCTGAAGCACACAGTACTCTACAGCACACGCCATCAGCATTTTGATCGTTACCACATGATGACTCGTGAGTGTGCAAAGCATTATTTATGGAGTAACGGTTCAAAGATTAGTGAGCAGTATGCGTGCATTTCAGTCAGTCATGTCTCGTAAACGTGATCATGCTTCATTACGTCATATCATGTCATCGTGCTACTGTTAGGGTTACCACTGATATGTTTTTTGAAAATTCGCGAATAAAATGACTTCCTTCATAATAATCTTCACCTAACCATAAATGTTCTTAGAGATGTATGTATGTATGTATGTATGTATGTATGTATGTATGCATTTATATAGCGCCAATTCCAGAATTAACTGCCCAAAGGCGCTTTACAAAAGTTAAAGCTAATTTAAAATAGTGAAATATGCTTTTTGGAACAAATGGGTTTTTAGAAGAGTTTTGAAAGCCTCAACATTGTTGCTGTTTTGAATGTTGGATGGAAGGTCGTTCCAAAGTTTTGGTCCAGCTATGGAGAAAGCACGCTCTCCAATGACAAGATTGGAATTGTGTACTACGCAGAGTAGCTGTCCACTCGATCTTAGTGCTCTCGGTGTTATTCGTCTAGTTATGAGTGATGATAAATACGGTGGGGCTAAGTCATGTAGGCATTTGAACACGAAAAGTGCGACCTTAAATTCGATTCGTTGTTCCACTGGCAGCCAGTATAGCTCTTTGAGGACTGGTCGAATGTGTTCATGCACTTTTGTTCTGGTTATTAACCGGGCTGCCGTATTTTGTGCTCGTTGGAGACGTTGTAACTGCGATGATGATATGCCTGTGAGAAGAGAATTGCAATTGTCCAGCCTTGATGTGATGGTTGCGTGGACGAGGGTATTGACTGCATTATAGTCTAGCAATTTCCTAATTTTACCGATGTTGCGAGTGTTCAGAAATATAGATTTACAGATCGACGTCACATGGCTTTCCATAGACATAGCATTGTCAAAGAATACGCCAATATTTCTCGCATTAACACTAAAAGGAATGTTGGCGCCACCGATATGAACCGATTCGATTTCTATTTTTGGTCTCAAGTGACGGGAAGCGATCATAATTATTTCTGTCTTTTTCTCGTTGAGTTGCAAAAGGTTGTTTAACATCCAAAGTTTCACATCGCGAATACAGTCCTCCAGAATTTCCCGGGCATTCAATTGGTTGGGTGTGTGAAAAGCTAGATACAGCTGAGTATCATCGGCATAGAAGTGATAGCTCATTCCACGTGCGTCTAGAAGTCATCCCAGTGGTGCCGTGTAGATAGTGAATAATATAGGCCCGAGCACAGACCCCTGCGGCACACCAGAGAGCAACTCATACTGAGATGACCTAGCTTCATTTAATGTGATTGTTTGATAGCGACATGTTAAATAGGATTTGAACCAACTCAGTGATGTACCAGATATGCCCAGTTCTGCTAGTCATGATAGCATAAAAACAGGATGAGTGAAAACATATTTTATATGTAGAAAATGTTTTTTGAAAATTCATATATGAAATGACTACCTTCATAATAATAGTATCAGGATTATATACTGAAAAAAGCACTTGAATAGCATATGTATATTTTTACTGAAAAACGTCAATTATTTTATGTTGACAGTTTATTGAGGGAACTATTTTCAAGGATAGGAAAAGTTATTTTTAAAAACCTTTCAACTGGAATGACTGGGTCGATAATTTCTCTTGATATGAAAATGAAAATAGTTTTTTTAGCCATTAAAGGTTGTTTTTTGGTTATTTTGTGTTGTTTTTTAAATTAACGACTTCATTCAAAATAATCTTCACTGATACACTTCACCTAACCTTACCATGATTGTCTGTGGTCCGATGCAGTGTGATAAAACTGAAATGATAAACACATTAATAAGAGATCCATCGGCAATTACTCCCACACCACATATGATCGTGTACTGCTATGGTGTGTGGAAAGATGGATATAATGATTTAGTGCAAGAAGTAGAATGTAAAGAGGGAGTAAATGTTGAATTAGACAGAAGTTGTAGGACGTTGGTGATACTGGACCATTTGATGAATAAATGCGATGAAAATGTGGCTGACTTATTTACAAAATGTTCTCATCATGAGAACTGTAGCGTTATCTTTGTAGCACAAAATCTTTTTCACAAGTCGCATAATCTGCGTGACTTATCAGTTAACTGTCACTACATGGTATTGTTTAAAAATCCATGCGATGCATCCTCTATACGCTCTTTATCCAATCAGATGTATCCTTGTAATACAAAGTAATTGATAGAAGCATATAAGGATGCTACATGCATACCTCACTTATATCTACTTTTGGACTTGAAACAGTCAACACCAGATAATATTAGACACTGTTCATCCAAAGGACGTCTGTTACGTGTACATAACAAAGAAGTGAACAATGGCACCGCGTAATATAGGACAGCATTTACCTATGCTACAATATCTGGCCAAAGTAAAACCAAAGATCAGAAATGATGTACTCAAACAATGTTCAAATGAATTTATAGATGCGCTATGCGAGTCATGCCCTAATGTATTACGCGGAAATATAAACACCATATGCATGCGCTGACCAGTCATGGAGTACCATACATGCGTAAAAGATGTTTGTTACAGACAGGTGGATTTTTGGGAGCCATATTAACCACAGTGATTGGCACACTAGTGCCATTAATTGGTAAACTGTTCACCGAGAAGATGGAACATGTACGTAAGATGGCTTTGGTACTGCACGAATTGATAGGCAAGTTAAATAAGCAGAGTAAAATATCTCTGCTACAGACAGACCCCGCGATACATAAAACTATTAGTCTCGACAATGAGATATCCAATATATTAGTTTGACATGATATGTCTGAGCATGAAAAGTCGACATCATATTCGCAAGTATTGGATAAATATAGGCGCTACTATCAGCAATCAATAGGGCAGCAATATCATGTGCCACCTCTTCAACCCATACCTATGTCAAATGCACTGCCTACACAAATACTTGATCGTACAATGAGGGGAATACCAAAAACACATAAGACAAAAGCCAGCGGAATAATTGATATTTTGTGCTCAGTTCCTGAACGTTTTAATGTTAATGATCTAGGCGAAGTAAGGACAGGGTATGTTTTACCCGAAAAGTAATGTACTCGATCTGCTTACAAACTTTGTTGCTCATGAGCGCAAACCTCGACATAGCAGTATGCTCGGTGTCACAGAGGGCAAGTTTCTTAATCTGCTACGTGACTTAAACATACCACACAGATTTGTCGGACAAGAGAAAACATTTCAGCAGATATATAATGCCAATGATAATGATGATAGCATCGGTGCGTACACACCATCTTCCGCGAGTAAAAGGATGCATAGAAAAAGTACAGGTACACCATCTGTTAGTGAGTATATGCCTTCTCTAGTGGATAACAGGAACAAAAAGAGCAAAGCAAAGAGATATACTACACCGGTGTGTGTGAATTTAGTGAAGTGATGAATGATGCTAAACTGGCTAAAGTATATTACGATCTGAAGTATTCTGCCTCCTTTGGTGGAAAGGAAAAGCTATACAATGCATTTAAAGATAAAATACCATGTGTCTATATTGAAGAAGGCTTAAAACCTCAGGATGTATACACCCTTCACAGACCACGGAGAACAAAGTTTACCAGACGTAAGATAATAGTAATGGCTGCCGATGAGTTATGACAGGCAGATCTGTGCTCGATGGGAATGATAGCAAAGGAAAACGATGCCGTGTTATGCCTACTCTGCATTGTTGATGCGCTCTCGAAGTATGCATGGGTGGAAAACATGTATAGCAAAACATCTGCATCAGTCAAGAAATGTCTAGAAGCTATTCTGTCATGTACTGAACGACGCCCACACACTATTCAATCTGACAAAGGTGGTGAGTTCGTCAATGGAGTAGACAAGAAATATTTGACTGAGAATGGAATACATTTCTATACCTCGCAGAATGAGCTGCACGCTGTTATGGTGGAACGTTTTCAGCGGACGTTAAAGGGCCGAATATATAGATACATGACTCATAAGAATATGATAAGGTATAGCGATGTATTACCTAGTTTAGTCGCATCGTACAATAAAACTGTACACACCAGCACACGTATGCCACTGATACATGTTGATCATAGTACTGAGCTGATCGCATGGAGAAATATATATGATGGAAAGAACAAGAAGAAGAACCCTAAACTAAAGAAAAATACACCACAATCTGGTGATCATGTGAGAATCTTGTAAGCAAGAATGCCATTTGAGAAGGCGTATCGCTGGCAGTGGAGCCGTGAATTGATTAAGGTGAATGATGCTCTTTCTGACAAATATCTGATCTTATATAAATTGGAAGATTATTCGGGTGATCCAATTATTGGAGCTTTTTATCACCATGAGATTCAGAAAATTGGTGGCGTGAAAGAAGATAGAGAATATGCAGTGTAACAGATAATTAAGAGTAGGAAGGGGGCTAAGGGAGTATGAGAATATTACGTCAAGTGGCCCGGCTATCCCTCCAAGTTTAACTCGTTGGTTACTGAGCTCAGCACTATACACCATTAATAATGGACGAGTATATAGAGACATTCAGATCAGGGAATGTGGAGTGTAATGGGTTCGCGTGTACCAAAGGAGGAGATAGTATACCTAGCGCAAGTCATAATCATTTATATTGTGATCATTATGTGTATCGTGAATCTGAGTATACAGAATGGTCAGCCAGGTATCTGGATATCGCTTCTGAGTGGTTGCTTAGGGTATATATTACCCAGTCTGTGCATTAAGACGTTAAACATACCACAACAGTCTTTGGAGAATGTATGAGGACCAGTTTAACGTGACTCTTCCGAGCAATAGTAGTATACAGTACTATCCTAACAATAAGATATCTGAGTTTAGAACGCGGCTACAGATGCCATTGTCATTAGATGGTGAGTGGGAAGTGGGAATCTCAAGCGTGCTATATCCCAGGAGCTGGCTTACTATTACTAGAAAAAGTTACGTACAAAATTAATGCGTGGAGTAGGACAAAGAAGAAGGATGAGGAGGATAATGCCAAATCTGGTATTGTAGCGGATGTTGGTAAACCAACACCTGTTGATCTGGACAAACTCAAAAGAGGGCCGCAGGATGAGCAACCTGGCACTCAGGGGAAAAAGTGTATTTGGCGTACTTTTCTCGAACTTCGCAAATCACATATTGTAAAAATAGCAAAGGGATACTAGCGATGAAGAATATGGTAGACTATATGGACAGATAGAAAATCATCAGAAATTTAAGAATAAAAAAATCTTTCTCAATTTTGATTTACATCACGAGAATCTTGTATCTCTTACGATTAGGCGTAATTATGGTATTAAGTTTGGCCCAGAAGTATCTATTTTAATTGGCTGCAACGAAAAAATACATACAGGACCAGTAGAAATATTAAAATCATTTCGAAAGAGTTGCCAGGGCGGACCAACGACAGCATATATACACTGTGATGTTGTCTCTCACAGCATAGTAGGTGACACGTCAGTACCACTACTTAGAGTGATTCCACTGTCTAGTACTGATGGCGGGAAAGATATATGCCAGTGGACGTTTCCTGATATTCAGTATTGCTCTGTGTCAAAGAACTACATCGATACAATAGGAATACTTATAACTGATAGGTCAGGCTCAAATATACCATTCGAGGACGGAACGACACCGAGTGTACTCTGTCTATATATCAGGCGATGCCGATGAGAGGATTGAGTAATGCTAGTGCCTTGGAGCAGCATTATGCCAGCGGGTTATGGACGTATTCCAGTATTCGTAGCTGCACGATACCAGGTGGGCCATGGATTAGGTAATATCCTAGGTGGACTACTATGCTCAACAATACCTTTCACGAAAACGGTTGCCAAGACAGTAGGTAAACAAGCTCTTAGTGCAGAAGTTGGGCTAGCAGAGGATGTAATGACGGGAAAGAATGTTAAATCCTCATTGAAATCAAGAGTGCATGGTGTAGCCAGGGCTCTGATACCAGAGGCTGTAACAGCTGTAAGTGGAAGATTAAACAAAGCTAAACCAAAACATAAAAAGAGGAGTAATGTACGCAATGCTCAGCCAGCGTGCGACACTGATGAGGAAGGGACGTAATAAACGTCAGAGAAAACACACTGATATCTTCAATTGACTAAAACATGGAACTTAGTCATGGATGTGAGTGTTCAAAGAGCGAGTTGGACATTTTTCAGACACATCCCATACTAATGACATTGGAGTCGGCAAAATGGGAACAGTTTCAACCTGTATCGAGCTTATCAGATTCTGGACTGATCGAGTTTTACATCAGCGGATCTTTGGATAGATATTTAGATCTTATCCAGTCTTACATCTCGATTAAAGTTAAGTTAGTAAAGCTAGATGCAGCAGGTGCCGCGACACGGCTCGCAGTTGATGAAAAGATGGGTCTCATGAATAATCTGCTTCATACGATGTTCTCACAAGTGGATGGGTTTTTTTAATGGAAAACGTGTCAGTGACCCAGACTAAAATTACGCTTACCGCTATTATTTTGAAACATTGCTTAATTATGGAAGCAATTCCACATCCTCGCATCTCCAACTTACTGGATGGCGAATGGATACTAACTTAGGATTTCAAGCACGCAGAAAAATGATGGCTGAAACTAAGACAGTGCAATTAATTGGTAGCATACACACTGATATGTTTCTGCAGGATCGATTTCTGATCGGATCCGTTGATTTGAGAGTACACATGCAGCGGAGTAAAGATGCTTTCCCCATTATGTCTACAGACGATCTCAAACCTAAGCTGAAGTTATTGTCGGCTAACTCATTTATATGTAAAGTTATACCATCCTCTGATCTGTTAGTATTGCACGTTGTTACTCTGAGAAAGACGAGTGCTAAATACCCTATTCATCGTGCGGTATGTAAAACTTTTATGGTACCGAGTGGTGTTATGAGCGTGGATAGAGATAATATATTTATCGGACAGCTTCCTACAAGAGTATTATTCAGTTTTGTACCAAATAACGCTTATAATGGTGTTGTTACTAAAACCCATTCAGGTTTTATAGTAATAAAACTACCTATACTACATGCTATATTAATGGGGAACAGGTGACAACATCACAAATATGCCCATCATTTAGTGATGTCATTTACTCTTCTTCTTCTTCTTCTTCTTCTTTTCGTTCGCTGATCATACCGCCAGTCCTGTACATTTACTCTGATGTCTACTTTTCGCTGTTCATCGGGTACCCGATTGATAAAGCACACGTCAGATATGGCACGACACTATTCGCATGGGATTTTACTCCTGATTTAGCTGATTCAGAGCACCGATACTCTACATGTACTGGGTCATTAAGAGTCGTCTTCCATTTTAGCGAGGCACTACCTGATACAACAAACATGATTTGCTATGCTGAATTTGATAATGCGATAGAAATCGGATCAGACTTTAATGTATTAACAGATTATTAAAAAATGCTGAATAAATTTGAAATAGAGCATCTATTATTCGGTGATGACAAAACTCGTGAACACTACCTCGGAGTTTTTCCAATTGACAATGTAGCCATTCATATTAAATATCGTCCATCTTGATTAGTGATAAACATGCATCCCAGTAATAAAGACGGGCAGCACTTGGTCACGGTTTCTTACACATCGAGGGGAAAAGCAGAATACTTTGACCCTTATGGAAGATGACCTTCAGACAGAAGAATGATATCAAATGTACGCAATGGGTGTCATGCGCGTATTTATTCCTATAACGCTGAACGTGTTCAACCGGCACTGATGACAACATGCGAATATTATTGTGTATATTTCTTATATTATCGTTCTAGAGGTGGAGACATGAAGCATATACTATGGACCCTAAGAAAATGTAACAGAAACGATGCGAAAGTGAAATGTTTAACTCTACGAATGAGAGAAAAGATGCAAAAAATAACAGTGGATAATTAATAACAATAATTATTGTTTCTCACGTATTTATAGAATAATTGATGTCATTAAATGTTGTCGTTAATTTAGTATATTATTGTATTTTCTTATTTTGCTTCGATGTGTCAATAAAATAAAATAAAATAAAAACGTGTATTATTTGATCTCCGCCCCTTATGCTGTTGCTCCAATATCGCATTGCAATATGCACGCATACTAATGGAATGATATCATGTGTATACACATGCGCACAGGGCACACACGCATGTGCACATGGGGCACACACAGGGGCATGCACACATATGGGTGCACATGCACGCATGCATGTGCACAGGGGCACAACATATAACTAGCAGTATCGGAGTCACGCCTAAACCATGATGTCATACACAACCGGCGTGAATCCGAACTAGCGCTGGCTGTGCGCTATTGTTCATAAGTGGGACGCTGCGAGCTATTGTTCTAAATGACCGTCTGTGTGCTATTGTTCATGCAGGTGGCCGCTGGATGCTATTGTTCTAAATCCTGATCAATCGAGATAGGGTCAAATGTCACAATTTACTACCATATAACTTAGTCATAAAATGTTATTTTCTGATTTTTTTCAAATCTAAGCGAATATTTTTTTATATTAATTTGACATAGGAAGTTACAATTCACGCTAGTTTCAAAATATTCAACAGATATACTACTAAGGAATGAACTATATTTTAACATTTTGATTTTTTTCAAACCTAAATCATGGTGGTGGTTTAAGCGAATATTTTTTGATACTAATTTGACATATGAAGCTACAATTTGTGCTAGTTTCAAAATATTCATCAGATATATGACTAAGGAATGAACTGTATTTTAACATTTTGATTCTTTCAAACCTAAATCGTGCCGCAGTGGTAGTTTAAGCAAATATTTTTAATACTAATTTGACATAGGAAGCTACAATTTGCGCTAGTTTCAAAATATTCGACAGATATACGATTAAGGAATGAACTATATTTTAACATTTTGATTTTTCAAACCTAAATCATGGCGCAATGGTAGTTTAAGCGAATATTTTTAAAATACTAATTTGACATAGGAAGCTGCAATTCGCCCTAGTTTCAAAATATTCATCAGATATAATATTTTAACATTTTGATATTTCAAACCTAAATCGTGGCGCAATGGTAGTTTAAGCGAATATTTTTTTAATACTAATTTGACAGTGAAGATTTCGGAGGGACGTGTCTTCAAAAGAACTAGAACTGAAACTTACTAAGATGCTTCTCAATCGATGATGTATCACTTCCACTTACTAACGGAGATTTTTGTAGTATTGCTGCGACAACATCGCCGGTAATAAGATGAAGCGAAATGCGTGCAGTTTGCTCGCCTCATCCGACTGATGGTGAATAGATGATATTTATTCTGAACTGCTGGGCCTGATCTGACTGGACCAAGATTTGCAGTAAGGACTGGGTGTTTCTCCCAGCTCATGTTAGATTCCTAATATATGGACAAACTCTTGTCTTACATAAACGTAAGATTATGAAACTTTATTTATACTATAATACAAACTGGACGAATGGTTGAGCAAGATCGCTCATACAAAGAATACTTGTACAATACGATGTACATAAAACTATCATATCTAAACTAATCTATTTCTACCCTATTCGTATCCTACCTCAAGCTTCGTTAGGCATAGCCATAGCTTGGAAACTTACAATCCTAGCAGCAGATGATCTTGTGAACTGGATGGTTTGGGTTGAGTAACCCGATTGATTTGTTCTGAGAGGAGTACCATCTTTTATAGCTAAAGATTTTGACGTCGCAGTGCTCTGGTCGTTTCCCAGAAATGCACAACTACTCTCAGAACAGCACCTTGACTGGTCCAACAATAAAGTCACCCAATCAATTTCCGCTTATCCCTTCCTAGAGGTTGTGACCTGATAACTAATTAATCCTTCCAACCAATCAGTGATTCCTCCCTCACTTGCTACTGAACAAAACTTGTTCGATATAATTCTTTACTGCAGAGTCTGATTGATCTTGATTGGTTATGACGTCACTCCGACCAATCATACTCTGCCCAATCCTTCCAAGAAGATGGTGCCTCATATACTTAAAGCAGTGGGGACCGATTCTGATTTGATGTGATCTGTCAGCTAACTAACAACATTATGTTATGCCGTGTTGATGCATACCATAAAATGAGTGGTATATAGTTTATCAATAAATTTCGATTCTGTTATGAATTCCTTCCAAATGCTCTAATGTCCATGTCCTGTTCATTATGTACTAATGGAGGAGTCTCGGGAATTATAGGATGCTAGGCACACATGCTGGATGATTCATTACCGGATGGTGTTGTTCTAGCCCATGATCAAATACCAACTGTGTCAGTTAGTCATGTTCAATTTATGTCATCATTTCATGATCCCAATACTAACCACTAAATGTTACTTTATTAAAAAACTACAACTATCAACACCTGCTGAATATAATAAAAGTAGTTGCCTGCTAAGCCGTATACGCGGTGTGGGTTACTAGTATTGCTGGCCTGTTTACAGCTAATTCGCCTATTTTAGTCTAGCCTATCATTTAATTTAGTCGTTAATAGTATTTACTGATGATGCATCCATCTAATAACAATAGCTGATTGACACAAGTTGAAACCGAAAGTGAAACAAAGAATATGTCACGTGATAAGAGTGATTTCCCTGTATGAATATTTATGAGATGCCCACTGAAGACAATATAAACCAGATGGATAAGATCAGAAATGGCTGTAAAAATGCACTATTTGACGATCGCGGTAACGCTGGAATTAAATCAATTTATTGGTGGCATTGTGCAAATATGACACAATGAGATGATGTATATAGCCTAGAGACTGATTTGCAATAATGAAATACTGTGACATAGCAGCTTTAATCTATGCATTAACATGCATATGTCAGAACAAACAATAGCGTATAGCCGGACATTTAGAGTGGACACCTGCATGAGCAATAACTCACAGCATCCACCCGCTCATTTAGAACAATACCTCACAGCGTACACCCACTCATTAGAACAATATACTCCACCCACTCATTCAGAACAACCAATCCAAACACAGTATTTAAATAGGTCAGGAGCTCATTTGCATAACAATAGCTCACAGCGAACCCCTTCACTACTAAGGTATGGCCTCTTGTGGCTCTACTCGCTGCCAATGTCAGCAGCCCCTCTGAAGCTTCAGGATCATATATCTCATGGGTGAGTTTATAGACCTCAATCATGTCTCCTCTCATCATTCTGTACCGCATTGTGGTAATTTTCAGTCTCTTCAGCCTATCTATATAGCTCATGTTGCTTAATGCTGGGACTTGTCTAGATGCTCGCCATTGTACATTTTCTATTCAGACTACATCCTTTTTCAGATGAGGGCGCCACACACATACCGCATACTCTAGGTGAGGTGTCACCATGGCCTGCAATAGCTGCTTAAACATTTTCTCATCTAAGTAAGTGAATGTTCTTCTAATTAGCGCCATAATGCTCGCCTTGTTAACGTGGGATCGAATGTGGCTTGAGAAGGTTAAGTTCATGTCTACAGTGACCCCAATGTCCTTTGCTCTCTACCGTCAATACTTTGCACTCAATAGCCATATGTTTGCGCACTCCTGAAGGGAGTCCAGATCCTCTTGCACCTCTTTTTCATCTTCCTTGCATCTGATTTGCTTGTAGATTTTTGTATCGTCTGCGAAGAGATAACATGTAGATCTTGAGTCAGGGAGATCATTAATGTATATCACAAACAGGATATGCCCTAATACACTACTGTGTGGGATTCCACTTGTTACTGAGTGGTTTTTTTAAACATGTCCATTGAACACGACGCATTGCTTTCTGTTTGAAAGCAAGTCCTGGACCAATTGTATTATATGTTCGCTTAGACCATATTTTCTCAGCTTGCTGATGATTCACCTATTTGGGACGGTTTCGAACGCCTTCATAAAGTCCATATATATATATGGCATCAATTTGTCTACTTTTGTCCCTTCATCCAGTACCTTTAGTAATTGCAATGCTGTTGATCTTCCTTCCATAAAACCAAATTGCCTTTTGCTGAAGAATTTGTTTCTCTTCATATGTTCTATTATTTCTGACTGCACTAGATTTTCCATTAATTTACACATTCACATCGGGAACTTACTGGTCTGTAATTTCCAGGGTAAGATTTGACCCCCTTTTTTTTATAAATTGCTGTAATGGTGGCTGTCTTCCATCTGGTCCTGTCTCCTTATCCATAGATTTGTTAAATATAATAGTCAAGGGCATACACAATCTCTCTTTTTGCTCTGCTAATGCTTTGGGATATACTCCATCGAGACCAGGTGATTTGGTTTTATCTAATCTTAATAGCAAATAGCTTATTTTGGAGACCACATGCCTACATCCGCTGGGAAAATACTGAACTCTGAAATGCCGCTTTTGAGAGGGTCGTGAGCGATCTAGCAAAATCTTAAATCTATGTACATTGATCAAGGGAAGAAAATCCTGCAAATTATAAATGAAAAGTTACCTCCCTTATCACATTCACATCCGGGACTTTCAAACATGGATGCCCCCATGAATGAAAATGGGCAAATGCAAATTGCAACGACATCTAAATTAAGGCCGGATGACGTGCGGGACTTTAACCTTATTGTAGACAGTGTAATAGGAGAGAGCAAAAGGAATCGAACGAATGTGTTGGTTCCGTTAATGGGCGTACCTCAGCTACCGAAATCGAAAGAAGAGCTCGTTATCGCTGCAGCTTTTGAAAGCTGCGCATTCAAATCATTAGCCAGTTGTGTATTAGGCAAGTCAAATGAGCATTACCAGTAACACCTTTAACTGTATTGTCGTTGTCTAACTAATCTGTGTTTCATCGCATTTCTACCCCATACGAAAACTGGTGATTTGTTGTATTATTTATATTGCATGATGGTATGTAGTCAATACGGTCTCAGGTGATTTCGGCAGCCATGTAATTTCGGCAGCCGCAAATATCAATTCGTTTTCGGCAGCCTACTGAGACGCAAATATGGTGCATAAAAACATTACATTTTCGGCAGCCTCTTACATTATTACATTTTCGGCAGCATGTTTAACATCGTTATATTGCTGTAAAATATTGTAATGTTATGAATGTTATTAAAATTGTTTTACCTTACCGTTACCGGCGATCTGTATAAGTCTGTCTATGTCTAATAATATTTCCTTTTTTAGGTTAATCCCGTGATTAAGTAACCATAGATCTGAAATTCATAGACCTCATTTTAATTGATGTTTGAAATGTTGAGTATTTTAAAATAATATTTTCAATTTCCAGTGGAATCGGTTTCAAAATATAGAACAGTTTTCCTGCATAGCTGTCATAAATTTGAGACACAAATGTTTATATGTTTAATAGGTTTCGGTTAGTTCGTTTCATCTAATATATACACATATTTATTTATTTGTATATAATATGTATACATATTGATTACTCACGACTCTCGCCACGAAAAGGTCAGCCAAATTGAGAGCCAGGTTAGTATGAACAAGTGCATGAACGTGCAAAGATAATTTCGTGAACCATTTGAAAACACATTATTATTTTTTATTATTATTATTATTATTATTATTATTATATAGTTAGGCGTAGACCACGTTATCATTATCTCTGAAATTAAAAATATTATAATACGATAAATGATTCAATATCTTTACTTTATTATTATTATTATTATTATTATTATTATTATTATTATATAGTTAGGCTACCACGTTATCATTATCGCTGAAATTAAAAATATTATAATACGATAAATGATTCACTATCTTTACTTTATTATTATTATTATTATTATTATAACTGACTAGCATATTTTAGAGACCATATTTAGGTGGTCATTTAATGAATACACGAGTGTCTATGTGCGTACACGTTCGTCGCCATGTAATATGGTGAAATCTGAATTTGAATATTTTGAAAATAAATTCCTTGTTACTAAGTAGCGTGCGTGTGTGTAAACTCGCATTACTAATCAATACCACTTGGCAATGTGATCCACCAGTGTTGAATACCTGTTCCAGTCAAATTTTTTCCTAAAAATCTAGCAGGATTTACATTTGTCAATAATTGATTTTCTTTTCTTTAGATAGCTGTTTGTTGGGATAGGTTGAATAATTGTGTAAATATTTTGACCGGACGCTGTTGCTGCCAATACCAGCAACAGGTTCCAGTCAAATTATTATTTTAAATATCCACAATTCCTTTAGATTTATATATATATGGTCGCGTACGGTGTGACCGCGCGTACAAGGTGCGTGAAATTAAATTTTGTTACAATTAATTAAAATGGTGAATATTTTGAAATGAATTTGTCTGTTAAAGGTTATTTGCTTACAAGGTATGTACGTCATACTGAAAGTAGTTGCTGTGCAAGCGGAATGTGTTGTTCATTCACGCAAGAGATCGCATCTTAACATTTTTGGCGTTAAGATAACAGCAGGGATTATAAACTGAGGATATTGTTATCACCCACCGAGTCTAGCTAGCATGGGCTTTAATTGCAGGAAACCATTACAATGGTCGGAATACACACAGACGTGGATTACAAATACACATGTACAATAGAAAGAGCCCTAACCAACCAGCTTTAAGAAACAATGTCAACAAATCAAAATGCCCGTGCAATTGTTGGTCGTACTTGTGATTCGGATCGTTTGTTAGTCTGTATTAATCTTTCGACCACTACAGACGTAACATGATAAGAGTTTCTTGCGGACTTTCGAATTTATTTATATTTTCTAACGAGCATCTCCAAATTTGCTTCAAACATTAGCTATTTGGTAGATCTTAACGAAAATTGGAGGAAATCTACTCCAAGTCTCAACCCGAAAAATTATTTTCAAAATTATAATTTTCATGTGATACACAAATTACATGATACATTGATTTTCCAAATTGACGTTGCTTTTCAAATATGTTACGCCTTAAATATTCTAGAATTTTTTTGCCATAGCCAGTTAATAACATACAATTGAACTAAAATTTGTATTGATTAGAGGCCAATCACTTTATTAAAGAAGGATCGATATAGGCCTATGTCTTTATTTCAAAATAACATGAAATTATATTTCACACGTCTTCGTCACGGTGCTTGACTTTCATTGCAGCAACTGGCTCTTAGTTCGTTTTGCTCTTAGAGTCGGCATGGCTGAAAAAACAAGCATAATAAAATTTGTCAAGCGGTAATTAGCTATGGATTTCAGTCTATCAGAGTCGATATAACAGAAACATATACTATTACTATATAATACACACGTATAGTATTAGTATATATTTCTGTTATATCGACTCTGTTAAAGCGACATAGATATAGGGTAACATATAGGTAACACAGGGATAACAATAAAACACACACTAATATAGGCTGCCGAAAACGGGCAACCGAAAATGTACTCCAAGCTGCCGAAAATGGTTGGCTGCCGAAATGACTATACACCGTCAATACGTACCGTAGCAAATCTGTACATGGTGACGTTATTCGGTAACCTATTTGTGGACATAAGCTGTCTCGGAGTTACGGCGTCGCAAAGAATTATGGGTAATGTCAAAGGTCAAAGCACATAAACAAATCTCTCGAGTCTGACAGCTCTGCGATTATGAATGCTACGCTACGAATTTTCCTCCTCATACCTGCATGTTTTATGGTGTTCTGTGTGAACTTCTTAGCGACAGCTTGATATGGAATCATATCAAGATATTTATGCGGCAGAATTAGAAAATCAAATAATATTTACGCAACTGGAGGCTGAAAACAACGCAGTCAAGCACATTCGCCCCGGTGCCAATTCGGCCCATTGATTAGCAGTTACGATTATAAGTGGATTCACACTAGTGTATTTTGCATAAATTCAATAAATAAATGTAGTTGTTATATGTATTTTAGAAGTACAATTACAATATGCTTATTTTTAAGTCTGTAGTGTCAGCGATTACGTGAGACTGACAGTGTAGGCTTACGTATGAACACCAGCTTCATAGTTAGGCCTATATAGTTTGTGTGTATGGTACTACGCATACTTGGGTCTTACAATTTCATTGTTCTAATATTCCCAATTTAACACTATAATCCTCTAGTCTCCTAAAGGCACGGCTACCTAATGTAATCATTCAATGTAAATACGTGTGCGTAGATTGCGCTATCCATTGATAAAGGAATTGTCCCAAACAGAGTATAATTGTGTTTATCATATTATCCATAAATAAACATCAGTCAAACAGACCACTCAGGCAGGCAGCCAGGGCAGGGCAAGCAATCAGGCAGCACAGGAAGGCAGGCAGCCAGGAGAGGGCAGGTAGGCAATCAGGCAGGCAGAGGAGGGCAGGAAGGCATCAGGCAGCCAGGGGAGGGCAGGCAGCCAACCAGTGCTGGCAGTCAGTGAGGACAAGCAGGTAATCAGACAGCCAGATCAGGGCAGCAAGGGCATGGCACGTCAGCCATGCAATCAGGCAGCCAGGGGAGGACAGGAAGGCATGCAGACAGTCAGGCAGCCAGGGCAGGGCAAGCAATCAGGCAGGGAGGGCTGGCAGGCAATCAGGTAGCCTGTGGCAGGCAGTCAGTGAGGACATGACAGGTAGCCAGAGCAGGCATGCAGCCAGGACTGGGCAGGGCAGGGCATGCAATTAGGAAGTAATCAAGGCAAACAGGTAATCAATATGGGTATGAAATTTAAAAAAATGTGTATATAATACCCGGCGACAGTCAAACAACAATATAGGTTAACAATATGGGGCATATACGAAAATAGGGTATTTCGTGTTAGCCATATGAAATGTGTTTTATAAACATGCAGTGATTACTACGTAAGCATATTATTTTTATGAAGCGAGATGTTTGCAAAAGGTTTATTTAGCTGAAAGCACCGTAAAAGCCATGTGATTATTGCTAAGCGAAGGCACACAAAGTGGTTTGTTTATGCGCTTTGACCCTTGACCTGACATTTGCTGCACATGCACATTCGGAACTCCGAGATAGCTTATTTTGTACCTTAATTTTGGAGAATCTGTACCTAATCTATTGGATATTCCGTATCCGGAACCGAATACCGAATGTTTACCAACATAGACCCAGCTACATTCACGCTCTTGTACAAGTCTCGGCAATATCGTCTTTCTATCTCCTACATAGGATTTCAATGGACTTCGGGTTTCTGGTTTTCACTTGAATTATAGCTTGAAATACATAAATACAATGTTTCTATTCACTACAACGATGGGAATAAGCAAAGATATTTAGTTTTGTAGCTTTTTCCGTTGAATGGAAAAAGCTACAAAGCAAAATAAAGTGGAAAAACTGAAGTTACCAGTTTTCATAGGGGGATAGAAAGACGATATTGCCCAAGTCGGCAGTGAAACCTATCCTAGAATACTGCAACTCGGCATGGTCACCAAGACTGAAAAGGCAATCACAAATATTAGAAAGAGTTCAACGCCAAGGAACAAAACTCGTCCCGCAAATCAGAGAGTATAGCTGCACGGAAAGACTTGAAGCCCTAAATCTAATGTTACTGAAATATAGACGGTTTCGAGGAGATTTAATGGAGATCTATATAATGTTGATTAAAGGCCTACTTTTTCGAACCATCCAGTATTACACAGACCAGAGGTTATAGGTTCAAGCTCAACATAAAACGCCGCAACAAAGATAAGCACTTTTTCAACAGCTACGATTGCCAAAGCAACAACAGTCGAATCATTCAAGGACAAACTAGATATCTACTTCAAAGAATGAAGTTTGACTGAACAGGCCATACATATACCAGCCCATCATAGTCATACTGCAATTCCGCAATTACAGTGGACTGATCTAGGAGTAGTCTGTGTATAGACAGGAACAAGCTCAGTAGCAATTCCAATAACCAGTAGATTCATCTCGGCTTCCACGTCCACACTTTTGTGGTTGCATGAAGAGACACTGGCGTAGAGGAGACTCGGATAGCGATGAACACAGAAAATGAAAACAACAGCAATAAGACAAACCATGGCCTGCACAAGACAGCATGCAAACAAATGCTAGGCACAGCAGGGTGTAACCATGAGTGTAGGCGGCACACCGCAGCTAACGCAGAAAATACCCATCTGCACCACAGTATTTCCACCAATCAATGTCAACCCTTGCCACTCTGATGTCAGAATTTTAAACTTCAAATTAATTTAAGAGATGAACTGTGTTAATTTTTCGGCAAATTTGGTGGATGATGTTGCGCTCATGGACAGCAACATCATCAACCAAATTGTTGGAAAGTGTACACCAGTTTCTTTGTTATTGACACAGCAAAAGATAGAATATTGACATCAGAGTGGTAAGGGTCAAAGTCTAAAATCTAATGATTTCGAGGAGACTTAATTCAGCAATGCCAGTCAAATCATTCAAGAACAAACCAGAAATCAACTTCAAGGAAAGAACTTTTGAATTAGACTGAACAAGCCATGCTACAACAAAAACTCTTGAGACAATAACAAGCCAATGGCTTATGCCTCGTAAAATGATGACGATGTTGATGATGATGATGAATGGTCAATGGGTGTGTAGGGTAGGGTATTATCAAACCGTGGTATCTGTGTTTAAGCATGTCCTACTGGAAAAGTACTTGTTGGATTAAAAAATGTTTTAGTACATAATGAACGTATATTCATTCTTTACTTCCACCTACAATTTTTAATAAATATGTCAAATAGTTATGCCACAACTTGTAAATTTGTCTTCAGATCATGTGATTTAAGCTTCAAAATGGCTGCCATCCTTAATTTTTAGCAGGCATATCTTCAAATCCATATTTAAACAGAAAAATCTAAGCGGAAAGCAATAAAAAGTAAACTATGCAGTGTTTCTCATGGCATCTAAATTTTTGGAGGGCCCAGGGACCCCCACACCTAGAAATCTAGGGGTCCCAATCTGAAATCTGGGGGTCCCCAACTGATATTTGGGAGTCCCATGTAGTTTTTCTCATCCATGCTAAAATAAGAGAGTACCATTGATGCACAGCTATGAATTCTGGGGGTCCCATGCTAGATTTGGTGGGTATGTTTGTGCAAATACCTATAAACTAATTAATATTTAACAATTATGCACAATTTTTAGGCGTCCCATCGGACCCACTACCACAACTTTTGGGGGTCCCCAGTTGAATTTTGGGGGTCTGTACCCCCAAAAAGACCCTATGAGAAACCCTGAAACTGTGTCTCGGCTAAACTAATTTATTTTACCAATGCTTTTATTTATAGCGAGATTAATGCTCTACAGAAATTTGTATTGATTACTGTGTCCTGTTACCACGGTTTGATAAAACCCTCCTCAACTTGAAAGTAGACAAATTTGATCATGACATGGCAATTTAAAATTGATATTGTAGGAGACTCATTAGGACTTTCAGAATATGAAAAGAACACTTAAAGCTATCTGACACTGCCAATTGCTTATAGTGTTGTAGAGTATTTCCTTTAAAAAATTTCCGTTAAATCACAAATTTTCCTTAACTACCCCAGTTTGATAGTACCCCATCCTACTGAATATCCAATACCTTAGAGGTGAATCCATTACATATTATTAGGAGATAATATACTTATTCACGGAGCTAATCTTTACTCGAAATTGGCCATTGGCAAAAATCAGAAATGGTATAATTGACAACACTATGAGTTAGTTATTAATTGATTTTGAGCGATCTAATAACAATTCTACCTACAATACATTTCAGCAATAAATTAACACATTTCCAACATAATTGGATTGGGAGATATTGCTGACCTTCAATTATGATCAGAACACACGGATTTACAATTACGGTGGTACAGTATATCCAATTAGTTATGTACGGAATATCCAGATTTAGGGTACAGATTGCCCAAAGCTAGGGTACAGATTCTCCAATAGGCTAGGTACGGATTGACCAGTACGGTTTGGTTTGGCTACAGAATAACTGGTATTCTTTCGCATCAGTCATTCATAGCTTTTCAAGATTCACCGTTGCTTATTTCATATTAGTTATTGACATGAATACTTACTGAATGCAGACATGCCATTCACACAATCAGCGTTTGGTCAAGCCGGTCAAAAGGGCTTTCATGTGACGCGTCTATTTGCAGGCCAAGAGAAGACTATTTTTGAAAATTTACTACTGTAATCCCTGCAAATGGACACTCACTCAGAAAACTGTTTTCTAATGTGGGGAAATGATTAATACTAATATGAAAATAGGTGTTGCCTATAGGCGAACGCAGACATCGTTTATTGTTTAAATAAATAGGACTAATTTGTATATGGTCGAAATGTCCTAAATATGTATATTCATGTATAGTACATTTGAAGCTAATTATTCATCACACTTGGAGGGCATTCTGGAAAATCCAGTCCCCGATATTCACAACAACTTAGGCTTATTGTCAGCAATACTCGCTAGCAGAGTTGCATCTTTTATGTACAGCATTAACTTGCGCCAGTCCAATGAGGTTATAAAATTTGTAACGACGTATCACGTTGCTCATCGTCATTGGAGGAAATACAAACAAGTTTGTCGTAACAATGATGTCATAGAGAAATATCATCCGCTAAAAACTTCAAATCACGTTTATCAAGTCATAAGCAACAAAAAATGGGAATTAATGCATGTCTACAAGTAAATATGTGAATGCACATTCCATCCAAGTGCGAAATACATGGTAGCAAGCCTTAAGTTTCATGTTACCCCGCTAAATGCATACACAATTGACAGCCACAACATTCCACGGCCATAGTGGGTGTCTGGGTGTTAAAAATATACGAGACAATGAACAATACAGCGTGTTTGCAATTACACATGCATAAATAATAGGAATACATTTATGGCTTTTACCTGGCCTACTTGATATCTTTTTACAATCTGAAGGAAATGTACGCTATTCCGTAATATAGCAATATCACACAAAATTTGGATATTGAAAATGCGGAGCAGGTTGTCCTAAATAAAACTTGGGGATCACGCACATAAATTATCGTGACCGGAAACCATGCTTTCTCAATCGCAAGTGTGACGTACAGTAGTAAGCTATTTTTGGAGAAATATGATATTGGACTGTTTGTTGTTTGATACTTTGAAAACCAACAATAAGAAAATATATAACTGTCAATTTAAAATTGACCAAGATAGAGATGGGTACTTTCTATATATAACTGATTGCGACGTCCCAACACTGCCTATTGGTATCTTTAATGTGAAGGATCGATTCCGCAGAAAAAATATGTGATTGTGGCGTGTAGAACAAGTACATCTTTATTTGACCATGGTCTAATGGAATTTTGAATTATGTCCTAACTACTAAAGAAAGGGTCAGAAACGAGTCATGGTTCTTTAGAGATCTGGTGGGATGAGAGAGGGTATGAATATGGGTTGATTACTGACGACAAACAAATTTTATTCAATTAATTTCAAATTTAATGAACTAAACATTATGATACTCAGTGACATGCAAGATTGGATAAAGTAAAGAATTGTATAAATTAATATATATGTATATATCACAGTGGCACAATGCTTACTAACTATTTACTCAATTTTATCCCCATTTCCAGGTTATATCTCCAGATCCATACAGGCCAAACAGCTCAATGAACTGAGCATCTGAAGCATCTCGATATCTTGTATTGCTACGCAAATGACATTTACCAGATTGAACTTGAGCTCATGAAATATCACAGGGCCATAAACCTGATTGCACCTAAACTAGTGCCTGATGTGACATATCATAGCACCATTGAACACAATCAACCAACTGAAATTAGTGACCCTAGGGTGAATTTACAACCCTCAACCAAACACCCCTGCCACTAGGGTTTATATCAAGCTCCAGCTCATTTACTTCTTTCTGGTTGCTTCTCGCGCTATCACCGACCACTGCAACAGCAAAAACACATCTGTAACACTCTTATTTTATGCCAAAATCTGTCTCAGTTCCCAGAACACAGCCATTCAAAATTCAGAAGCAATGGTATAACGCCTGTGCTAAAAAAGTAGGAATTAGTTCCAGCAACAAACTAGTTTCTATCCCCACGAAACACCAGGGTTTTTTCCAGAACCAATCAAACCCCCGATTTACCCCAAATATATCTAATCACACCACTACATGGCAAGTTCACTCCCTGAACCCATCCATCCCAGCTTCAACTGATCAGGTGTTCACTAACCCTTTGTTAAGGAATTCGCATAAATTGCTACATGTATGCACCATTCAAGAGTCATAACTCGCAAAATTCACACAAGTGATTAGAATTGCACAGAATAAGCTCCCCTACACCGTACACACATTCAAAGCTTTACTGACATCCATAGAATTCCCTCTGCCGTGCAACTGAATAGCCCAACAGGGTAACCGTAAGTGAGTGAGATCACTGATCAAACCCTGTCATGATTTCACACACAAGGTATATGTAATTTAGCCTGGTTTCCTGTCTCATTTTTGTTGATTTTTCCTCATTACGCGTACGTACATGTTATCTATATACTTTCACTTTGTTCGCTATAATAGCGTAAAAACTTCTGACATGGCTAATGGTCCAGGAGAGTGCCATAGGCCCTTGGGCTTCTTGTTTTAATTGGACATTTACACAGCAATGGCCTATCAGATCTCAATGAAACTACAGAAATTCACTATAACGTGTAGGGATGCAATCTGAATCATCACTCATTGTCACTAGTTTAATGTTTGGGAACTTTTACTATTTTTATCATGGTTTGGGACTGGGAATATTTTTCATGTTTTTTGGGTTACGGTTATTAATTTGCCTTTGTTTTCAGCTTCAACAAGGGCTCATCGGATTCCATTGAAACTGCAGAAATGTTTCATGGCATGCAATGATGCAATCTACATCATCACGAGTGAATTTTGGAAACCTTTCCTATTTTTTGACAGTTTACGACTTAGAATATTTTTCATGTTTTTGGGCAGCACTGGTTCATTGGATTTCAATGTTCTACGCCATACAATCCGCATCATCACTAGTTTGAATTCTGGGAGCTTTTCATTTTTTTTCACGGTTTTGTAATTAGACTATCTCCATGCCTTTACAGGCGAGACATTGCATGCTTCAGCTTTGTTGTTAAATTTATTTATTTATCTAGATATATCTTAAATTCTCTGTATTTATTTAGTTATTTAGAAATATTTAATTATCGCCATGCAAATCCTTTCTCCCTCCCATTTTCACTTCCTCTCACCTTCTTCTTTCTCCCACCCTCTCACCCTCCCTCCCTCACTCTCCATCTTTCACTCCGTGTCTCTCTCTCTCTCTCGAGGCTCCTAGAGAGGGAGGGAGAGAGAGAGAGAGATTTGCCTGAAGATCAAGAAATAAATAAATAATAAATTTATAAATAAGGAATTAAATAAATAAGTAAATAAATTATTAAATGATTATTTCATTGTACATTGCCAAAATAAATAAATGATTAACTAAGTAAATTACTTTAATTATTATTGAATAAGTTTGCTGTCTAGTCTTTAAGAACCTGAATCGGAAAACTTAATTCTTTTAATTGAGGTTTCGGTTGATTATCAGCTCCTCATTTTTCGTTGTTTCTGACCAGTAGATCATCAATTATTGTGTCTTCCAAATCCGGTAACAATTCCGGCTCTTAGTATTTCGTTAAATAATCTGTCAGAGTGGTAATTTCTAGGCTTGCTTCATTTCAGTTTGTTCACTTAAAATCACTGCGGATTGTAGAAATTGGGTTTGAATAAGTTTATATATGTCGTTTAATATTTATCCTTTTTATAAAATTCAGTTTTCATACCATAAACATTCAGACTCAATCTCTATCGTCCCCAATGACTTTAAGCAGCAGGATGTGCTGGAAACATTTGTGGTACAGTTCAGTTGTGTAGATCCCGCCTCTTCATTAGGCGCAGCAGGAAAATTCTGGTATTTTAGTTAAACAGAAACATTGCCAAAGTTTTTATACCGCAATTACATTCATCATTGTCAATAAAATAGTGTAATCATGATTAATTCTTGTAATAGAGTCGATTAACGTAAAGCACAACGGGTTCATTTGTAGTATGCCCCAAATATAGATAGTGACATAATTAATTCCGGATGATAACTCAAGTTCTATTGAAGGATTCTTGACCAATCTGGGGTTAGAGGTTGTCCTTTGTGTTCTGAAGAACTCTATCGATTTTGGAGTCAAATGGTCAAGGCCGCAGTGACCCAATTAATGACATTATATTGCATTTCTGGATCATACTCAAGTTCTATTTAAGGGGTCTTTAACAATTTTGGGTAGGGGTTTCTGCTTGGCAGAATGGGTGGGGGGGGACATACTTTAGCAATCTCTCATTATCGTTCTTTTTTCATTATCAATGTCAACGCTGTACTGCACTTCTGTGAAGATCACTGACTGTAATGTTCTAACTAACTTCTGTTAGATTGTCTTAGAAGATTGTCTGCCTGCACCATATGCTGGATTGAATAAGCTGCAAATTCTAAATGTTACTTAGCCCTTTAACATTCAAAATGGCTCCTGCAGTTGGCGGTGGTCTTGGGAAATGTCCATTTGCAGACCAAGAGAAAACTATTTTTGCAAATTTATCACTGCGATAACCGAGCCAGTCATTCTAGTGAAAAAATTTCAAAAATGTTCTTGGTCAGCAAATCAACATTTTCTATGAAAAGATTAGAATTTTCTGGAATAAATTTGAGGATTAAAGGGTTAATGCATCCATGTGAACAATGAAGGAATCCGATCTGTCACTTAAGTATATGATGGCATAGTCAGATAGGTCACTTGTTAGCTCATGTGACATTCAAAATGATGTCTAGCGACAAAATTTAAAAGTATGTCACAAAAGTATCCGAAGAATTTACAATTTATTATACATTCTTTTGAATTTTTTCAAACTAATTTGACCGAGCTGGAGCTGTTGCTTCCATAGGCAGTAACAGCTCCCAGACAAATTAATTTCAAAATGTTCGCCAACTTACCTGTATAACTACCAAAAAATAGGAATTTTGTGAATTCAGGGTACAGGTATATAAACTGATGCCAACATAAGTACTGATGACATGACAGGTGGTGCCTCTCGCAGATATCCTTCAGATGTGCATACTTTTGTTTGATCTAATTGTTGTCTGTAAAACTTGTTTGGCAATGGCTGTCAAACTGGAACATGCGACACCGGTGTCATTAATTTAACATGCACATTGGTCAGCACTCTGAAGTTTCCCAACAATAACATGAATGAAAGGTGGACGGCATTTCGTTCTGCAGAATTCCTGTTATTAACCTTTAACACTCATATCAGCCAAAGACGGCTTCGGCAGTGGTCTTGAGAAATGTCCATTTGTAGACCAAGAGAAGACTATTTTTGAAAATTTACCACTGGTATGACTGGCTCGATAACCGAGTCAGGCATTCCAGTCGTGAGTTTCAAAAATAGTCTTCTCTTGGTCTGCAAATGGACATTTTCTTTGAGAAAATTGATATTTTCTTGAACGAATTCGAGGGTTAAAGGGCATGTTAATGGTCTTTCATTTCACTAATACAAGTATATTACTTTCTTTTATCAGGTTTTGGTGTTGGTGCTGCTTTTGGCCTATTCACTGCTGGAGTTGATCCCATGTCAAGTATGACTACTGAGACACCTTCCACTAAACTGGTGTTACGTGAAATGAAGGCACGCTCACTGTCTTATGGAAAGAACTTTGCTGTTATTGGCTGTATGTTTGCTGGCACAGAATGCTTACTTGAAACAGTAAGTTCACTTCTTCGGGTTCAGAACATATGTTATTGTGGAATAAATTCATCTCTGGATATGGTGAATTTGTTACATGAAATTATATACTTACTCCGAAGACCCTGAGATTTACTGTTCTACTTTTACAGTAACCCCTATCTTAAATGCCAATCTTAAGGCACAAAAACAAGTGTTCCCATTAACAGGATTAAACATGTAGTCTCTCTAATACTGTCACTGATGAATTCCTCATATCTCATTTTCAAGACAACCATACAGGAAAACTGTCTAATATTTTGAAATTCATTTGACTGGAAGCCATTACTGCCTAAGGGAGCAATGGTTTCCAGTCAAATTAATTTCAAAATATTCAATAGAATAAGTTTTATAATGTAAAGAATATACTTTTTCTGGGATTTGTCGCCGAAAGGGTTAATACATGATACATAGGGTTGGGCGATATTGCTCAAGGCATGATGATATCGGTATCTCATTAAAATACCGCGGTATCACGATATATCGTCATTTGGGTGGAGTGTGGAGTTAGGGTGTAAACATAGAATAACATGTATTTCAAATTGGTGGTGTCTACATGTTATTTTCATTAAATTTGTTGCATTGAAACACCGTAAATTGAGATCGCCATGATTGCCATTTCCGCATATTTAATACACAAAATTCCACACTTTGACACCCTTCAATATACAGTTTAAAGCAACGAATGCAATCCAACTAACCGTATTCATCACAAATAAGAAAAATAAAGGATTTTCTTCTGTTCTTGTGTTGTATTTTGTGTTATCTTTACCTCACAACAACTGTCAAAAGATTGAGCAAGGAATACGCATTAACTTCATTGCGCAGAAAGGAATTCTGCTGAGCGAAAGCTGATTGGCCGCCGTATCATACTTGAGCCAATCAGAATTCACACTGCAGAATTCCGACAGCTGTTATCACGCCCGCCGCTAGCGTAGACGATGCAAATTAATAAAATAACACTGCATGATTTTGAACGAGAACCAGCGTGAAGACTGGAAACAATTATATCAGATTTTATTTGGTCTGTAATATTAAATACTAATTTGCCGCATTGTAGACCTATTAAAATTCGCTCACTACTTAGCGGTCCTATCCATTGATCTCAAGGCGTAGCCGGGATGTGTGAAATTAACCCAGTTGACACTGCAGCCAAAACTGCCACAACAGATTGAAGACTGGAAATAATTAGGCCTAAATTATTTATTTTAAGGCTGTTTCTCACTTAGAATAAATCTGTAATGTTATATGTGGAATGAATTTTGATCTGATTCATTTAAAAATGCTAAATATATTGTATAAAGTTACATAAAAACGTATAACGGTAAAGCAAGAGATTAACTTCCCCCTCACCGACCGTTCCAAGCTGTGGTATTGATAAGGGATTAAGTGTGTGTGGTTTCCTATCGACCTAAAAAGTTTTAAAGTTTAAATCTTTCACGGTCAGAAGAATGTTTAACCATGCAGATCAATGACTAATGGATTGACCTGTAGTAATGACGCCATCAGATTGGAATGTGGGTGGTGCAAATGGTATTCCCCACTGACTAATACTCAGAATGAGGCAAGAAAAAACATGGCGTCGTCTATTTATGTAATTATAAAAAGTGAACAACAAAGGATTATTTTGTACTTTAAATCATTTTATTAGCGCAAACAAACCATGAATTAAATGAACACAGATTATTTTGGAGTTTATTAAGTTTTTATTACCTTAGACAAAGACTGGATTATTACTTAAAGACTATTACTGGACCGAATAGAGGTAAGAGTATGACATTTCTAACTTAGTTATTTATATTATACTCACAGTTAAAAGTGCAATATCGTCCTGTCGATATTAACGATACTTACGATTTTTCGAAATTATGACGATTTCGGTATCGGTATTCGGTATATCGCGATATTGATGATAATGTTGAAAAATCGCCCAACCCTAATGATACATGTATGCATTTTGATGGTGAAGGATACATATTCATTCAGGACCATAATTACCTTTCTCATATACTCTAACCTGCTTATTATCTCAATTACTGCAGCAAGTAAGACCACATGCTTGGTGCGCCTTCTAGGCAATCCTTTCATCCTCTCTTATAACACCTCAGCTCTGATTGGCTGTCACGGTCATCTGGTCTCATAGTCTCTAGCGCAGTGTGTCTGTACAAGATCTACTCTTTCCACATCTGGGATTGGCTGAATAGTTTTATAGCAATGTGATTCCTTGCCATGTGATGTCGCACATTAATATTGCGATTCAATGATGTCATACTACTATTAGGACACAAATATGGCAGGGGTCCCACTAGATGTAGATATACTTTGTCCTGACCCTGGTCTACGAAGTGGAGTCCGTGTAACAGTCTACTCATCTCCATAAGTTGTTTTACTGCTGTGCAGCGAAGATATTCTTTATTAGCTCAGCTGGCCTGAAAGGCCAAGGGGGCTTATGCCATGGCGACCGTCCGTCGTCCGTCAACTTTTCTTTTAAACAACTTCTTTTCAAGAACAACTGGGCCAATTTCAATTATATTTGGCAGGAAGCATCCTTAGGACATAGTGATCCAAGTTTGTTCAAATGAAGCTGATTGGCTAATATGGCCGGTGGCCATCTTGGATTTTGGCCAATTTTAGGAAATGTCTAAAAATCCTCTCCGAAACCGCTTGTGGAATCATATTCAAAACTCTTGAAACATCATCTAGGGCAAGTGGTAAGCCAAGTTTGTTCAAGAGGACTATTAACCAAATGGTTTGGTGGCCATCTTGGATGACATAGTTTTCCCGAAAATTACTTCTCCAGAACCACTGAAGGGGATCAAGCCAAAATTTGGGAGATATGATTAAGGACTAAGCGCCATTAAAGTTTGTTCAAGGGAAGTTGATCTGTCAAAAAACATGGCCGCCATGGGCCAATTAAAATGTATGGTGTTAGGCGGCCATAATGGATTTTTTTATCGGATGGATTTTGACGCCAAAATTGGTTTTATATATGTTTTTTGGATATTCTGAGCTCAAATTTGCCATTTTCGAAACTCGAATCAGCGGTTTGGTGGCCATCTTGGATTATTTTCCCGCCATAGGCTCCCATACTAAAGCAATGGGAAATTTAAAATGTGTTCTCGAGAACTACTGGGATAATTTCAATTATATTTGGCAGGAAGCATCCTTAGGGCATAGAGATTCAAGTTTGTTCAAATAAAGCCAATTGGTCCGGCGCCCATCATGTATTTCGACCGGTTTTTAGAAACGTCTTTAAAAATCTTCTCCGAAACCGCATGTGGGAATGATGCAAACCCCATGAAATATGATCTAGGGCAAGAGCTGAACCAAGTTTGTTCAAGGCAACTTGATTGGTCAAATGGTTCTGCGGCCATCTTGGTTGACCTAGTTTTAGCCAAAACGACTTGTCCAGAACCGCTGACCACCAAAAAACATGGGCGCCGAGGGCAAATCAAAATATAGCGTATTTGGTAGACGTATTAGATTTTTTTATTTTATGGATTTTGACACCGAAATTGGTTTTGTGTGGGTTTTTTTGTATTCTGAGCTAAATTTGGCATTTTTGAAACTGTCGTATCAATGGTTTGGCAGCCATCTTGGATCAATTTCCGGCCATAAGCTCCCATACTAAAGCAATGGGAAACTTAAAATGTCTTCTTGTCGAGGAACGTCGTTAGGGCATAGGATCCAAGTTTGTTCAAATGAAGTTGATCGGCCAATGTGGCCGACGGTCATCTTGGATTTTGGCCGATTTTAGGAAAGGTCTTTTAAAATCGTCTTTTCCAAAACCGCTGGGGGAATTGATTCCAAACCCATGAAACATCACCTAGGCCAAGAGGTAAGCCAAGTTTGTTCAAGAGGACTTGATTGAGCAAATGGTTCAACAGCCATATTGGATGACCTAGTTCTCCTTCGATCAATACTTACCATTCTATTACTTCTGATAATAAGCTATCCTGATAGCTGGCTCTAGGAATCTAGACTTAGTAAGCTTTACCGGCTCCTGGAACCGGGTACCCGGTCCCAACAAATGGGTACCCTTCTGCCAGTGAGGCTCATTCTTGTTTGCATAGCAACTAGAGCACACATGCTTTCTTTGCATTTGGAAATATCTTAGTGAATTTAAAGTTTTTGCAAGTCATTTTCTGTGCCTGTGGTAGCTGTTTTTTGCTTCAACGATTATTGGATTATCATGGAAGGAGCCGTTGAATCTCAGGTTGTATATTTCCATGTTATTCCATGGTTGTAAAAAGACTTAGGTGTATATAAAATTTTGTCTGTGTCGCATGTTCCAATTTCTGACCCCGAATCTGGGATGTGTGTTAACAATGAAATATGCCAGATTGGTCGCCTTCCTTTAATCCCAACAGGCGATTGGCAGATATGAAATGAGGTGTTGGCTATACAGTGTTTTTAACATGAAAATCGGCTGACGTCGTTCTCCATATTATCCGAGCGGGTGACGTCACACCCGGGTTTATTCTCAGATTTTTATGTGAAGAAAATGTTTCATTAATTCGCGCATCTTGTTCTGGGTGCTGCGTACTTCATTTGTACCAGAAAACCTTGGAATTTTCAAGTTTTGCGTGTTCTCACGATCTGTTTGCAATGATCAGTGGTTTCAAAATTCTTGATTAAGATGTGTGGTTTGCGGTTTTACCGTGTTTTACAGCAGTTTGTTTACATTTAGTTGTTTTCTTCACATATCGTTTTGGCCTTGGTTTGAGAGTATAATTTAAAATTTATTGTTAAATATACCACGAAAGCTATTCGATATGGTTCCTGGTTCCGTTTATACATCCGTCAGGATCAGTATATGGGTGTATTCATGTCTGCTTCGTTCTTGTCATCATAATCTATCAATCTTTGCTGTAATGTTGCGGGGTGGTGTGCTGGAGGGCTACAACTTATTTATGGTCAAAATTTTTGAAAATAATTTGTCTGCCTTCCATTGTTGTTTCATTCCGCTTGTTGCTTATTTTAGGTTTTGTGCTTATTTTATAGGCCAAGCCTACTATAGGCCAAGACTATTTTTGGTGATTGTGACTTTTTTAACGGTTGTGCCAGTTTTGGCGGCTTGTGACCGGTTTTTGGCGGCTGTGATAATTTTTACCGGTTGTAAGTTTTTTGGCGGCTGTGATAATTTTTGGCGGTTGTGCAACTTTTTGGCGGTTGAAAAAACGTTTTGGCGGTTCAGGATTATTTACCAGTTGTAGGTCATTTTGGTAAAGAATTTCCAAGGGTTTCTGACGGTCAAGATCGTAGCGGTATTGCTCCTTTAGTGGAGATTTTTTGCCTGCTTGTATGGGTAATGAACATGAGTGGTCAGCACTGTTTTTGATTCAGACTTCATGGCGTTTCGTTCCTTGAGCGGAACTCATCAGAGGCGAAGTTTTGTCAACTGGGAATAGGCATTCTTGGGTTCCACTTTGTTCTGATAGGGCAACTATGGTGTGGGTGTTTGGACTGGTAAACAAGGTGTGTGTGGGACATCCTTTCCCAGTCTAGATGGTTTGGTGTATTCAATGGTGAATTATGTATCACAGTGACAGTCAAAATCAAAACTGGTTAGATATTGAAGTTATATAAATTTGTTTAAAAAATAGTTTTTGAAAAAATAAAATGAGTAAAATAAAGAAGCATGACAACTCTGTGAGTTATGCGTCTTTGTTGTTCTTTTATTTGCGCTGAAGTCCACGTAGAGGTGCCATATTGAAGATCATCTTTAAAAGATGCGAGGTGATGACAATGGGTATGACGTCAATGTGTGACATCTGTGGCGATGGTGATGACGTCGCCAAAAATGCGTAGAAACATATAATCTGGCTGAAGAGATCGATTCCTAAGGACACCGTAGAATTAAAAGAATAATAACAACATACTGGGCGTGTCCGCCCGTGGTGGGCATGTTGGTCCAGGGAAAGGGCGTCCCTAATCCTGCTTGGTTTGTGCCTATAGGCTTCATCGAGTGGAGCTGGTGCATCCAATGATATTCTTTCTGCGTTCTCCATGAGGTGGAGTTTTCATCGTCCAGGTCTGATGAGAATACCTATGGCGGTTTGATAGATGTCATTGGATTCTGATTTTAGAGGGGCGTAGTTTCCCCTACATACTTATGGATGGTTATTGCCGGTTCTGCCATTTTTGGCGGCTGGCAACTTTTTTTGGCGGTTGTGGTCAACTTCACTGGTTGTAATTGGTACCGGTTGTTTTGGTGGCTTTCAGGTCTGTGTAGACCAAATTCAAACCTGATGTGGCTAGAAAAACCTTGGTGCGGTAGGCTTGAGAAGATTTACACAGATATATGTTGGTCAGTTGTTTCTGGTACCCACCTTAATATTTCAGAAAAAGTCCAGAAAATTAGTTAAAAGATAACTCATCATTAACAGTTAATCCTATTTTCAAAAGTTTCCATGCAATCATCTAAAGTACTACTCCTAAGATGCATAATTACTATTTGTATTGGTAACACTTCAATGGACCTTTTCAGTTGAACTATACCCTGCGCATCCCAAGTTAAGCTCCACCCACTCTTCGTCTGTGTTGGGATTGATCGATCCCGGAACGTCCTGACTATCAATTTCCAGAAAACTATACAGGTAAGCTGCTGAATATTTTGAAACTAACTTGTCTTGGTGCCCAGTCAAATTAGTTTCAAAATATTCAACTGACAGTTTATTAAATACTAAAGACATACAATTCGTACAACAATGCTTAGTCCGTCTTCAATTATGCGTTCGTGGTGTACTTATCTACGGCATTGATTATGATGTCATATGATGGATGGATAAACTTGAAAGCTCCATTTCTGTGTTTCTGGCAAGAACTGTTTCATGTCTGACAAATAATGTATAGGCTACATGTATGTAGCACATGGCCTTTCTACACATGCCTCTTGTTATTACATCTATGTTTTTGCGTTATTTAAACTCATACATGCTCATGTATGTACAGATTTGTAAAGCGCCAATTCCGGACTAAACGGCTCAAAGGCGTTTACATGATTAACAATACCCTCTTTGTCTGGCAATGTTTCAGCAATACTAATATATTAAAATATTTAAATGAACAATATACCATTTTATGATTCTATAATGTACTTTTATGTGAGGTTGTCTACTCTTCTTATTTTTCAGTATCGTGGTAAAACAGAGTTAATAAATGGTACTATGACTGGTGCTTTTGTTGGAGGAGTGCTTGGTCTGAGAGGTAATAAATATGCTTGTCTGCCATAGTCAAGGTACAAGGTCCATTTAGCATGGTTATTAATGGACAGTTCCGGTTTTAGCTATGCCCCGCCCATCTCTAACTAAGCTCCACCCACACCTTACTCGTGTTGGGATGGATCGATCTCTGAACACCCTGATTATTAATTTCCAAAAAACTACACAGGTAAGCTGTTCAATATTTTGAAACTAATTTGACTGGGTGGTAGGCAGCAACAGCGCCCAGTCAAATTAGTTTCAAAATATTCAACAGCATGTTTATTAAATAGCAAAGAATTACAAAGACATACAATTTATACAACGTGTCAGACTCTTTGAGATTTGATGACTGTTTTATGGAACCCTTTGTGACGTAATGATTGTGATGTCATCATACACGTGCTGAGCTGATTATGACATCATACGATAGATGGATACTCTGGAAAGGTAAATAGGGTAACGATCTCTAGCTATGACCTGGACATTCCTGGCTTTGCTCCGCATTCTTTGTATGCATATTTGAAGTGCTTCTATCCTTTGAACCCTGACTTTCACAATCAATATAACAATACAGGTAAGCTGTTGAATGTCTTGCAACTACTTTGACTGAGAGCTGTTACTGCCTATTGCAGCAACATCTCCCAGTCAAATTGCTTACAAAATATTCAATAGCATGTTTGTTAAATTGTAAGTCACCAAATACATACAATTCAAACGCGTACTTTTGGACCTTTCATGACATTCGATTGTGTTGTCAGCTGATTATGATACTTGAGTGACAGATCGGATCTCCTGATTAGAGGAACCCTTCCATTCATTTCTCGGGACAGTTGTTTTGTGCCAGGTTAATCCTGATTTCCATAATTTCAGAGATATGTTAAGCATAAATTAGATCTTGCCTCTTCTCCATACCAATTCGAATGTGGTTACTTGTCCATCTCAAAATATCGTAGATATGTGATTTTATAATCACAATTTAAAAAACTGAGACCAAAATATGCATAGAACCACTTGTGGTTATTACTTTTAGAGTTCATATTTACAAATTTTAGAAGTTTAGAAGTTAAGACAATATAGACACCTTTTTTGCAGTAGCTCGGGTTCATTATGTGGATTTGAATGTATGGGAAAAGTATGGAAATTTAAGGAAACCCCCTTCCAGGCATTAAGCAGTATAGAAAATCTAACATCTTGTATCATGGATTGGAAAAGTATGGAAAATATTGGCAGTTGTGATTTTTGTTCTCACGTAACACGTAAATAGTCTTTGAAATCTGGCTGCCTTTGGCTACTGATCTTGACATTTTTCTATTTTTATTAGAAACTTTGAAGTGAACATTGAATAGATATATCATAAGACCCTATTCTGTTTATGAGCAAACATGTATTAGATGTGTATCTGGTTCTAGAGATGCAGGCTAAACATATTCGTTGAGATGCTGTGCAAGTATGGTATAACAGGGAGATTGTCAAGACCTTGAAATTCTCTTGAAATGTTCACATTTACTAGCAATGCACACACACCACGCCTCCATACTTGCAATGCACATACACACCGCACCTCCATACTAACAACGCACATACACACCACACCTCCATACTAGCAATGCACATACACACACGCACGCATACACGCACACACACACACACACACCGCCTCCATACCAGTAATGCACATACACACCACACCTCCATACTAGTACTGCACATACACACAACACCTCTATACTAGCAACGCACATACACACCACACATCCATACTAACACCGTGCATACACACCACACATCCATACTAACAACGTGCCTACACACCACACCTCCATACTAGCAATGCACATACATACATACACGCACACCGCACCTCCATACTAGCAATGTACATACACACTACGCCTCCATACTAACAACACGCATACACACCACGCCTCCATACTAAGAATGCCCATACACACCACACCTCCATACTAGTAATGCACATACACACCACACCTCCATACTAGCAATGCACATACACACCACTCCTCCATACCAACAACGCACGCACGCACGCACGCACACACGCACACACACTAGCAACGTGCATACACACCACACGTCAATGCTAATAATGCACATACACACCACGCCTCCATACTAGCAACATGCACGCACACACACACACACACACACACGAGCGACGCACATTCACACCGCACCCCCATACTAACAACGCCCATACACACCACACCTCCATACTAGTAATGCACATACACACCACTCCTCCATACAAACAACGCACAACACACACACACACACACGCACCACACCTCCATATGAGCGACATACATGACACACCGCACCATACTAACAACGCACATACACACCACACGTCCATACTAGCAACGCACATACACACCACACATCCATACTAACAACGCACATACACACCACTCCTCCATACAAACAACACAGACACACATGCACGCACATACACACCACACACCTCCATACTAGCAATGCGCACACACACACACACACACACACACACACACACACACACACCACGCCTCCATACTAACAACGCACATACACACCACGCCTCCATAATAACAATGCACACCGCAACGCACGTACACGCCACACCTCCATACTAACAATGCACGTACACGCCACACCTCTATACTAACAATGCACGTACACGCCACACCTCCATACCACCTCCATACTAACAATGCACATACACACCACACCTCCATACTAACAATGCACATACACACCACACCCCCATACTAACAATGCCCACACACACCACACCTCCATACTAGCAATGCACATACACACCACACCTCCATACTAACAATGCACATACACACCACACATCCATATTAACAATGCACATACACACAACTCCTCCATACCAACAACGCACACACATGCACGCACGCACACACACACACCACACCTCCATACTAACAACGCACATATGCACCACGCCTCCATACTAGCAATGCCCACACACACCACACCTCCATACTAGCAATGCACATACACACCACTCCTCCATACCAACAACGCACACGCACTAGCAACGTGCATACACACCACACCTCAATGCTAATAACGCACATACACACCACGCCTCCATACTAGCAACATGCACGCGCACACACACACACACGAGCGACGCACATTCACACCGCACCCCCATACTAACAACGCCCATACACACCACACCTCCATACTAGTAATGCACATACACACCACTCCTCCATACAAACAACACACACACACACACACACACACACACACACACACACACACACGCACCACACCTCCATATGAGCGACATACATGACACACCGCACCCCCATACTAACAACGCACATACACACCACACGTCCATACTAGCAACGCACATACACACCACACATCCACACTAACAATGCACATACACACCACTCCTCCATACAAACAACGCACACGCACTAGCAACGTGCATACACACCACACCTCAATGCTAATAACGCACATACACACCACGCCTCCATACTAGCAACATGCACGCGCACACACACACACGAGCGACGCAGCTTCACACTGCACCCCCATACTAACAACGCCCATACACACCACACCTCCATACTAGTAATGCACATACACACCACTCCTCCATACAAACAACGCACACACACACACACACACACACACACACACACACACGCACCACACCTCCATATGAGCGACATACATGACACACCGCACCCCCATACTAACAACGCACATACACACCACACGTCCATACTAGCAACGCACATACACACCACACATCCACACTAACAATGCACATACACACCACTCCTCCATACAAACAACGCAGACACACATGCACGCACGCACGCACACACCTCCATACTAGCAATGCACACACACACACACACACATGCACACACACACCACGCCTCCATACTAACAACGCACATACACACCACGCCTCCATAATAACAATGCACACCGCAACGCACGTACACGCCACACCTCCATACTAACAATGCAGATACACACCACACCTCCATACTAACAATGTACATACACACCACACCTCCATACTAACAATGCACGTACACGCCACACCTCTATACTAACAATGCACGTACACGCCACACCTCCATACCACCTCCATACTAACAATGCACATACACACCACACCTCCATACTAACAATGCACATACACACCACACCCCCATACTAACAATGCCCACACACACCACACCTCCATACTAGCAATGCACATACACACCACACCTCCATACTAACAATGCACATACACACCACACATCCATATTAACAATGCACATACACACAACTCCTCCATACCAACAACGCACACACATGCACGCACGCACACACACACACCACACCTCCATACTAAGAATGCCCATACACACCACACCTCCATACTAACAACGCACATATGCACCACGCCTCCATACTAGCAATGCCCACACACACCACACCTCCATACTAGCAATGCACATACACACCACTCCTCCATACCAACAACGCACACACACTAGCAACGTGCATACACACCACACCTCAATGCTAATAACGCACATACACACCACGCCTCCATACTAGCAACATGCACGTGCACACACACACACACGAGCGACGCACATTCACACCGCACCCCCATACTAACAACGCCCATACACACCACACCTCCATACTAGTAATGCACATACACACCACTCCTCCATACAAACAACGCACACACACACACACACACACACACACACACACACACACACACACACACACGCACCACACCTCCATATGAGCGACATACATGACACACCGCACCCCCATACTAACAACGCACATACACACCACACGTCCATACTAGCAACGCACATACACACCACACATCCACACTAACAATGCACATACACACCACTCCTCCATACAAACAACGCAGACACACATGCACGCACGCACACACCTCCATACTAGCAATGCACACACACACACACACACACACATGCACACACACACCACGCCTCCATACTAACAACGCACATACACACCACGCCTCCATAATAACAATGCACACCGCAACGCACGTACACGCCACACCTCCATACTAACAATGCAGATACACACCACACCTCCATACTAACAATGTACATACACACCACACCTCCATAATAACAATGCACGTACACGCCACACCTCCATACTAACAATGCACGTACACGCCACACCTCCATACTAACAATGCACATACACGCCACACCTCCATACTAACAATGCACATACACACCACACCATACTAACAACACACATACACACCACACCTCCATACTAACAATGCCCACACACACACCACACCTCCATACTAGCAATGCACATACACACCACACCTCCATACTAACAATGCACATACACACCACACATCCATATTAACAATGCACATATACACAACTCCTCCATACCAACAATGCACGCACGCACACTCACGCACACACCACACCTCCATACAAGCGACACACATGCACACCACACCCCCATACTAACAATGCCCATACACACCACACCTCCATACTAGTAATCCACATACACACCACTCCTCCATACAAACAACGCACACACACACACGCATGCACACACACACCACACCTCCATACGAGCGACATACATGCACACCGCACCCCCATACTAACAACGCACACACAGCACACGGCCATACTAGCAACGCACATACACACCACACCTCCATGCTAACAATGCACATACACACCACGCCTCCATACTAACAACGCACATACAGACCACACATCCATACTAACAATGCCCACACACACCACACCTCCATACTAACAATGCCCACACACACCACACCTCAATGCTAACAACGCACATACACACCACGCCTCCTTACTAGCAACACACGCACGCACACACACACACACACACGCTTCGCATACAAACCACGCCTCCATACTAAGAATGCCCATACACATCACGCCTCCATACTAGTAATGCACATACACACCACACCTCCATGCTAACAACGCACATACACACCACGCCTCCATACTAACAACGCATATACAGACCACACATCCATACTAACAATGCCCACACACACCACACCTCCATACTAACAACGCACACACAGCACACATCCATACTAACAATGCACATACACACCACACCCCCATACTAACAACGCACATACACATCATGCCTCCATCCTAGCAATGCACATACACACCACACCTCCATACTAGCAATGCACATACATGCCACACCTCCATATTAACAACGCGCATACACACCACACCTCAATGCTAACAACGCACATACACACCACGCCTCCTTACTAGCAACACACGCACGCACGCACACACACACACACGCCTCGCATACAAACCACGCCTCCATACTAGTAATGCACACACACACCACACCTCCATACGAGCGACATACATGCACACCGCACCCCCATACTAACAACGCACACACAGCACACATCCATACTAGCAACGCACATACACACCACACCTCCATGCTAACAATGCACATACACACCACGCCGCCATACTAACAACGCACATACAGACCACACATCCATACTAACAATGCCCACACACACCACACCTCCATACTAACAATGCCCACACACACCACACCTCAATGCTAACAACGCACATACACACCACGCCTCCTTACTAGCAACACACGCACGCACACACACACACACACACGCTTCGCATACAAACCACGCCTCCATACTAAGAATGCCCATACACATCACGCCTCCATACTAGTAATGCACATACACACCACACCTCCATGCTAACAACGCACATACACACCACGTCTCCATACTAACAACGCATATACAGACCACACATCCATACTAACAATGCCCACACACACCACACCTCCATACTAACAACGCACACACAGCACACATCCGTACTAACAATGCACATACACACCACACCCCCATACTAACAACGCACATACACACCATGCCTCCATCCTAGCAATGCACATACACACCACACCTCCATACTAGCAATGCACATACATGCCACACCTCCATATTAACAACGCGCATACACACCACACCTCAATGCTAACAACGCACATACACACCACGCCTCCTTACTAGCAACACACGCACGCACGCACACACACACACACACACGCCTCGCATACAAACCACGCCTCCATACTAGTAATGCACACACACACCACACCTCCATACGAGCGACATACATGCACACCGCACCCCCATACTAACAACGCACACACAGCACACATCCATACTAGCAACGCACATACACACCACACCTCCATGCTAACAACGCACATACACACCACGCCTCCATACTAACAACGCACATACATGCCACACCTCCATACTAACAATGCCCACACACACCACACTTCCATACTCGCAATGCACATACACACCACACCTCATACATGCCACACCTCCGTACTAACAACGCACATACACACCACACCTCATACACGCCACACCTCCATACTAGCAATGCACATACACACCACACCTCCATACTAACAATGCACATACACACCACACCTCCATACTAACAACGCACATACACACCACACCTCCATACTAGCACTGCACATACACACCACACCTCCATACTAGCAATGCACATACACACCACGCCTCCATACTAACAATGCACATACACACCACACCTCCATACTAACAAAGCATGTACACGCCACACCTCATACATGCCACACCTCCATACTAGCAATGCACATACACACCACGCCTCCATACTAACAATGCACATACACACCACACCTCCATACTAACAAAGCATGTACACGCCACACCTCATACATGCCACACCTCCATACTAACAATGCACGTACACACCACGCCTCCATACTAACAACGCACATACACACCATGCCTCCTTACTAGCAACACACGCACGCACGCACACACACACACACACACACACACACACACACACACACACACACACACGCCTCGCATACAAACTACGCATCCATACTAACAACGCACATACACACCACTCCTCCATACAAACAACGCACACACTAGCACACACACGCACACGCACGCATGCACACACACACACACACCTCCATACTAACAACGCACATACACACCACGCCTGCATACTAACAACGCACATACACACCACACCTCCATACTAGTAATGCACATACACACTACACCTCCATACTAACAATGCATGTACACGCCACACCTCCATAATAACAATGCACATGCACGCCATACGTCCATACCACCTCCATACTAACAATGCACATACACACCACACCTCCATACTAACAATGCACATACACACCAAACCTCCATACTAACAATGCACGTACACGCCACACCTCTATACTAACAATGCATGTACACGCCACACCTCATACATGCCACACCTCCATACTAACAATGCACATACACACCACACCTCCATACTAACAATGCACATACACACCACACCCCCATACTAACAATGCCCACACACACCACACCTCCATACTAGCAATGCACATACACACCACACCTCCATACTAACAATGCACATACACACCACACATCCATATTAACAATGCACATACACACAACTCCTCCATACCAACAACGCACACACATGCACGCACGCACACACACACACCACACCTCCATACTAAGAATGCCCATACACACCACACCTCCATACTAACAACGCACATATGCACCACGCCTCCATACTAGCAATGCCCACACACACCACACCTCCATACTAGCAATGCACATACACACCACTCCTCCATACCAACAACGCACACACACTAGCAACGTGCATACACACCACACCTCAATGCTAATAACGCACATACACACCACGCCTCCATACTAGCAACATGCACGTGCACACACACACACACGAGCGACGCACATTCACACCGCACCCCCATACTAACAACGCCCATACACACCACACCTCCATACTAGTAATGCACATACACACCACTCCTCCATACAAACAACGCACACACACACACACACACACACACACACACACACACACACACACACACACGCACCACACCTCCATATGAGCGACATACATGACACACCGCACCCCCATACTAACAACGCACATACACACCACACGTCCATACTAGCAACGCACATACACACCACACATCCACACTAACAATGCACATACACACCACTCCTCCATACAAACAACGCAGACACACATGCACGCACGCACACACCTCCATACTAGCAATGCACACACACACACACACACACACATGCACACACACACCACGCCTCCATACTAACAACGCACATACACACCACGCCTCCATAATAACAATGCACACCGCAACGCACGTACACGCCACACCTCCATACTAACAATGCAGATACACACCACACCTCCATACTAACAATGTACATACACACCACACCTCCATAATAACAATGCACGTACACGCCACACCTCCATACTAACAATGCACGTACACGCCACACCTCCATACTAACAATGCACATACACGCCACACCTCCATACTAACAATGCACATACACACCACACCATACTAACAACACACATACACACCACACCTCCATACTAACAATGCCCACACACACACCACACCTCCATACTAGCAATGCACATACACACCACACCTCCATACTAACAATGCACATACACACCACACATCCATATTAACAATGCACATATACACAACTCCTCCATACCAACAATGCACGCACGCACACTCACGCACACACCACACCTCCATACAAGCGACACACATGCACACCACACCCCCATACTAACAATGCCCATACACACCACACCTCCATACTAGTAATCCACATACACACCACTCCTCCATACAAACAACGCACACACACACACGCATGCACACACACACCACACCTCCATACGAGCGACATACATGCACACCGCACCCCCATACTAACAACGCACACACAGCACACGGCCATACTAGCAACGCACATACACACCACACCTCCATGCTAACAATGCACATACACACCACGCCTCCATACTAACAACGCACATACAGACCACACATCCATACTAACAATGCCCACACACACCACACCTCCATACTAACAATGCCCACACACACCACACCTCAATGCTAACAACGCACATACACACCACGCCTCCTTACTAGCAACACACGCACGCACACACACACACACACACGCTTCGCATACAAACCACGCCTCCATACTAAGAATGCCCATACACATCACGCCTCCATACTAGTAATGCACATACACACCACACCTCCATGCTAACAACGCACATACACACCACGCCTCCATACTAACAACGCATATACAGACCACACATCCATACTAACAATGCCCACACACACCACACCTCCATACTAACAACGCACACACAGCACACATCCATACTAACAATGCACATACACACCACACCCCCATACTAACAACGCACATACACATCATGCCTCCATCCTAGCAATGCACATACACACCACACCTCCATACTAGCAATGCACATACATGCCACACCTCCATATTAACAACGCGCATACACACCACACCTCAATGCTAACAACGCACATACACACCACGCCTCCTTACTAGCAACACACGCACGCACGCACACACACACACACGCCTCGCATACAAACCACGCCTCCATACTAGTAATGCACACACACACCACACCTCCATACGAGCGACATACATGCACACCGCACCCCCATACTAACAACGCACACACAGCACACATCCATACTAGCAACGCACATACACACCACACCTCCATGCTAACAATGCACATACACACCACGCCGCCATACTAACAACGCACATACAGACCACACATCCATACTAACAATGCCCACACACACCACACCTCCATACTAACAATGCCCACACACACCACACCTCAATGCTAACAACGCACATACACACCACGCCTCCTTACTAGCAACACACGCACGCACACACACACACACACACGCTTCGCATACAAACCACGCCTCCATACTAAGAATGCCCATACACATCACGCCTCCATACTAGTAATGCACATACACACCACACCTCCATGCTAACAACGCACATACACACCACGTCTCCATACTAACAACGCATATACAGACCACACATCCATACTAACAATGCCCACACACACCACACCTCCATACTAACAACGCACACACAGCACACATCCGTACTAACAATGCACATACACACCACACCCCCATACTAACAACGCACATACACACCATGCCTCCATCCTAGCAATGCACATACACACCACACCTCCATACTAGCAATGCACATACATGCCACACCTCCATATTAACAACGCGCATACACACCACACCTCAATGCTAACAACGCACATACACACCACGCCTCCTTACTAGCAACACACGCACGCACGCACACACACACACACACACGCCTCGCATACAAACCACGCCTCCATACTAGTAATGCACACACACACCACACCTCCATACGAGCGACATACATGCACACCGCACCCCCATACTAACAACGCACACACAGCACACATCCATACTAGCAACGCACATACACACCACACCTCCATGCTAACAACGCACATACACACCACGCCTCCATACTAACAACGCACATACATGCCACACCTCCATACTAACAATGCCCACACACACCACACTTCCATACTCGCAATGCACATACACACCACACCTCATACATGCCACACCTCCGTACTAACAACGCACATACACACCACACCTCATACACGCCACACCTCCATACTAGCAATGCACATACACACCACACCTCCATACTAACAATGCACATACACACCACACCTCCATACTAACAACGCACATACACACCACACCTCCATACTAGCACTGCACATACACACCACACCTCCATACTAGCAATGCACATACACACCACGCCTCCATACTAACAATGCACATACACACCACACCTCCATACTAACAAAGCATGTACACGCCACACCTCATACATGCCACACCTCCATACTAGCAATGCACATACACACCACGCCTCCATACTAACAATGCACATACACACCACACCTCCATACTAACAAAGCATGTACACGCCACACCTCATACATGCCACACCTCCATACTAACAATGCACGTACACACCACGCCTCCATACTAACAACGCACATACACACCATGCCTCCTTACTAGCAACACACGCACGCACGCACACACACACACACACACACACACACACACACACACACACACACACACACACACGCCTCGCATACAAACTACGCATCCATACTAACAACGCACATACACACCACTCCTCCATACAAACAACGCACACACTAGCACACACACGCACACGCACGCATGCACACACACACACACACCTCCATACTAACAACGCACATACACACCACGCCTGCATACTAACAACGCACATACACACCACACCTCCATACTAGTAATGCACATACACACTACACCTCCATACTAACAATGCATGTACACGCCACACCTCCATAATAACAATGCACATGCACGCCATACGTCCATACCACCTCCATACTAACAATGCACATACACACCACACCTCCATACTAACAATGCACATACACACCAAACCTCCATACTAACAATGCACATACACACCACACCTCCATACTAACAATGCATGTACACGCCACACCTCATACATGCCACACCTCCATACTAACAATGCACATACACGCCACACCTCCATACTAGCAATGCACATACACACCACACCTCCATACTAGCAATGTACATACACACCACACCTCCATACTAGCAATGTACATACACACCACGTCTTCATACTAACGCACATACACATCACACCTCCATACTAGGAACGCACATACATGCCACACCTCCATATTAACAACGTGCATACACGCCACACCTCCATACTATCAAGGCTAATCTGAGGCTAGTACAAATTTACCAGGGCTTGTAAGAATTGAGATTTGAGATGCATTTCTAGCGAAGCTCCGCCCACTTTTCACGCATATTAGAATACACTCTGAACTCTGAAAGAATTTGTACTGGGAAATAGGTTTCGATTTTTGTGTTATCGAGGATCGGTGTTAAGCATTTTAAAGAATGGATTTCAAAATTTTCTTTATATACCTAATAGAAGTCGGCCATAAAAAACGAGATGTAGTTAAAAGTGATATGAAAAGTAATTATGACATCATATATGTGAGTGATAAATCAGATCGTTCCATTGACACACATGTGAATGTTGCGCACAAACGTACATCCGCACACACACTAATGATGTTTGTTCTTTTCTCTATGCATTTCAGCTGGTATTAAGGCAGGTGTACTGGGAGCCGCTGGATTTGCATTATTCTCCACAGCAATAGATTACTACATGCGCCACTGACAGCACGCCATGCTGGAATCTGTTTATATGTGCTATTGACCGCAAGACAAGTTGGAAGCTGAGTGTTTTCTTAATGTAACACGGCCTGTTCTTATTGTGCTGAAAGATCTCGCCTCCTGTGCCATTGTAGTAGCCTGAGCAGCAGAGACAACAAATTTACTACAGCATAATAATAATTTGTTGAATATTTTGAAGTTAATTTGACTACTAACTGTTGCTACTATGTGGGGGAATAGCGTCCAGTCAATAATTTACCAAATATTCAACAGCTTATCAGGATGCTCATATTAAGGTTGATGTCTTGTTATATCCAGATTCAGTTGTGTAAGATGGGTGGTTAGAAGGTTATCATTTTTCTGAAAGTGCTATAATCTGGTGGACACAATGACCTTTCCTATGCTGACTGATGTGTATTGAAGGCCTGACTGTCAGTAGTATTGATATTTCAGTGTTCCATAAAGTGGTCTCTTAAACTGAACTGCATCAGCGCTTAATGGATCGATCCGATCTGTCACTCAAGTATATGACGTCAGGCTTAATTACATCACATGTAGGCTGACTTCACAATCATAATTGACAGAGTATGTGCCATCATGAAGCTGGAATAGTCCGTCAAGTGGACAAATTGTATCTCTGATGGATTTACTATTTAATAAACATTATGTTCAATAGTGTTAAGGAGAATTAGTTATCTCCGTGGATGTAGAAATTGTTTGAGTGTAGCTTTCATGACCATCTCGGTCGCTTCTTCAGCACTAACTGATGGTCCCTGCCTACGTCACTGTGGTCAGTTCTTGTAGAGTCACATGACAGTATTGATTGGTAGACCGCTGGTTGTCAAGCAATTCTCTCACATGACTAGAAGAACTGGCCAGAGTGACGTAATCAGCAACGATCAGTTAGTGCTGTAGCAGTGACAGAGATGGTCATGAAAGCTACACTCAAATAATTTCTACATCCCAGAGAGGCAACTAATTATCCTTATCATGAATCACCCTGGGATTGGGACCAACATTTGTGGAAATATTCTGTTGAATATTTTGAAACTAATTCGACTGGATGTATATAAATTGATTCCAACACATGCAAAATGGTGCGGAGCTTATCTAGAAATAGGTGAGGCATAGGAAGAACTGGATCCCTCTATTCCTAACATAGCCGGTCCCGTTAACACTTTAAGAGTCAGATTTGGTCACGGAAATCAAAATATTTCCTTGTTGAATGGCCATTTGCGTGCAATGAGGACTATTTTAACAAATTTACCACTCGATAAACGAGCCAGCCATTCCAATGGTAAATTTTCAAAAATAGTCTTCCCATGGCTTGCAAATGAATATTCCTCAAGACCTCTACAGAGGCCGGTTTGACGATTAAAGGGTTAAATAGCAGAATACATTGTTTGATTCTGAATCACCAAAATCATGGTGTGACCAACTGGAAATTCCCTAACTCCTTGTTCACTACCATTGGTCATGCCGCTTATTCCCTAAGTGTCATATTGACGATGAAGTTTGGTCTGTGAAAATGTGTGGAAGTGCGATTTCATAGAATAACTTGTGGCTTAGCATTATGACTAATAGCGGTGAACAAGGATTAATGGAATGGACGGCATGTCCTTTTATGAGTGAAGCCCATCAAGGGAGAGAACTTGTCACCAGAAATAATCATCCAAACAATTATGTATATTTTAAAACCTTGTCGCTATGACTCTTTTTACATGAAGACAGTTATCAGTGAAATTTTAATAGTTAAGAACCAGTAAAGAAAATCTGAATTAGTGTTCAATGATTGCCCATTTGCATGCCAAGATAATATTTATCTACCCCTAAAGGCATGTCATTGTTGAATGTTTTTTTAAATGGCCTCTGCTTGCAAATGAGCATTTCTTTGGACCATGCCAAATATTTGTTTTAGCTGGCTTAGCCATTAAATGGTTAAAACATATCTTTCTCTATCTCATTATTAGCCCACCTGGCCACAATGGCCAAGTGAGCCTATGCCATGGCGACTGTCAGTCGTCCGTCAACTTTTTCTTTAAATGACTTCTCAAGAACCACTGGGCACATTACAATTATATTGGGCAGGAAGCATCCTTAGGGTATAGAGATTCAAGTTTGTTCAAACGAAGCCGATCTGCACATTTGGCCGGTGGCTGTCTTGGATTTTGGCTGATTTCTAGAAATGTCTTTAAAAATCTTCTCCGAAACCACTTGGGGATTGATGCAAAATATGATCTACGGCAAGATCTGAACCAAATTTGTTCAATTGAACTTGATTGGCCAAATGGTTTGGCCGCCATCTTGAATGACCTAGTTTTATCGAAACCGATTTCTCCAGAACGGCTTAATGGATTGGGCTGATATTTGGCAGGTATGATTAGGGACTAACACCCAAAGTTTGTTCAAGTGAAGTTTATATGTAAAAAATGTGGCCACCATGGACCAATCAAGATGTAGTGTTTGGTGGCCATATTGGATGTTTTTACTAGATGGATTTTGAAGGCGAAATTTGTTTTATATAGTTCTTTTGGTATTCTGATGTCAAATTTCTTATTTTCGAAACTGTCAAATAAACAGTTTGGCAGCCATCTTGGATCTTTTTCCTGCCAAAAGCTCCCAGGGAAATTAAAAATGTCTTCTCGAGAACCACTGGGCCGATTTCAAGTATATGTGACAGGAAGCATCGTTAGGGCATAGGGATCCATGTGTATTCAAAGGAAGCCGATCGGACGATTTGGCTGGTGGCCATCTTGAATTTTGGCTGATTTTTAAAATCGTCTTTAAAAATCTCTGAATTCAAAACTCCTGAAACATCCTCTGGAGCAACAGCTGAACCAAGTTTGTTCGAGGGAACTTGGATCTTGGATGACCTAGTATTCGCGAAAATAGCCTCTAGAACAGCTGAACCGATCGGGACGAAATTTGGAAAATATGATTAGGGCCTAAATGCCAACGCCATTAAAGTTTGTCCATGTAAACTTGATACGTCAAAAAACATGTCTACCATGAATCGATCAAAATTTAGTGGTTTGGCAAATCATGAAAAGACTACTTATTAACCACTGGGCCAATTTTTATAAAACTTCACTAAACCGTCTTCACAGAAATTACATTGGTAAATTTTTCTCGTGTATAGCTCGTGTATGGTTCAATATGCCAGCTTGTATATGGTTCAATACGACAGCGCCTGTATTGTTCAATATGACAGTTTGTGTATGGTTCAATACGACAGTTTGTGTGTGGTTCAACCTAAGTTCATGTGCATCAATTTCGAGAAAGCCATAGACGAACTGTTGTATATTTTGACAATAATTTAGCTGACAGCTGTTGCTGTCTTCAGCATCAGTACATTTCAGTCAAATTATTGTCAACATTAAATTGAGTGGCACTCCCTCCAGATTTGAAACCTATTTGAATGAAAATTGTTGCTGCAACAACTTTCAATCAAACTAAATCAGCAGGAAATTCAGTTGACCTACCTGATGATTTCAAGACTGCAAGATGTTGACTAAGGTAGTAACAACTGTATCAAAATGTTCTGCAAATAATCCAAGAATCTGAATCAGCTGCCATATCGTTATAGTGAATCAGCTGTCTTATTGTTATCAAAGAGGACTGTGAGTATGCCTATGTTTTCTCCCAGAGACTAATATCATTCACAAAGACAATGTAGATTTCATTGTGCATGTGTATTTTACTTCATTGTTTAGTAACAACATATGGTTCCATCTCTAACAAAAAGTGTATACGCCTATGCGCTTTATTTTCATATAGTTAGATATTGATATTCAAACTCACAGGCAGCTGATTGCATGATAATTTGCAGAGTGATTTGACAATGTTGTTACCACCTTAGTCGTCAACAACTTGCTGTCAAATTGTTCTGGAAATCTTCAGCATGTGTGCCAATTGAAAGTACTGCTGATTATTGTCGAGCCCAGACCGAAGCGGAAGATATCGCCATAGTGATCCAAATGATGTCCGGCATGACAAAAATGAGACAAATGTTAGTTTTTTAATGGACATCTAATTTATCAAGGACTTATCCGATCTTAATAAAACTAGATATTTGGTCTATACCATCATTGCATCCACTCTCCATCATAATTGAAATGATTTTCAAATTTTTTCCATATTTTTACGGGGTTTGGACTTGGTTTATTGTGGACCAAGAATAAGAAGAATGTTAAGGTTTTTCAATGGACTTTTAATTTATCAAGGGCTTATCCGATCCCAACGAGACCTTACAGATTAGTTCTATATCATCATTGCATTCTGTTTGCACCACAGTTAAAACCATTACAAAATTTGTTCCATAGGTTTACGTTGTTTGGACATTTGATTCATCAAATGAATATACTATCTTTAGAAATCCTTATTTCGTGACACTGCCACACATAATGTGTAATATGCGGAAAAACTAAAGGGCTCGACATGTAGGACACAGTCCATTTAGTTGTGAAAATAATTTGACCGAAAGTTGTTGCAGCAATAATTTTCAGTCATTTAGTTTTTAAATCTGAAACAGGTGCGTCACTGAATTTATCTTAACAGTAATTTGACTGAAATGTCTTGCTGTTCTAAACATCAAGTCATTTGAGTCTGACCAGTGGTGTAGGGATAACCCTTGCAACTGCAGGGCCCCCATGCTTGGAATGGGCCCTGTGATTCCATGAAAACTAAATATTTGGGGGTGGCGGTGGGGTGAGAGAGAAACTCATTTGGTATTCCTTATGTCAGCGTGTTCTCTCTTTAAGAGGCCTAATCATAGATTGTTGTCTGCTTCTGGCTTCCCTGATATTTGTACAGCTTTGATGTTATTCCTAACCTTACCAGTGACAGTTGCCAGTGCTGAGAGATCATTCTCTAAACTAAAATTAATAAAGAACTATTTGAGAAGCACGATGTCATAGGAAAGGTTAAAGGGCCTCAGTTTGCTAAATTCCACACTTATCCCTGGAGTTCGGAAATGCAAGAGGCCATCTGAGGCTATATAGATTTCATAATTTTGACACCCATACCATACGCTAATCTCCAATTTCTGGTTTGGTTTTGAACGGAGGTTGGTGGATGGGGGGGGGCCTTGAAAAATTTCTTTCAGGTTGGTTCCCTGGTCAACCTTGCCTATGCCACTGTAACTGACAAATGACCAATTGAGCTTGCAGTTTGCAGATGGTGCTTTTTTCTTTGAGAAATACTGGATTGTACAGACAGTTGACTCGACTAATATGGCACGCAATAGTGTCAACGAATACAGAGTCATGGCATTGGATGCTGGGTATCAGGGTAGAACATGCTGGGCAAATTGCCCAGAAATCAGGCATCACTTATCTCATGCAAATGTTTCTCTAATTAATGGGACATGAGAACTTTAAGAAATGTTAAAGGAAGGGAAATAACAAATGATGTTTATTGGTAATTTCATACAATATTAAATAAACTACCATCAGTAAAAAATGGAAATGAATATGTATTATTTGAGAAATGCATTTACTAAATCTAGAAGCGCTTAACTAGGAGCCAATTAGTGACATCTATTAGTATCAGTGATGTCACTAATTGGCTCCAAGTTAAGCGCTCTTAGATTTAGTAAATGCTTTTTCTCAAATAATCCATTTCCATTTTTTACCGATGGTAGTTTATTTAACATTGTATGAAATTACCAATGTGTCTCAACTGTGTGTGTAGGTATATTGCATAGGTCCACCTGAATATAACGAAAGCACACCTGAATATAGTTTTGTAAGCGGTATGAATAGTTGTAGAGCGATTCACTATTGATCCTTTCGAAAACATTATATTTGAAAGTCACTTTCTAGTGGAAGCAACAAGTTTCATTCAAAATTATTTCAAAATACACTGCTGGTTTCCAAAGTCGCAATATGATGCTTATTGAATATTTTGAAATCTGTGTGACAGAATTTAGAATTTAGTCTCTGGAAACAATGGCTTTCAGTCAAATTGTTTTAAAACGAGACAGAATTTTACCTGTAGGATGTAGTGGCAATCGGCTTAACGCAAATATAATTGAGCTTATATGACCGTCTGTAGCAGGTATTATTTATTCGCTCGGTGTAGACCAGAGCGCATGGGTTCAGCTGCATCAGTAATTGGTTCACGCCAGAGTGACATAAATGCTACTTATTTGGGGGTTTTCAAATTATTCTGATTTATTTCTGGTTTTTACTGGAGGCTATAGGTTGATTATTATATAAAGATGTCATTTAAGAGCATACGTTAGTTCCATGATCATTTCCTTTAAGTTGAATTGCTGTTTAAAATCAATGACAATTTACTCCATGGTATGTAACGAATGTCATTTACTTAGTTCAGGATGGAATGTGTTACATTAACCATTAAGGTTCTGATTCATGTACAGTGCCGAGATGTTAGATAGTAGCTGTTCTAGAGACGCAGTATCGCATTAGCACATGTTGTGCTGGCTTTATAAGCCTCTGTTTATCATGATGCGTTTCCTCATCTATACAGTGCATACCATGTGTTATGGCATTGCAGAATCTAAGCTTTTAACCCTTGTCTCTATTTTAACCATTTCACTGATGAATTCTCCATATCACATTTTCAAGGCAAACGTACAGGAAAACTGTTGACTGTTTTGAAACTAATTTTACTAAATCGTTGCTACCTTCAAAATATTCAACAGCATATGCTATAAATCGTAAAGAATGTACTTTTTCAGGGATTTGTCATTGAAAGGGTTAAGACAGGAGAGCTACTGAATATTTTGAACGTAATTTGACTGGAACTTATTACTGGCATTGGTAGCAACATCTTTCCAACAAACTGGTTTCAAAATATCCAACAAAATATTTCTTATGGCATAAACAATTTGTCGTTTCTGTTCGCTGAATGTTAGAAACATGCAATTCATCTTCACACATGATATTTTAAGTTATAACATGATATAACACTTTCTGTCATCTATATAGTATTCAGTTCCCTGGCGCATACTTATACAAATTTAAGCCTAATGGTATCATAAAATAAGAAAGTTATTTGATTCATATGGCGCTAGTTTCAGGTATTTTGCTTAGAAATGGTTAACCATTTCATCGATGATTTCCCCATATCCTGAATTTCAAGAGAATAATATAAGATATCTGTTGAACCTCTTGAAATTAATAACTGGAAGTCTTCCAATCATATTACCGGTAATTTCAACATATTCAATAGAATATGCTATAAATCGTAACGAATTTAATTTTTCATGGATTTGTCGGCGAAATGGTTCACTTTAATTTTGCTGTTGCAGTCAAAACATCCAATCAAATTAGTTTCAGAATATTAAACTGGTTTCTTGTATAATTAACCCAAAATTGGAATACTGGTATTTTATGTTTGATAGGGTCTCCATTCTTTTAGCATTAAATTGGTTCCTTCTATTATTAGTCACCTATCTTAAAATGTACACTAATTTTCATTATGCACAAGCTTTAGCTGGAAGAATTATATGCTAATGAGCATCTTTTATGTAGGCACACCATCACCCTATTATACTGTGTTAGTGATTTGTTGTAAATAGTGTAGATAATTGATTTGTAAATACAGATTTAATACTAATAGCAGCTTTACTTTGTCCTTTCTTGTAGCCATAAGCAGCAACAGCACTTAGACAAATTAGTTTCAAAATATTCAACAGCTTGCCTGTATAGTTTTCTTGAATTAATATTCAGCGAGTTCAGGGATCGATCGATCCCAACATGAGCGAGGTGTGGGTGGAGCTTAGCTAGATGGGCCAGGTCATAGCTAAAATGGGAAAGTTCCATTATGTTATCTTTGAAATCCTACTGTCCACATACTAAGGCAGACAGAGGAAAACTGCAGGATATTTTGAAGATAATTTGACAAAAAGCCAAAGGCTGCCACTCAAATTGCTTTCTAAATATTCCATAGAATATTATTATGATGATTGACAGCTGTAAATGGTCATCACTTTCACAGTCATAAAGATATTACCTCTGTTGGATGACAACATAATTGGATTGATGCGGCAGATTTTTGTGTTTGATTTGGACAAATTTTACAGTTCTCTGCCATGATGGGATATAATTTGCATCATTATAAATTTGATTTTGGCATGTTTTTCCTTATTTCATTGTTTTGCACATGGAATTTTTATTCTGTGTTAGCTCAGCTGGCATGAGGGGCCAAGTGAGATTATGCCAGCGCGATAATCTATCCATCAGCTTTACTTTAAAGGACTGTTTAACAGATTTTAATCATATATGGCTTGACCCCAGAATGGTAAGCATCAAATCTTCTTTAAAGAAATTAGAATCATGAGTTTGTGGCCATATTGTATTTCCAAAAATGCCCAATAAATTGTTTGAAAGACTGCGAATTAAATGATGAGGCAATTTCAAGCAAACTTCACTGTAAGGAGCCTATTCGCTCTGCTTCTAAACTTCTTTGGGGAAACTTGATTGGTCAATTTCTTTGCTAGCCATTTTCAATTTCCAAAACAGTCCATGAAATCTTTTAAATCAATACTCATGCTGGTCGGATTTCAAACAAGACGTGATTGGAATGATGCTAAGGTTGTGAGCTTCAGAGCTTACATGCAGAGATCTAGTTGGTCAACTGTTTTCATCTGCGAAATTCTTGCTCATTCACCACTTCGTTGATTTCAACAAAACCTTCCTTGTAGAAACCTGTGATGGTAGGGTTCAGAAAATCTTATAGGACATGAATTAAATCGAAGTCTAAGATTTCGTGGCCAATGTACAAATAATGACATAGAATATAATATACCACCTGTTACACCACATGTGTTACAGAATGATGACAAAGGCTAGTGAATTACAATACTAAATTACTATTATAGTTGCAACAAATCCTAGAACTGGATGGCCTACTTTACAAAGATTTCCTTTATCATTAATGAATTGATTTGGAACACATGAGGTCCCTACACCATTACCTAAATGTTTTTTCATGCTTACTCATGTATCCTCAGCAACTGGCTTCACTAGTGGTGGTTACTTTGTCACATAGAACAATCACCCATTCTACAGTGCATGCGTGCTGCATGGGCATTAATTCTCCAAAATTCAATGCAAATGTTTGATTGGTAATGGTTTCTTAGAACGTTGAATTTCTGAAAATGTCCACAAAATGGTTACAAATCTACTCATTGGCCACTGGGCCAGTTTCCACAAGACTGCTGTAAGGATCTTAGGTTGGTAGACTTCAGAACATCTATCCAGAAATTTGATTTGAAAATCTTTAGTGACCATCTTAAATTTTAGAAATTGTCCAGTAAATCAACTAAAATACTAAGCACTGTAGACGAGTTTCTAGCAACAATTTTCATTCAAATTAGTATCAAACTGGCAGGTAGTAATCGCATTACCTACTAATTAGTTTGATAATAATTGGACTGAAGGCGGTTGCTGCCAAAGACGATCTGCTGGAGAACTTTACCAAACATCGCCGTTTAAAAACTGTATATACAGAAGTTTAAACATGCAGCAGTATGTACAGCATCCAAGTGGGGTAGTTGAACCCGTGGCCTCGCACCACACTGATCCTCGGAAGGACTGTCTGACAGTCATTCGACCTAGTAACCATAATGTGAACCCTTTATCCACAGCATGGAAGTTCATCAACCTCGCCCTCTCGGGACAGATCCATGAGGTTAGGAGCATGATGCTCAAGTTTAAGTTCAAGAGCACGGCAGCGAAGGAGGTAGAGCTCTCATAGGTGGTGAGCAGCTGGGAGATTATGCAGAGCAACACCACCTATGTGAACGATGAGTACCAGGTCCTGGCTTCACTGGCTCATGGACCTATGGGGTAGTACCTAGGGTAATATGCCACTGGATGTAATGAAGGCTTCACAGAATTCAACTTACAACCAGACGTAGACCTGTCGTGGTGCCACTCTTCTCCCTCCTCGAGAACCCGGCCTTGATGCAGGACAAGCTGTTCCTCTGAGTGTACACCGAACATCTTGGTGGAATTCAACTTGTAGCTGAAGTTCTGAGCCTTCTCCAGTGAGGGCTTGAAGTGTGTGAGCTCCCCTGTCTCCTTGTTGCTGAAGATGAAGAGGTATAGATCTGCGACCTTCAGCACACCTGGGATGAAGTCTTGCTTGGTCTCCTTGAGGGTCAGGCTGTCGTATATCGTCTCAAGCAGGGCACGACCACTCTTCGAGCTAAAGTACAGGAGCCTCGCATTGTGCCAGATATCTGGCGATATCTCACGGGTGTACTTCTGAAAGAGGATGAAGACAGTGATCTTGGTGTTCCGAATGCATCTGGTGATGTTACTGAGGTATGTGACTGTCTTCTGGTCCATTGCGGGGTCGTTGATAACTAGAACAAGCGGTTCAATTAGTCAAGCCGCGAGCAGCTTCTCCATCAGTGCTTGCAGGTTGTGCGTCTTGGTGATTGGACCGTTGTACCACTGATTGTTATTGTTGACTGCCTCAGCAGCGAAGTCGGACACCAGGAGGATGTATCGAGACTGAAGATGTTTGGCGAGCAGGGCCCGCAGCAAGATGTTTTTTCTGTGCCCTGATGGGGCAATGATCAGCACCACCTGACTGGCATCATCTGGTCTATTGCTGTATGGCGCTGACATGTTGCACATGCGCGTGAAGGATGGTCAGCAACTCTTCAGCTGTAGCCCGTCTATATCTGGGAGATTAAATGGCAGTACTTCCTGTAGCAGCTCTTTTCCTGCTGTGTGGGTAGCATTGTACCGCCAGCGGATATGAAGGATGCGATAGAGGCGTCAAGCATGAAATCCCAACAACAGTTGAGGCATGTGTCAGTGCCCACAGCGTCAGCACCTCGAGTATCCGTATGATGCAAGCTCGACTCGCCCTGTAGGTGGGGCTTAGAATACACCTTCCGTATCCTCTGCGTGTTCTAAGAGGCGACTAAAGGAGGTAAGGGTGAGGTAACCCTGACAGAAACCTCGAGTGCTGAAGACGAAGGTTCCAGGCCGCACAGCGCACTAATAAACCCTGGATCAACGCACTTAACGCTTATGATCATGTCGATAGTCACTTACAGGACTGGCGGTATGATCAGCGAACGAAAAGAAGAAAGAAGAATGCAAGCTCGAGCATCCATGCTTATTATGTGATCTTAAATGACAGGCCAAAGAATCCCGACTTCTTCACCTCAGGTAAGTGGAGCTTTGCTGTTGCATTCGCTTGGCCATCCACCGTGATATGGCTCAGGCCGATGGTGCCTACCTTGAGATTCTGCCCATCTTGTTGGAATGAGCTCCGTGGTTTCAGGAGATCCTTAACCAGGTCCTGTGCCATAACCTTGATGGCACCAGCCTCATCGACTCCGAGCATACCTCACATCACTGCCCTGTCTTTGATGCGCTGATTGTCCTACCATGTCAGTGTTTCCGATGAGTTTTCTGGTTGGGATGGTACCTCGGATCTCTAGGTTCTCCCTTCTCATCGAAGTCTAGGAAGGAGATGGGGGCAACAGTCTCATCTGAACCGAGACATGCCTCGCCCAAGTGAGCGAGATCACCTAGCTCTTTGCTCTCTAGTTCTGTGAGTACATTGTTGGTGTATAGATATGTCTTAAACCTAGTCATATCCCCAGTGGAATAGGTGGGCATAGGTAGACCATGCAGTGGGCCAAGGAAATAGGTAGCAGTGCTCAGGATACTGGCCACCATTTCTGGGAATTGGAAATCCTCGGTCTGTGTGGTCGACTATGTGCTACCGACCCTGGCATAGCCAGCCATGCCTCATAGGCTACTGTTGTGTCATGGACCTGCCAAGCATCCATTATATATAGCATCTTAAAGCTAGACATAGGCCGCAATGATCTCGGCCATCGCACTCGTCGCTAGCCCTAGAACCACAGCTTCCATTAGAGGGATGGTGTTCGCCCATAATCTTGGCGATCTTTGGGATGGGATGGGATGTGTTATTCCTGGCCCGTGGTCGACCACCGTGCTTGCCACTGTAGCAAGGCCAGCGGTTCCAGCAGCAGGAATGACTTCATTGCCACCCGTCATCTTTACCATGGCCACATTCGCGGCCACGTTACTGGCGGCATGAATGGTCAGGGGCTTAGCCTGTGTCAGTAGCTTCCGGGTCTTGCTTTTGAGCAGCTTCTCCACCTTCTGGAGATTCGCCTGGCTCTCCGGGAGTTGCTTTACAATCTGTACCATTGACGTCATCGTTTAAGCCCTGAGTATACAACACATTTAAACATGTACATTCTACCTCGAGAGCGCTAAGCAGGTCTAACCAGTCTGCATCTGTCAGCTGCTTAGATTGGTACTCGGAAGTATCCATAGCACTATACATAGCGGCTTAAACCATGAACCTACTAGTACTATGTACTAGGTACTATGATGTCTTTTTCACCGAATTGAAGGAGTATAAAAAGAAGTCACCAGATGAGCTCGCCCAGCTCTAACGCTGAGGTAGCAGAGGAGCTGACAGCGGTGAAACTCTACCTAGGATTTAGGAAGGGGCAGATCTGCTTCATCGAATACCTCATTATGGGAGGCAGTATCGTCAAACAGCTCCTGCATACTATGGGATTCTACAAGGATTGGGAGTATCTGTCAGACGTGTACCAGCAGTTGCAGGCATCCATGGCATACCCCGACTCGGGAGTTGAATAAGGCTCTGCGCTACTACAAGCTGGAAAGCATGTTTGGGGGCTGTCGGGCATGCCAAGCTAGTTCAGGCAATCTCATTTGCCCTGACTCCCACACCGGAAGAGTGTCAGAATGATCTATTGCTCTACGAGCAGGATCTACTAGTGGCGGAGAAGACTGGTGATAAGCACAGCAATAGCCAGACCTGACACTACATGTAGGGCTATCATCCTGCTAGCACTGCTGGGCGGGGAGGTGTCAGCACGGGTCGCCGTTTGTCGTCCAGCGCTCCTGCTGTTCCAGTGGTCGGAACAACAGTCAGGACGACGGCAGCACTGACCCTCATAGGAGACCACAGGGACTTAGGTGTCATGGGCGTCGGGACGACATGCGCGGCTAAGTTGATGTCAGTGTTAAACCCAAAGTGCACACCTGGGAAATTCCCCTCGACTATCATGTTATTGTAGCTCCTAATCTTCAGATCCTCGACATTCACATTCATACTGCTCGGAGTAAGTCATAGATGTGGTGATATAGCGAAGTCGAGCTTATGACTGTAAGACTTGCGGGAACTTGTCAATGAGGCTACTGGGATCTGCAACAATGAGCATGTCCTCAACGAGACTGCTGAACATGGCCTGCACCTCACCTCTTTTCCACTCACCCCATCTATGGAGTGACGCAGCTTGGTCTGGGCTGTCAGGAGACAATAACAATGCTTCTAAGGACTGGTTGATTCGAATGATCCCTGCTGGTGTGAGCCCTGAGGTTGTGTGAGAACGTTGCTGTCCTCCGACGGCCAATTTTTCGGGGTGTTTGATATGGGAAGCCTGAGTAGTCTCGTCTTGGGTCACCATACATAACGCCTAGATCACTGTTGTCTCGACTATTGACGTCTGAGTGGGCATTGAACTCTCGCTGGAGTCTACTGGCTGCTGAGCATAAGCTCCGGATCAAAATATTTCATATCAGGCAGGCTTGCAACGAGCTCATGGAGGATTTGAGTAATACACATGGAATCTGAGACAGCTGGCAATGAGCACAGCTTCGGGGGTACCAAAACCCGCGCTGACGCCGCATCCTGCTGTGGCACACCACATGACAAAGTTCAGTTGTTGGTTCCAGAACGAGAGATTCAGGCCTGCCATCCAGGTAAGAGCTTTCTTCGCATCCTTGATGGTGATTGCGAGGTTGGTTAGTGGATGTGGATTGATGGAGAAGCTGATGCGGGACCGCTCGTCGACTGTGATCGAAATAGGTGTTAGGTCCGGTATGTCATCCAGGAGACCACGTGGTCCAGCTCTCAAGTGGGTCCAGAGTGTACCCAGGAGGGGCAGTTGGCTCTGGTCAATTGTCGTGAGGTTCATCAGGAATGCCATCTATAGTAGTCATCTTAAAGCCGCTGTTCCAGCTGCAGATGCAACATACTATTTAACACTGTAGAGATCTTCGATGTGGCCCCGCCGCAGCATCTCGTTTTTTAACTCCTGCATGTCCACCCGCTCGCTGGAGCCTATGAGGTATTGCTGGCGCACTGGGTTTTTGTGCGGTACAGTGATTGGCGCTTCAATATATGGTGCTACTCTTCATCACTGACCTGCCCATCCACGAAAGCTTTGCTGACAGACTCGTCGATAGCCCGTAGGCTGCTCTGTGCTAGTGTTACATACTGAGCATGCTTCTCCAGCTTCCTGGTGATCTGACGCTGTCCAACCACCAAGCTGGTGGCCAGAACAGTAGCAGTAATGGTCACACCAACCAGCGGGATAGCGACGATAGCACCCAGCCCTGTAGCGAGGGTGGCAACGGTGGCCACACCAGCACTGGCTCCAATCACACCCGCAGCTGTGGTTGTGCGTGCTAGACTGTTGTAGACTGTTATATCGTCGGCATGTTCTGCTGTACTTTTCTGTCTCATGAACAAGATTCTGTCTAATGATGTCAATCTGCTGGAGTCGCCAGCTATGTACTGTACCACCCTCCCCAGGTGCTAATGCGGGATATAGCTCAGGCTGCTTTCACCACTCCGATTTAGCCATGGTATACCTAGTTCTTAAACTCTTGTGCCATCACCTGTAGGATCTGTTGATGAGTCATTGTGGGATTCATTTTGGAGAGCCTGGCAAACTGAACAAGCTTGTTGGTGTGGAGACATACCTCCCTCTCAAACACCCCTCATCCAGCATAATGTCAGGGGCCAGTTGCTTTTGCAGCCGTGACATCTGGAACTTCACCTTGTCACTCTGATAGTACGCCCGCCATTGGTGGAATTTCTTGGATTTATACTTCTCTTCCGACTGCAAGACTTCTACAGACTCACCACACTTGTCATCCAAGAAATCATACAAGTTTGGCCCTACGATGCCCTCCTCCTCCTGCCGGATGAGGCTCGCCCATTCTTGGACAGAGTTGTAGTCCCTTGTTCTCCTTGCCTCTCTGGCACTCTGTTCATAATGGCTCACCCGCTGCAGTCGCTCGCCTTCTTGACGACAACGCATTTCCTGTACCACTATATCTACCATCCTGGAGAAGGTGTGTGGCTGCTCCTCTATCTCCTTTTTTAACATCTCGACGAATGCTTGATAGGTCTGATATGATGTCATGATGGGGATAGGTAGATAAGTAGCAGCAGCATAAACTCTAATTGGGCATCCGACAGACCATCCATGCTGGCATATAGACTAATAGTGGAGCTGTCAAACAGGTGATTTATGTGGGTTAACATCTTGGGGCTGATCGCTTTCCACAGTTTGCTGGTGGCTCCTGGCAGATATTCTATCACGTCTAACCCTACTTCAGTCAGTGAGCTGTGTTAGGTACTTCCCAGTGGCGGATGTAACACATCAGCGTGTAAGTACATGGTGGAATGCTGAGCTGCCTGGAAGAGAACTCATTCTATGTGATACTGAACCACAAGTACCAAGTAGAGATGGTCTGGTGACATTCTCACATTCCTACATTTTCACAAAACTCGTTTTGGAGTAGCAATCGGACAATCAGCATGGCTATGCACTCTGTTTAACCCCCCTACATAGATATACAATGGAGCCCATATTTGCTCACTCAACCGGTCTAGCTTATCTCGTGGATGTGTACGACGTTGATGCCGCCAGGGTTAAGGAAGGCAATGGCAAGTCATTCATCCTCTAATATGGAGCAGACCCAAGACATTCTCCCTCCATCCCGTCGGTGGAAATGGTGTAGAGCTGCTCACAGACTTAAAGGATGTCTCGAAGGAACGGCTGGGTCGAGAGAGGGATGGGGACAAAATAGTGTTCCGCTATGACTTCCCAAAGAAGAAGTTCATCCTCCACCTCCTGATAGAGCAGTCACTGGACAAGGTTGAGGATGTTAACACCTTGGACGCTGACCTCAGCTTTCATGTCTTAGAGCCGACTGTGAAGCATGGCTCACAATATCAAATGATGGTGTGGTGTTGACCCTGGCGAAACAGCTGCAGATAGTCTTCGAAAACAAGATGGTGTGGTATCGCGCTGGACCTGGTGGTAACTGGCGAACGTGGGTGCCACTATATAGACCTCCAGCAGTTATTGGCCTGAGGGCACAACCCTAGTTGCAGTGAGTCTTAGGATTGGGGTCACTGGAGGAAAGCTCCTGCTGCGTCACCCCTTTGATGGACCAGAGGAAGCCATCAATATTCAGGAGGGTGTCTTACGAGTTGAGGGTGTGTCGCACTCCTTGAAAGTGAAGGGCTCAGTAAAGCTGCTCGAGCGTGCCAGGCTCAAGTCCGCAAGCAACCCATATTGTGCCAGTGCTGCGGCTTCTAGCTGGTGGTAAAGTGAAGCAGCTAAGATCTTCCCCAGATGGGATGAAGATCGGCATCGAGGACGGCACAGTGGTCGATATGACACAGATATTTCTTGATCACCGTGTTCAGTTTAACCCTCCATATATAGGATGCTGATTATACTACTGCTCATACCTGTGGTGGCTGCCTCACAGACAGCCATGATATTAGATGCCAAGTGGGCCCACTTCCAAGACGAGCCTCAGTACAATCCCTTCCGCAGTCATCTGCAGAAAATTATCTACGACCGATTTCACCCACGTGAGGAAATTGAGTCTGACTGCCACTTCTATGGTGTAAAATGGTCTGGATGTGGTTGTCTGCAGCCGATGCGGCAACAGATCCTCTGTGTCACCTGTGAACATACCAGAGTCTGCCATGGTGCAGATGGTAGGCACTTTAGCGTTCTGCCAAGTGAGCGGTGCCAAGGCGGCTGGAAGGGCATGCCGATGTGACACTGTACGTGTTTGTTTGATTCAGTTTGTTTGATATGGAGACATGAGGCTGGGCATGTATTTGTGACCCAAACGTATGTCTATCATCATCATTATCATCAGCATTATGTCTAGCATCATCATCAACATTATGTCTATCATCATCATCAGCAGCAGCATTATGTCTATCATCATCATCATCATCATCAACATTATGTCTATCACCATCATCAGCATCAGCATTATGTCTATCATCATCATCAGTAGTTATAAAATAAGTGTTTCAGAACGGGCCCCCACCACCAGGTGATGCCCTATTAGAGAAACGCAACTATATGTAATCAAGCTAACTGAATCTGAAACTCAATCATGGGTTACCCCGTAGAACTATGGAGTTACATGCACGGTGTAGGCTGTGTGACACGGCAGGGAAAGGTGACCTGGCCGACTATGCAAATAGATCGCTTGAGTTCTGGAGAGCTTCTCCTGACCTATCATTCACCATAGTAGTAGACGAGGTACTCGCCTGAAAAAAACCCACCATGCACCGAGTTAGGGGTTAAACGCTATCCACTGACAGCAATGACAATGACAGAACTGAGACAGTATCTAGATCATCTGCTAACGATCCACAGTATCAATATGGATGATGCTATCGAACCAAAATAAATGTGTTGCTAGACTTTTTATTTTAGAGTAATATCATCAATGAGGCAGTCGAAGAAGAGGTCGAGCGCCTCATCTGTGAGATTCTTGTGCAGGTGTGTCTCTGCTTTGGGCTTCCTGTATGGGTACAGGCGTGTCTCTGCTTTGGGCTTCCTGTATGATGCTGGAAAGGGTGGCTTGCTGTGAGGGGTCGTGGTGGGCCATACGTTGTACTACACCTCATCTGTGAACTTATTGTGATTGCGTGTATCCATGGTTCGGAATCTTATGAGTAAACCTGTAGTTTACTACAGTTTGTAGTGGAGGTTTTGTACTTACCTGGCGTGAATAAACTTATGATGTCGTAGGTCTAAATGGAAGTTTTGTACTTGTCTGGTATGGTCTGAACAATTGATGGGGGCCCACCGGGGGTTGGGGTGGGCCCTTCGTTGTAAAACACATCGCATCCAGCCGTCCCTCTGTTCTGACAGCCCACATCCCTCCTGTATCCACCGATTCATGGCTCCCACCACCCTCTGTTCTGATAGCCCATTATGTCCTAGTTATTAGCCGCAGACCTACTGATAACTAGCATATTACATCTAACAGATAACAACAGCGAGATAGTGTTTTAAGCGTTAGTTATTTTGTGTGCTTAGGCGCATCGCATATTTTCTCGGGACACAATCCCGAGTTGGAATGTGTAGAATGTATGTGCATAATTACTGTTCTGACAGTCCACCTCCCCCTCCTGGGTAATATACCTTTGGCCAATATTCTCTAGAAACTAGGTGTTTAGAGGTGCTCACCAACCAAGTTTGGTCCAAATATATACAATCCTTTCTGAATTGTATCCAGAGACATCAATACCTAAAATAAAGGGCTGTAACTCTATAACATAACTATGGTCCATGTTTGGCCATGTGCTAAGGATGCCAGACGACACACCTGTGCCTTGTCCTCAGCCAAAATCTTTAGTTTTTTCAGGTCCATTCTTGATTTGAATGTACCGAGTACTGCTTTCTTGAGGTCACCTCGCAGCACGTTTAACAGATTTATGCAATGACGTCCTCTCCTGGTTTTATATTTGCTGGCTCCCAGTAGTGCGAATTCCAAGGCTCTCTGTGCAGGTGTATCGTCTGGCATCCTTAGCACATGGCCAAACATGGACCATATTTGCTAGGGGACTTTTATGGGCAGCACATCCTGTATAGCGTATCATTGGAAATTATGCTGTCTGGCTATCAGAGTCCAGTGATGGTGCGGTGACAGGCATCACGTTTGTCTAGAGCTATCTATGGAGCTGCCCAGCTGTTACAGTTATACAGCGTCAAGCATCCGCATGTTGCATTATATAAACGTAGTCTTTTTGTTAAGGGCATCTTTGATCTACAAATGCATAGCTTCCAGAAGGACTGGAACCATTGTTTCTCGTAAGGGTCCTTTTGAGGGCATATACTCCTAAAATCTAATTGGGGACCCCCAAAATTGTGGTAGTGGGGACCCCTGAAAATCTTGCACGATTGTTAAATATTAATTAGTTTAATAGGTCTTTGCACAAACATACTCATAAAATCTAACATGGGAACCCATAATTCATAGCTGTGCATACATGGTACTCTCTAGTTTTAGCATGAATGCGAAAAACTTCATGGAAATTCCAAATTTCAGTTTGGGACCCCCAGATTTCAGGTTGGCACCCCCAGATTTCAGGTTGGCACCCCTGGCTTTCTAAGTGAGGGGAGTCTGGGACCTCCAAAAGTTAGATGCCATGAGAAACACTGACTGGAACACTATGTTCCCCATGATGCAGCCTGCAGCAATGTCAGCATTACTACAAAGGAGTGAGTCCAGGATTTTACTTTTCCTCCAAGGTTTCGCCACCACGAAGTGGATCGCCCATTTCCTGAGTTCCGTGCTTTGTAGATAGGCATATGTGGGTATACTCTGTTTTGGTTTCATTCATAAAAGGATTCTCAATGTTTAGTTTGCGTGCAGCTATTGGGAGAGATTCGTCAAGGGATGCCTTTTCCTTGTCTATGAAGTCCACGTCATTGGCATATTCCATCTCTAGCTGCATACCCAATATTGACACTGGTGGGGTGTTCTCGCACAGATTTCAATGCAACAGCAAGGTTACATGTGAAAAGCACCGGAGATAGACCATCTCCCTGTAGGGAGCCGATTGATGTCTCTAACTCTACAGACTTCACTTGACTTGACTCGTACTCTCAGCTTGGTGTCTGCAAGTAGTAGCCTCACTAGTTGTAGATCATCTTCAATGCAACTAACTGCTGTGGTACATCTAGGATCTCTGAGAGTAATTGTGTCGAAGGCTCTTGACATGCCAATGTCCATTTTGTGGTGTGTTTGGACATGACTACTGACACAAGCATGTGTTAAGCACATACAATGTCTGCATGGTGCCACATTTAAAGCCACTTTGATATGATCTGTTGAAGTCATTGATCTTGTCCCGGATGCGGCATAGCATAACATTGGATAGGATTTACCATACGCTGTTGAGGAGCACAATGTGCCCGCAGATTTGTGGGGGAGGGGGGGGGGGCAGGTGGCTTATTGGGCTTGGGTAGCGCGATAAGGGTGCCTTGGCCTATGCATCGATGGGAAGGTGGTGCATAAAAGCTGAATTGATTAGGTATGTGGTCGGTTTTGAGATAATGTCACTTGTGTATTTGAATAGTTCAATGCTCATGCCATCATGTCCGGATGCGCGTCCTTTTTCATCACTTTGAGTGCCTTCTCAACTTCTGATGTTTTTATTGGTCTTAGTAATGGCCTGGGGTCTCCTGGAAATGGGTTCAAGGGCTCGGTCATCATCGTGGTCAGTGAACTGTTCCTTAGACCATTCTCGAATTGCCTCTGCTTTTCCCTGGTTAGTCCCGGTAAAGCGTCCTTCAGAGTTGTGTACAGTGAGTCCTGATATGTAGCCAGTAACTACGGGCTCGAACTGCCCGAAGCATTTTGTGACAGTCATATGTGACAGTGATTTCATCTGCCAGGGAGTCTACCTGTTGATAGATGCGCAGCCGCAACGCTTTCTGCTCTAGGGCTTGTTTTATTACTAAATGGTCATCAGTATACCTAGTCTGGTGTTTTTTAGAACACCTATGGTGCTGATAGCTGATGATTCCATACATTTCAGTATTTTAGCTGGGAATTCGTTTGGATCGGAGCTGACGTCGATGTTAGCTTTCTGCTCCCCAATGGCCCTTTTGTATGACATTTGAATGTCTGTCATTGATGATCTTGGTAGGTTGTACGTGGCTCTACCCACTGGTCTGGCATTATGTCTATACATTAGGTAGAGATTGTTCATCTGAAGGCATGTAATGACTGGCTTATGGTCAGTAGGAACGAGTATCCCAAAGTAGGTGCTTTGCCTCTGTTTTGCATAGTATGCAGTCTCTTTGGTTGAAGACTGCTGTTGTAACCGTAGAGGTTTTTGGGGCTTTGCTATCAGCAATGTGTCCTGTGCATGTTGTCTGTTGACGACATGGGTGTTTGAAGGCCGTATTTGTGGCATTGGAACAAAGGAATGCCACCAGCGCATCCATATTGCTGTTGCGCGTGCCCCCTGCATACAACCCCAGCCCTGAATTTTTGACAGCATTGCCGAGTTTACCCAGCTTGGAGATGAAATCTTCACACATGGACAGTTGACATCTGGCTGGAATTTTAATGACGGATCTCAGTTCTGCTTAGAGGAGTCTAATATTAATGGATTCTCTTTGGGTTTTTTTCCGTAGTTGGGCTATATGCATCGACTATGCGACGCTTAGTGGTGGTGCGTTTTCTCGTTGCTATAGCCAGGTCGATGAATACAACGCAATCACTGACGTATCCAAAACTAATGACATGGTCCAAGAGCCTTGGTCCGATTATGAAGCTTCAAACCTGGTATGTTGTCTATTTTTGCTCCATGTGTACTAGCGTTTGGTCTGTGAGAAGTTGCTGCTCTGAGTGTGTAGCTAATTTAGTCTCTTGAATGCAAGTACTATCGATGTTATGGTGTTTACAGTCTGCCTCTAAGGTTTGCCCCTTGGATGTTGCAGTCAGACCCCGTACATTCCACGTAGCTATGGTTATGGATGTCGAAGACAGTTTCTAGTTTGAAGAAGGTGAGACATATAGTCCGGGAGCCCAGAGCGTTTTTCAGTGCGGGTCATGTAAAGTGTCCACAGGTAACCTTATAACGGGCATTCTAAAGTGGTGCATCTGGCAGTGGGCAGGCATCCTTAAGTTTCCCAAATGGTGAGTCTCAACATACCACAATTTTGAGATAATCTCAAATTCGAGCACAGCAATGAAATTTGTCTCAAAACGTAGCCACCAGTCTACTGATGTCAGAGCACGTACCTAAGAATGAATTTTTATGGTGCGTTCCTCATTCAAGATCAAGTCAATGATACTCATTTTGAAGTTACATCCTCAGCTTTACAACCTCTTTTCCGAGAATAAGCTCACTCTGTTGCTGTCCTAAAACACATTATGGACAAAATCAAAGCAATTTTGGATTACCTAAATCCTGGGCAGATACCTGTCATTACCGCTGATCAGCCACTCTGCAGTAGCAAAGAAAATACAATGGGAATGGCCAACCACTCATGGAGAAGATAAGTTTTTGATAATGTTTAGTGGATTGCATCTCGAGATGGCTGCTTTGAAAATTATTGGCACTTCTTCAGTGCAGCGGTTGGACCAGTGCCTTCATTGAGGCAGGACTGGCAACATCTGGTACTGCAGACTCATTATTGTCTGTTGCTAGTGTTACCAAGACACGACAGGTAGTCCAGGTAACAGCATGCACCTTTATCAGCTTAAACAGACATCATACTCTGAATGTCAGAGTGCTTCTGGAGATGCAGTGGATGCAACGAGTTTTTAAAAAAATTGCAGATCACACAAAAATCTGTCTTCCGCATTGTTTCACAAGTCAAAATTCCTATACTTCCCCTGCAGGCACTTACTTGGTCAATGCCATAAACTAGACAGCTGAAAGAAGGCTCTAAATGACTAATACTGCTTCGATGAGCCACAAAACACCACTCAAATTATACAGAATTGCCATAAGCATATGAATCCGCACTAACCAAACATAAATTTCCTTTGTGTGTGTTTTTCTATGCAACATATTGATATTCAAGACATATTTTGCAGCCATCTTGAAAAATGGCAGTCATGTTAGATTTTCGGATGGCTCGCATATTTTTAAAGTAAAGTGACATATTGGCAACCCACATGCAGTTTGTTGCTTGTATCACCAAATGCACGATTCTTCCCCAATATACATCTTACCCGCCTAGCTATATACATGACAATAAATGAAACTAGCCAAGCAGATCTTGAACGATTCACGGCAGTATGAAGCCAAGGCTTATGCTCCAAAGCATCTTAGCCAAAAGCCTCTAACTAAACTAAAGGGGATTGATGGATGCAAAGCGAACATGTGCAACATGCGAAACGTGCTTCTTTTGTGTCCAAAATGTGGTCGAAGGCTGACCAACCTCACATAACTCAGGATCCTTCTTTTGATGATCCCAGATGAATCAGAATACACTGATACGGTGGAGTGTGACGAGGAGAACATATCTTCCGGTGATGAGGAAAGTCTACCATTTGATGATGAAGATGCATAGTCTTCTACTGCAATCACAATTCTGGCAGACGTTGAGAATCGCTATTAAACCAGCAAATCCTGTGCATAGGAAGTAGTTTGTGCTTAAGTCTATTTCAGCTTAATATATCCATATGGATATTGTGTCAGTTGACATATTATTCATTTCTTCAGACAGGAAATCCTGTGTGTACGAAGTAGGTTTTTAAAAAGTCTATTTAAGTTTAAATATATCCATATGGATATTGTTTGTCAGTTGACACAGTATTGTTTCTTTGGTTCAGGCTTTGAAAACACAAAAATAAATGTACATATTATATTTTTACATCAAATATTGCTTCTCAATTAGCTCATCGACGGTTATATCCTGTGCTGACCGTTAACCTGTTCTTGAGCGAGGGACGCACCAAAACTGACATCAGCGGACCCGTGGCTACGTTTTACGTCAGGTTTCGTGGCTGTGCTCGAATTTGAGATTAATTTCAAAATTCGGGGTACTTTGAGAGGCCTCCCCTGCCAGACGCACCCCTAGGGAAACCTAAGAATGCCCGTTCTAAGGTCACCCTGTGGTCACTCTACAGGACCTGGACTGAAAACTATTCGTGCTCAAGTTTGAGAACAAATCGCTCTGGCTTCCCGCACTAATAGTCAGATTTGTGTCTGTATGCGGATGTCAGCCTTGATGACGTAGTTTTCCAACAGAGCTGGTACATACTGAGGAGACTACAGTAGAGCTGTCATCTTTCTCCTCTCGCTTCTCCTCACAGCATGGGCATAATAACCATTATAACACAACAATGAAAATCATAAACCAACAATAAAAAATTAAAACATGATAATTGTTGTAATTTCATTTTGGAAATAAATGCAAAGATTATACAAATGTGTTTAGTTCAGAGCAATGGTATACGGAAATAGCAGTACTACATGACTGACTTCGAATAGTAGACAGTAAGAAGACTCAAAACAGCGCACAGCGCATTTCACATCAGGCAATTTCCGGGTTACATCTAGTTAGTATTGAAAGATTATTAAACAATATCGTCATTCAATAACAAACACTGACTTACTACTAGTACCTGGAGATACTGGTGTATGTGCTTGCGAGTGTACGTGTGTGCGTGTGTGCTTGCGTGTTTTATCACACTACACGGCTGATGGCATTGACAATTCTGATATAGGACTAGTATTTCAAACACAATAGCATAATAACATATGCTAGCAGAATGGTATAAATAAAGCTAGAATTCCATGTGCGTGTGTGCGTTAAGCTTTAGGCTAAGTGTCCATTAGTATAGTTATGTACGCGTTCGCGTGTCAGTACGTGAATCTTTATACCATGTATTTCTACTCACTCCTAGTTGCTCGTGAAAACAATTCGTGCATGCCGTCATCTGCATTCAGTTACCTCACGTTCGCTACGCATATGTTTTGATCACTATGAAGTGACCAAAAGTGTCCTATGTCAACCTATTAAAATCAACAGATTTGAATTTTAAAACGTACGAATACGCAAAATCACAAAGTAATGCCATTTGCATCCATTTACTTCACGTTTTGAGCTTGATCAATTTCATGACACAGCATTAGGCTAGGTGTCCATTAGCGGGTGGGCATACGTGTATTTGTGAGTGTGTGAGCGCGTGCGTGTGTGGTAAGAACGGAGCGTTTTAAGGCATAGGTGAAATTCCCAATAATGCTAGCAGCATTACAATGTACTCATAGCTTTAATCTAGGTGTCCACGTATGCCATTCGCACGTCAGTAGGTATTTTAGTCACGGTGTGTCCATATGAACGTCTTCATACCATGCGGTTTTTTTATACTAACGCCTAGTTGCATGTGAAAAATATTAGTACATGACATCATTTGCATTCATTTACCTCACGCTACATGAAGTGACCAAGTTGCGTAGGCAAACGCACTAAAGGTAGGTGTCCATTAGCGCATGTGCATATGGGTTCGCATCTGATGTTCCTGTATCTGTAGGCGTTTTTAGTCGCGAGGTCTGTGTCCATGTATAACTTTATACCAGTAAAGTTTCTGCTACTTATGACTAATTGCACCTGGAAACAATTCATGCATGATGTCACTTGCAATTGTTCATCATACATTTTGTGTTTTAACCCCTACAGTAAGCGACCAAATGTCTCTATACACGTGTACACAAACACGTTTATTGACATGCTCCTATTCAATTTAACAGAAAATGATCTTAAACGCGTACGCGTACACAAACGTGCTAATGGCAACCAACCTTTATGGACACGTCACATTCAATTTAATAGAAAGTGATTATAAACGCGTAAACAAACTCTCTAATGGACGCCTGACATAAGTCGCTGATCCGTCAGTTCGGATTAGAGTCACATATGCTAAGATCAAAATGATTGATCCCTCACATAGACGTACATATATGGAATCCTAGCTTTAGGCGTATTATGATTATAGGGCGTACTCCGAGACCGCCATCGATAACCCACTAAATAATCGAGCAAATTTTAACTTTTAGCATCGTAGACGATGACTTTCTGTGAAATTATCTTCAAACATTTCAATATGTTTCATAACTAGCTGCCGCGAAACTAGTTTAATGATAATAAATATTACGTACGCAAGGAATCACACGTCAACACGCTTTCCAATACGGTAATTACTACCAAAAACCGAACCCCAAGGTCTTTTGTGGGACTTTTCTCCAAATATGGGACCCCATGGTCTTTTGTTTAGTGCTTGATCACCGTCCATCACTTCGTCATCACGCTTTCCAAACTTAAACCCATTCCCACCAGCGCTGTGTAGGTTAATCGAACCCGAGTTCCGTGAACCGCTGAATACAGAACCCCATGGACGCTTCGTAAGTTTTGGGGAGCCCTGGTACCCACCTTTCCAGTTAAACACTGAACCCCAAGGACGCTTACCAAACTTGAATCCTGAACTAAAGAGACTGTTCTCTGAACCACCTCGTTGCATCCCACCAAATGATGGTCCCCATGGCCGCTTCCGTAGTTCCTCTATGTCATTAAAGTCTCTTTTATTCCACTTATTAAATACCGAGCCCCATGGTCGTTTGCCGATATGACTGAAAACTGAACCCCACGGCCTTTTGCCAGGTTGACTAAAAACTGAACCCCATGGCCTTTTGCCATGTTGGCTAAAAACTGAACCCCACGGCCTCTTACCAAATTTACTGAAGACAGAACCCCATGGCCTTTTCCCAAGCTTGAATCCACGAGCTAAGATACTGCTACTGAGCCTCTGGCTTGATGGACTACTGAACATAGACCCCCATGGCCTTTTCTCTACGTCACTATTCAGATCCGCATCACGGTTCCCGTCTGCTTCATAGTCTCGGTTTAACTGGGCACCACCTAAATACCAGCCTTTGCGATGTGTCTCTTTCTCTCCACTGTTGTCATTGCCCCTCCGTGGGATAGAGGAATACAATGTGGCTGGAATGCTCATCATGTGCCCAACACTTGAATCACCTTCACTCTGTGAATACGGTGCTTCCTCCTCGCGAGTTATGGCCATCCGCTCCAAGCTCTTCTCTAACCATGATGGATCATCGATGGAAAAACGTTTAAGACTCAACTTATCACCAGGATCTGAAATTTAAGCAATAAGAGGTTTTGAATGAATATTTTATGCATGAACTAAATCAGAGTGTATTCAGCCAGCGGGGGACGCTGGGCTTTTATACAAGAATTCAGCCAGACTAGACAAAATTAACGAATTCTCAGATTTATTTGAAATATATGTATTTCACCAATTTTTGAGAACTTTAAGTAAGACACTTCCAGTCTTAAATTAGTCATAGTCAATGGCTATGACTAATAAAGGGATCTAATTCTAGCTACGGCCCGCTCATTTCTAGCAAAACTCCGCACATTTTACGTGTGTTGGAATCGATTAGAAACTTGGAAACTTAAATTTCCAGAACCTAAATTTCAATAGCAACAACAGCTCCTAGTCAAATTAGTTTCAAAATATTCAACATTATGTTTATTAAATTATAAATTCACAAAGCCGTTGAAAAGACATATAATTCGTAGATCAAGTCTCAAAATACGGATAACATCATGGCATGTCATTCGCCCACAAATCAACACGATTCTCCAGGTAGCCAAGTTGTAAGACATTTGATAGATCCGTTCAATAGGACTCAAGCTACCCTCCCGAAACGAAACTTCAATACTTTATTTGGATGTATTTCACCATTGGCTCTTCATCACCAAGAAGCAATATGCTTCTTCGGGCTACCACGAAAAACACAGGCTAAGAGTGAGTAAAATCTCTTCTGCATAAGGAGAACTGTCAGCCCAAAATATAATATCAATCATAGATGGCCAATGCATGAACTTGACACTTCGCCCACACAGAGTAAATAAGACAATCATGATCTTCAGATCTCCAACAGCAAGTTTGGTGTGAATACATTGGGTGGCATTCCGGTTATCATCTGACAGCTCAATGGGCCGTTCCAGTTTTAGCTATGCCCCGCCAATCTCTATCTAAGGTCCACCCGCACGATGCTCGTGTTGAGATCGATCGATCTCTGAACTCCCTTGACTATCAATTTCCAGAAAACTATGCAGATAAGCTGATGAATATTTTGAAAATAATTCGACTGGGTGCTGGTTCTGCCTATGGCAGCAACAGCGCCCAGTCAAATTAGTTTCAAAATATCCAACAGCATGTTTATTAAATAAGAAAACATACAATTCCTACAACGTGTCGGACTATTAAGCGTTAAAGACGGACTATATTGATTCACGCATGACGTATTAATTGACGTAATAATACACGCCACTTAGTTAATTATGACGTCAGATAATGAATAGATAAACTGGAAAGGTGAATTTCCATAACTAGATCCTTACAATGCTGATAAGTCATAATTTAACTTTTTAACAAAAGTGAAACTGAAAATCCCTTCAAGAAGACCCGAGTTATGATCAGCAACACAATTTCCATAAAGGCGTTACCATGATCTAAAACTCGTTTATCTGTACCCTTCAACCAATATAGTTCATTGCACAACGATGGTCAACCTGAGTAAAGATCCCTTCAGGAGATCTCTGGTTAGTGGTAATCTGAATGGAGAGATAAATGAATAGATGGACGGACATACACAATGAAAAAACAAGAATTCCCAAGAATTACGTGTCTCACCAAACTTCCTTTTTCGATGATTTTGACCATTGATCTCTTGAAATTTCACTCGCCACCACTACACCCTAAAATCGGAACTGTTTTCAGTACCCCAAAGGTGACGTGGTGAAGATACCGCCAATAGAACTGACGTGGTGACGATACCTCCAATAGAACTTAAGTCATCGGGTCGCATCCTTTTCGATGGTGTTAACCTTTGATATCTTGCTTCCAAAATTAAGACGCTCCTTAAAGACCCCAAGGGCAAACTTCCATATAACACACACACACACACACACACACACACACACACACACACACACACACACACACACACACACACACACACACACACACACACACACACACACACACACACACACACACACACACACACACACACACACACACACACACACACACACACACACACACACACACACACACACACACACACACACACACACACACACACACACACACACACACACACACACACACACACACACACACACACACACACACACACACACACACACACACACACACACACACACACACACACACACACACACACACACACGTGCGAACACACCCCCCGCCACCCACCCCATTTCATGCCAAATTGGGAACGGGATTGATAAACTAGCTACTTGTCGGTTTTCAAAAGCTGTTCGCAGACGACTGTCGACCTGATGTTAATTTTGTAATGCCTTGTAAGGCCACAGATATGAATATTCATTACGTCCTTCATCGTATCATCATCATAGTATTTCCATAGTGACCAATAGTGGTCGTAATTAGCGGTGACATTTTAAATATCGACTCACAAGATTTCCTATGTAGAACATGCCTGAAAAATGTAAAAATAATATTCCAATATCGACAGGGCTATATCCTAGTGCCAGTGCTTCGTCAATGACAGGGTTCCTAGAACTAATGCTTGACAATAATAAATACTACATTTGGATTGCATTTCAAAGTATTGAGCACTAACATGTAGCACTATTAATGCTGTATAGCTAGTATTTACATATTTATGTGATGCATAGTTTGTAGATGGTTCGTCATGACTCATAGAATGGTGATCAAACACATAAGAGAAACGGTGTCCATTATTTCCATTAAGCTTAGAGCACGATAGTAGTGACAGATCGTATCAGGCCGTGTGATTTATTTGTTTAGGATACATTTTGAAGCGACAGAATTAAGAGCAATCTATCAATGGCTTTTGCTATTGATAGTGGTTGTTGCTTGCTGTCCAGTAAATTCAGCAAGACAAATTATTCAGCACCGTCACTCAATGGACCTTTCTAGTGTATCCATCAAATAGGCATGCACACTTATTCAATATAATTGACAAGTATTGAAATTAAAATTGCAAATATATTTATGTTTAATTTTTTGGTATGGAAAGCATCATTCGGAGCGGAGAGTATCGAGGACCAGTGCTCGATGTTCGATATCTTTCCTGTATGTCTACATTAAAATTGAGATTTTGTAATATTTTTTAAATAATTTGACTAAGATTTGTTATTTCTCACATGTAGCGATAACTAATTCATATCTTATTAGATAATCTTCTGAGTATCTTGAGATTATGTAATTTTACTGAAATCTCTCTCTCTCTTATTTTCAGTCAAAATGTTTTCAATATAATCAGTTGGAAAATGTACAAGTATTTCTTTTGTTGTCTCTGTACGAGTTAATACTTAAACATCGGGTGGATAATTTGGGTTTAGTATCTGATCTACAGGCAATCTTAGATTAACGCTGGCCCTAGTACATGTTAAATTAATTGAATAATTGAAATTATTTATAGTTTGCATAAGCGTGCAAGCCTACCATTGATCATATGACGGCATAGCCAACTACGTGATGTGTATGATGACGTCATAACCTATGGCATCGTGAATGGTGCAGCTAAGTTCGTCGCGAACGCTTACTTGATGACGGACTAAGCGTTTTGTATGAATTGTATGTCTTTACTATTTAATAAGCATGCTGTTGAATATTTTGAAATTAATTTGACTGGGCGCTGTTGCTTACCTGTATAGTATTCTGGAAATTGATAGTCATGGAGTTCAGGGATCGATCGATCCCAACACGGGCGAAGCGTAGGTGGAGGTTAGCTAGGGATGGGCGGGGCATAGCTAAAACTCAAACGGTCCATTGTTCAACAATGTTCAGCAATGTTTATCATTGTGACTTGCTATTTTGTTGATAATCATGTTTAGAGTATTACCCACAAACAGACTTTTGTCTGTAGCGGGGTGGGGGCATCTCCAACCAACCTTCACAACTGAACTTACACATCATTTATGTTAGCTAAATACGTGTCTAATAATGACATTTATGAAGTTATACACAACATATTTGGTTGCGAATTTATTCATTTAATGGACGATATCTCATCTCTGAGACTGATCGTCCTGACTTTCCAGTGTGTGTGTGCGTGCGTGCGTGCGTGCGTTTTCGATGAAATTCCAAAAGCTTTCCATATCTTTACATCATTGAGATCAAGATTACTTTTCAGGAAAATTGGGTAAAATAGAATAAATTGTCTTAAAAGATGCTATGCGAGAGCAGGTAGAGGGGGGGGGGGGGGGGCTCACACATGCACTCTTGTTCAGTTCGCATTTTGGCATCAAATACCCTTAATTGCACTATCTGAAGGGAGGGGTAGGCCTACACCAACTCCACTGCTCCTCCTCATTTCGCGTTCACATCATACTTCCATTCCATAACAGCGCAACTGCTGTGACTTGATAGTGTGTAGCATTCTTATCAAATACAGAAATTTTGTCATCATACAGCACATTGAACGTCTGATCTTGCGGTAAGGGCGTAGTTTGCCACTGAGCGTAGGGAATGGCTTCTCAGAGCATTGATTCTCAAAATGTCCTTAGTGAAGGTCTACAGACACCCATTCAAGATCAGGAGTCGCCTCATTCCGGCAGCTTCATACCAATATCGCCCACTTGTATGTATTAATGTAGACGCTCTGGGCATTCTTGAGCCTTCAACAACAGGAGGAGCTTGTTTACATGCAGATGCGTATTTTCCTTTAAATCCCCAGAAATGAATAAAAGAGGCATTCCTGTGTATGCTCCAAGAAGGTTCTGAGGCTCAAGCGGAGCGACATTATCTACACAACTATAGGTGCCCGAGGGTGCCTTTAAAGAAAACAAATAAATAGACTGTAGAATTTATTGCTTTGGATTCCCTAATTTCAAGTTTAAAAGATAAGTTTTCCACTGCTGCAAAACAAAAAAAGCTCAAAATACTTGCCCTAGCTCAGTTCAGTTGGAATCTTTGTACCTGCAAATGTTGTAAACCATACAGTTACATAGGCAGGTCGATTCAAGGATGCCAAAAAGACATAGACGTCACCACTACCACGTACAATACAGAAATCCAATCTGTCACTTAAATATTGGCATCCTATCCAATTACGTCACAGGTAGGTTGACGTTATAATCAAAATACGTAATGAATGATGTAACTAGGGTCCGTCAAGAACCTTGAATAGTCTGTCAATTGTATGAATTGTATGTCTTTGCCATTTAACAAACATTCTGTTGAATACTTTGAAAATATTTTAACAGGCAGCAACATTCCCTACTCAAATTAGTTTCAAAATATTCAACAGGTTAGCTGCATAGCTGCCATGAAATTGGGATTCTGGGAATCAGAAATAAACCTATATTAATCGATCCCAACACGCGCAAAGCGTGGGCGGAAATTAGCCAGAGAACGACGTGACATAGCTAAAAGTGGATTCATCCATTAGCCCTGTTTTTTGCGTGATGATCAGATAAAACCCAGCCGAGTAAGCGTTCAGGACGATGCATTGCATATTGACAACTGCCGGCCAGGACAATAGCTAGTTGCTGTGTATGACCAAAATTAGTATATTGGAAGCATTGCTAAAAAAGACGAAAAACCAGATGATATAATAATGAAGCTCTTGAACAAAACTGAAAGAAAAGATACTGCCTCATTGGCATGTGAGTGGTCAGTTAGTCAGGTGACGGTGGCACGCGTTCTCTGTCAACAGGAAACCCGCCTTTCTCCAGAGTAATCTCAACATGCCATGTGCAAACATGAAGAGCGGTACCTACAAAGCGCTAGTCAGGCCCACTCTGAAATATGCTAGCCATGCTTGAGACCCAAACTACAAGACCGATCTTCACCAAGTAGGCATGGTCCATGGACCTGCCTGATATGCACTCAGGAGATTCCACTGCAGACTTGGTGTAAACTAGATTGCATTTAGGAGCTGCTGACTCTCGCCTTTGTGCTCTATATTGCCAATGCACTTCGATACTTCAAGCCCACCACAATATGATTATATGTGTAAATTTTGGTGATTCTACCCACTTGCGTTCCCAAGTTACGGTCAAACTCGTGCAGTCCAGTATGCACTTAGTGACACAGTGACATAGATATTTACCGCTTTGACCTGAAATTTAAACTAGCCCTATCCGAACATAATATGGGTCACGTTCGACTCCTAACCATTGTTTAGCTATAGCTAACTAGATTCTCAGTAGAACTTGAAATAGTTAACTACCTAGTCAACTATAGTGGACCGAGCACCCGAGCTCGGTTCAGATGTCTAGCGCGAAATTTGCGTAAATTTCGAAATGGCGGACACATATCGCTTGCCACGAATAAATGCATATAAACGTGCAAATATTTCACTAAATAATTTAGGTTTGATGAAATTATAAATTCCCATTGCATGCCAATGTTCCCAAGCCCCTACTCATTCCCAATTTATCTGATATGGACGCTTTTTGACGTATTAGTGGACAAAAATACCCAAAACATTCCGGTGTTCACTTTATGACTCAGTGACCCTTTGACCTGAGACTTAGGCTCTCTAGACAGCCTCAATAGTATTGCGTGTGTCAACTTGGTTGATTCCACCTTCTTGCGTTCAATACATTTTACAGAACCAACCAATAGTCTGTAGGCTGTAGTCAACGGGAACTGAATAATGTAACTCGTATCCGGAGATATGCGATCAGTCTCTCAGGAGAGCAACTAGCTATATCGAACACTCGTGCATAAATCATATACCATTGGCCAGCGCGTTCTCAGCATAGTGATGCTTACTGTAGAGAATAGATAACGCTGCTATTTAAGATACAAGCGGTGGATAATTAATACGCCGCGTCATTAATACAGAGAATCGGATTCATTGCTGAGATTGCAAAGATAATGGCGCGTTGTCAAGTGTCATCTAACGTGGCTAATACCGTTTCAAAGGCGCTTTTTCGTAATGTCTGTAATTATACCAAGAATGTGTAATCAACTACGCTACAAAGATTTGTAGGATTGGGAGAGACAAGTTTGAAATGAGAACCGTTGATGCAGCTAAGCCAGCGCGGTTCCTTGCTCTGCCATGCGTGTGGAATTTACGTGGGAGGATTAACAGCAACGCCACACAAATAGCTCTATGAATATTCTATAGAAGGCTTTCCTTCAAGCGATACCGGGTTGGCAGACGCGTGTAAATAATGAGTGATAATATTGAGTTTCAATGCAGATTCAAACCAACACATTTTTTTCTTTAGAACTGACATTTAAAATCAAAGCAATGCAATGCATGCATTGATTTCCACGTTACTGATATTCCTCAGTAAAGTATCAGCGTGTTTTAACACCGCGAGAGTGAATTCCGATTCTTTGATGCCCATATATGGATTTACTTCGGGAAATATACTTCACTGACAAATGAGCATTATTCAATGTTAATCGTTATAACATCCATTCACGTTGTATCTTTTGGTCTAATTCATACAAGCGTCTTTATAATTGTACGGCAAAACATCGAATGATAACTAGATATCTGCACACGTCACGATGCAGATTACGTGACATTCATAATTAAACCGATAATTTTCTCCGATACCTTAAAGCCGGTGAGGTGCAAGATAATGTTTCATAACCCACTGAGAACATTCTAACTAAAGTTTGGCGATTTAATCTAAGATTAAAGCTGCATCAAGTGCGTAAAATTCCAAACAAAATGGCAGGCTGCGGAATTTGTTTAAAACAGTTGCCCTTTGCTCTTTCACATTCTTATTGTCTCAAACTAACCATTTTAATAGTGATTATCTTATAACATTTACGATGAACCGGATCAACAACTGCAATGCGTAACCGTTATTGATCAGCCTCTGGTCAATAGAGAACGCTGTATTAAGTCCATATAACCGCTAGCAAATTGTACGCTCCGGTAGAGAGTGATAACGCTTAGACTACCGAACGTTCAGATTCTTGAAATGACGTTCCTTCCATATGGTAAACTGTATCCATATGGAAATAATGTTTCTGTAAGCTGTTGCTGTCATCTTTCGGCAACATTGCTTCCAAAATGTTCACCGACCTCTAGTGGCAATTAACCCGTTAACCCTCATACAATAGAAACAATAAAGTATTTATGATAAAAAAAATAATAGTAAAAATATTATGTTGAACCTTTGGTAGCAACATGCCCCAGTCAAATTAGTTCCAAAATATTCACCACTTTACCTGTACAATCGTCCTGAAATTGAAACACTGGGATTTCAAGGGTTAACAGTATAATTATCTATATAGGGCGTAATATCCATGTGCTACCAATTAACGGTACACAATGACTAATGGTTCCGGGTTACAGCATCGCTGCAATGCTTAGCGGCTGTGTCACAATATCGCGCTAATGACGTATAACAGCTTACGTATTTGTCCTATAGTATTCCCCGCCAGAAGGATTGATGATTCCAGATACCCCAAGCTGTGCAGGCTATTTAGCCACTACTCGAAATCCAGCATCATTTTCCATTAACTATGTCGTTGACTTTGATGTGTGTGTGGAGTGGATGGTATTTGCACAATTGGCCATATCTTGAATGATGCTCTGATTCCCCATAGCACAGTCCCGCACTTCTATTATTTAAAACATTGAATATTTTCTGATCAACCGTACTCTAGGATCTAGCTACAGATTGTTTGCTAGCTAAATTACTGCTGAAATACTTTTTTGCGTTCATTAAATAAACCAAATTATCTTCTAACCCCCTAAGCAACACGCATATATCTAGCTAGATATCCAATTACGCGAATTGCGTAATGAGCAGTTTTACAGTCATTGGCACAACTGTATTCCCACTTTAGCTTAAATTCACAAATTATTATGATTTATGATTTCTCCATTTGCTATGCTTGGAAGCGTAAGACGGGGAGAGATAGCTTCTGAAAACGGAATGAAAATATATTTTTTTGCGAAGGTATGATTTTTTTGTTCTCAAAAATGTACATTTTCGTGTCTCATTCTGCAGAAAGACTGTTTATAATTCTTTGTCAGTGTTTAAAGTATACAGAATTAAGCATTTATACGTCAAAACAGCATGTTGGTTCTTGTATTCAATGCACAATCTGGATATCAGAGGTCATATTCTTCTGCTAACTGCTGGCTATATGATCAAGGACATTGATATATTTTCCGTCAAAAAATGTCCTCTCCGTCATTAAGTTTGATCTACCTTATCTTTTGAAAAAATGATTACTTGACACTGACAATTCTTTTTCTGCAAAGGTATGTATCTTTTGATATAAAATAGATACATTATACACTGGTATAAGAAAGGAATTGAATCGTCAGAGGAAACAATCACCAAAAACTGTACTTCATCTTCAGTAAAAATACTGTCATCTCCGTCATAAAAAGATAATGCATGATTTATTAGGTATAAATTGTATTTAGTACTATCTTCTTGGTAGCTAAGTTGGTGTTGGTTACTTACATATGTAACTAACATGTTGGTGCACATATGATTATTTTTTATCATATTCTTAGGGTGTCCAAAAATGTCCTCTCCGTCATGTACAGATATGGGTAAGAATTTTGAGGAATTCATACACCAATGGACCGCAATGGGCTACAAAGTATACACTTATTAGTAAATACTCTCGAAATGATAATGTCTACTGTTTAATGGTAACAATATTGCAACAGATCTTATTACCGTAACTCATCATGTTAATATCCCGCATCTGTACATGCCATTTTAATTATTTTACAAATGGAATATAAATATTCATTGCTGAAACATCACTAACCAATGTATGTTAAAGTCTACCTTAATTTTACACTTTTAGAGAAGCATATACTGTTCTGAGTTGACCAATTATCATGCTTGTATATTAGTGTCGGAGACGACATCTTTTTGACATGTTCTAACCTAAGCATCTTGCCGTGATCTTGGTGTATTTATATGATCTTCCGGAATCACTACTGTATTAAAGAAGCTAACCCAATCCATCTTCCTATATGAAATGCAACATAAAAGCATGTGTCACTGGAGTTTAGTAACTGGAACAAAAAAACTCTGCACTTCGACTGTAATTATTTTTTTTTTACAAATATACTGATATAAAACTAACAATCTTCAAATTAATATATTCATTGATGGTTTTAAACCTATGAATTAATTCTTTCCGTATTAGGAAGGATTTTTATCTATATTTCGGAGTTATTTTAAGTTAAGATTAAAAGTCATGTATCAATATCTAAAAAAACATGTCCTCTCCGTCCGTAATTGGGATACCAATTGTAATACTAAATAAAAGAAGAATATTCTTTTTCTTACTATCTTATCTGCATAATTATGGCAGATGGCCATAGAATTATATGTAAATTAGAATATTCTAGCATTCACCTTCTAAATATTTTAGTTGTCTGTACTTGGAACATTAACTGTCTGCATTTTGATGTCAGTACCGTGATTACACAGATATAAAATTAAAAGATGTTACAATTTGAAAAATTTAATTTTTTTTTTTAAACAGGTCATAAATCTGGTCATTTTTTTTTTTCATATTTGATGTTTATTTTGGATAGAACATCACCTTAAAAGTATTGTCAAAAATGTTCTCTCCGTTATTTGCCTGTCTCTGACGCTTTGACAACATAAAAGTATTTGAGATAAAGTAACTACATAGTTTGAATTATCTCGAGCTAAGACAGTAAAGTTGTTTAAACTGATTAAATTCATGTGTAGATTGTGGTAAGAATGTTATCATGAAAACTATGCAATTAGTAATCTTCAGAAGCAGTTTTAATTACAATTTTGAACTAAGCAATCATCAAATGTGCATAAGTGGAAAATGTGAACATCTCTTAGTTGTTTACTTTTATTACATTATTAAAAAAATATTGGACCAAAGGGACAATTCTACACTTTTCCAACTTGTAGAAGTGATATTTCCGAAAACGCCGATTCTTTTATCTTCTAGTTTTCCCCCCAGATAATTACCATGGTTGTCCAACTTTTCAGAGAAATTAGGGCAGATATTCAGAATTCTACATTTTGGTCCCTCCGAGACACTTTTTTCCCAATGATTGTAAAACTGCCCTAATTGGACGGGATCTGTGTTCAACAGCAATTATATCATTGCAAATACAGGCGGATGATACTGGGCTGTCCGTTGGTCAACAGCTTAGCTACCAATATCAGTTATGTGTTAGTCATTAAAAATTTAATATTCTAACACCTCTTTCATACACGATCATATTGACAGAATTCTACTACCTAGGCAAATTACAGGAAACGATTTATAGTAATTTACAGGTTGATCAGTTTTTATTTCATTTACTATACATTTTGCAACGGTCTTTTTTATTTCACGCCAAATGGTATTGTGTTAATGCTCAATGTTTTTTCACATGTTTATTGGCGCAAATATGATTTGCAACTGGCGTTTCATTATCTAATTGTTTGGCCCATATGCCGTTAAGCACCATGTTGCAGATATCAACAGATGTATAATGACCAATGTGGGAAATTGGATATTGTTTTCCGGTACATTCATTGCCGAGCATGGAATTGGATCTGATTCCATTCTGACATCTCCGACACACATATCAAATAGAACCACATCTATCAGATTTACACCAATCCATCAATAAAACAATCTGCCATCAAAGGTTCCGCAAGACGTTGCAATGCACAGTGATTTATCCAAATGTCTACGCTCTGGGGTTTTACATGGAGCTAATGCTATTTGGATACTGATTTCCTTGGGTGACCATAATATCATCTTCCCAATAATTCGAACCAAATCGACGTCATCATTATTTGCATTATGCAGCCGGACAAATAGGCTGGTCTGTTAGCTACGTGCATACACATATTTCCTAGTCTACTTTACAGGTTAGTGAATAAGTTTACCTGAATGCTGTATCTGAACTGCTCCTACATTGACCAGTAGTACACATAGTGCCAGAACTGTATGCAAACATCGCTTGATTAGTCGCATCTTTCTGCACTTGATACCTGCAACAAGAAAGGTCATTTCCAAATGTCCATAGAATAAATATTTTAACATTAAATATAAGGTTATGTGGTTGGTTAGGTTTGATTGGTGTGCTGCATTTTACTGATGCTTTAGATGTCATGGTATCGTGGGACAAGTGCGACGCACTATAGTTGCGAAGTAAGCTTTTTTTACAAAAAAAATTGATAAACAGATGGACGGATGGACGGACAGATAGATGGACAGCCATGCTTCTATCTATTTCCTGCATAAATACCAAAAGGTTAAAGGACAATCCCAAAATGGGTATACGTGTACTTTATTTGAAAGACTATTACGTGCATAACATGTTGAATCTTAACTAACTACAACAGTTAGATAATCGACGGGAGTGTAAATAAATATTCTGAGAAAACATATGATAATATTACTGGGATCACTGCCGCGATTCCGCTACCTACATGTGGCTTCAAGATTTATCCGATGTTAGAGATGTCAGAATCGCACTAGTGGTTCAAAAGATACCCTCTGCGGGACAACTAAGCCAGCAAAGTTTCTAACAAAAATTTCAGGATGCGCCCTATTCATCATACCATATCAAAATAAGTCTACAATGATAGAATTTGCCGTGTCGATGCGTTATAATGTTATCTCATAACTGGGAAAGCGTCATCAATTTATCTTAATTATTGTAATTACTAAAGCTTGCGGGGCAATGTTGATCAACCAAGAAGGGAAATTCCCTGATTTTATGCCAAAATGTTAATTCATTTGATCATATCTCAGACAAAATTATAATTAGCCAAGCAAATGGCCATTTCTTTCAGCTTTAAGCACACACAAATTTTATGTTGATAGACAATGTATTTCCAAAGATAGAGCCTGCGAGACAAACCCCTCTCATGTTGAATTTTGCCCCAAACAGGATAACCTATTCTCAGGTCGTGAAGTTATTGGTTTGGTAGGCATCTATCGAGTCCCTGATTCCAGGTACCATTCACGCCATATCTAGGCTGGTTTTATTTCAGTCCATTATTGGTCACTTCCCCCAGCTTTTACACTGATACCCATTTATACTCCTGGGTGGAGAGATGCAAGGAGCGAAGGAGATTTTGCATGTTTTCAACGGCAGTGAGATAGTGCACAGTTCAGGAGCGAACCGGGTTCTCCCGTTAAGTAGTCCTAAGTGCTAGCCACTACACCAAGATGCATCCTTTCTCAGATCGTGTCTTAGATGACCGATATTTATATATGCGAGACTTTTGAATGCGTTGTCCGATTTTAACATGCGTTATAGCATATTAACACAGAAGTCGGCACCTATTTGGAGGTTCAAGAACTATTGAAATCGATACAGCGGTCCCGTTGCTATTATCATTTACATATACTTCCTTAAGATCTGTACCCGCATCTATTTTCATCGCGCCACCAGTCACACTCTTTCTAGTGGCGGTGCAGCGCTAACGTCACTAGCCGCGATAAAATGACAGTGCCCCGATCTACGAAAAATTGTAAATTTTACCGACTTTGTCTAGCGATATTTGGTTATGCTATTTCAATCTGGCTATTATTCTTACGTAACTTCATTAAAGGTGTAATCTTTCAAACCAAGCACAATTTTTATCATCGCGGAATTGTCATTTAACTGTTGGCTACTGGAGAAAATAGTATAGTACCCAATAGGTCTGACTTTATAGTCTGCTTCAACTTGCTCAGCCGACTCCAACTTTACCCCCTGGTCATTGGGCCGTATTTCTTTTTCATTATTTCGAAAGATTAATTGTCTTTGGAAGCATGTATCCAGGCTGTGATATGTAGGCGCGCAATGTCTTTTGCATTCCGTATTATAGTATTACCGACATTGCCCTCATAGGTATCTATTTTACAGATAGGTGAACTGCAACACAGCGGATTGAAGTGCCTTGCTCAGGTATACAACACCGCAGCTCGGCCGGGAATCAATGCGCGGGAATCCATCTTTCGAGTCACGAACTCAACTCTGTAACCACGCGAGCACTGCGCTCTGGTCATCCAGCGGTGATAAATGTCCGTACAAAACAAGTGTATTACATCATCTGTGTTAGCGGAGTGGGTAATGCCGGGGAGAATAAACCGTCCGGTCATATCATGTTCACAGGTTGTGTACGTATAATGGGATTCGCTAATCCAGTCATAACTACTCCACGATCATGTTTGCGATGTATATGTATGGCGAACTACTGGTATAATATGCACCTTACTTCGTCATAGAACTAGGAACGTGCACGGTACGCAAAAAGTGCCTTCACAGCAATGACTATATTACGTGAATATACGTTTCGGGATCTCTTTCTTTATCTTAATTTCGCAATGTCACCGGAGCTATTGGTGTATGCTCATGGTTTCGTGATTAAACCACACGTGAAAACGCCCTTCTCTCAATGGGGCAACACAACACAGGTAACCGGCGTGAACCTTTACCAATGGAATGCTAAAATAACTGACTACACGCTTGCTTTTCACGCCACATATTTATAACGGCATCTATATGACGAAGCAGGGGCATTACATAGGTAAAGATTTCAACTTCATCGTCATTGGTGGCCATAATAGATGGACTTACGGTCATTGTTCTGAGATCAAATGTTGGTCATTGTTCTGAGATCAAATGTTGGTGATCGGTCAAAATATCAAATAAACCACTTCTGAACTGAACTCATACCTTTGAAATGATATTATGAATGAGAGGAATATCGTTTTCATAATGTAGTTTACTATTGACACACGGTGTCAAAGAACCGTATAATCAGATTTTGTATTCACGAAGTGCTTTAAATAAAGAGACAGAATAACAAATCAAAGGAGGCAACGGTTAGACTGTAATAGGATTGATATTAGTTACAATGCATAATACATGAATCCGCTAACATGGTCATTTAAGCACGCCATGTGTGCAGCAACGCAGATGCTAAAAGATAGAATACAAACAATATTAGTCATATTTGATCTTTGACACAATGCCATTACCACTATGTTTGACATGATTGAACATTGTCACATAGTGGCAAAACCAGCAGGTAACCAAACATCAAAGTTGATTAAAAGTATACGAATACACAATTACTATTTAAGTGATGACCTCAATAATATTCCTGGGGGAAACCATTACATCAGTAGTTCAAGTGTCTACTTAGCCGCATTACAAAAAAGAGCCTACAGTTACATAGAATAACTACAGTGTGATGCAAATCCTCTAAGGATTGTTATATTAATTCTAAATGGCCGGATCAGTAAATAAAACCTAATTGTACCACCGCTAGGAAAATCCTTATTCAACAACGATGTCCCGGAACTAAATACATCTATTAAACGCGATAGTCTTTTGAAGTGACAATTCTCTATGGCAACCGAAGAGATTTTGCGATTGATATCATCCCAGAATGCTTTGAAACTTCAGTCATGAAGATTAATTGACAGAAGTAATTGAATCCAACATCCGTATATCGTACTGTGTGTTGACGCAATTCATATTGAGAATAAAATGAGATCGGGATTTGTGTTGACAACTGTTTGCAGTGCGTTGCGTATAGACTCCGAGTTCATCCTGGCATATAACATCATTATTGTCACGTTACTCATCACCAGGGTAAGCCAGCGGTTGGCGGCTCTAAATGATGCACCATACGACGCAAACATCGGTTGAATTATATTTCTCTTGCATCATACCATCTGATAGATATTCAGAAGCAACGGAGATCAACATGCTATTAAACCATACCGGTGTGGTACAAACAATTACAACAACGCGTGGCCAAAGTCATGAAATTTACTTCTGCGAAATCACAATCAATTAAATATCCATCACCACAATGGCTCCACAGTTCAGGAGGGGTAGTGGTGGTGCTGAGAGGGGATGGGGTGGGCTGGGGTGGGTGGCACTTTAATCAGATCGTCTGTAAGTGCAAGTCAGTTGAAGTCCAGCACATCTGCGGTGAACAAATGGCAAGCCTTTTGGCTAGTTTACAGGAAAATGCAAGAAATTATTGAATTGAAGAAACTAATGCTGGTTAGTAGGCAATGTTGATAGTTCTAATGAACATCATGGAGGAATCTCAAGATATGACGAACCCCGATAGGCATGTACGGATCCTTAGTTACCCAGGTAATGCTACAAGGATTCTCAAACATATCAGGGATTGGTTTCACAAAGGGTAAATTAGTCCACTAATATACTTAAATGTCAAAGGCGGTATTTCTAGTTTACGACCGGGCGCAACAAACGCACCTTTATGAAACGATTTCCTGGTCGAATAAAGAGCGTACAAAATAATATCAACGAACATCCGAATTTGAAGTGAGGGTCTGCGGTACTACCGCGAGACAGATGTGACGAGGGTGGAATTGTTCACATTTGTTTAAAAGCACCAAATTTGGCATGGTGATAGCATTTGATCTATAGAGTAATATTAGATATTGACCCATTGGAATTTGTAGATATTTTTCAAGATGGCCGCCATTTTCGAAATGGTCGCCACGATAATATGGAAATAGACTCAGATCGCCAAAATTACATTCAGTGGTCTCCAGAAGGAGTTAGAACACCAATTTTGATATGGCAATGGTACTCTAGCTACTGTATCAAACAGCTATATGAGTGAACTGATATTATTTACAATGGCTGCCATTTTCAAGATGGTCGCCAAAATATTACCACAAGACATTTTAATTTTTTTATAATCGAATACGTTTGATTGTATAAAATGATAAGAATGAAACAAGTTTGCGCTCTTCAGTAACCCACAAAGCATGTAGAATTCTAAAGGAAAACAAGGACTTACATCACTGAAGCAGAACTCTTCCCTGTTCTTACAGCTGTATATTCCATGACATGTTCGCCACAGAAACCTCGAGTTCTTCGCTCATGAGAATCAACGATATCCACCTGCCATTTCACAATCTGACAACTTGAGTGTCAAGAGAACGTGTCCAATTCCCCCCCCCCCCCAGAAGCAGCCCCAGCAGTAGATACAACGCTCATCGATGGAGCAGTCCTCGTGAATATTCTGAAACCAAATGGTGCCTGCAAAACATGTGCTGACTATGCTTGACGTAACTACATGCCTTAGATTAGAAAGCAATTGCAATCTGTTCAGAGGTACAATGTCATCTGGGACATACATATACCAATGACAGTTTGAAAGTCACTGCCCGGGGCAACCGTGGAATGGGCATTCATCGCAGGGTTGAACCGGGCGTAAAGCTTCCAGGCAACTGGGCGGAGTTCTTGACGGTAGAAGGCATAAAAACCGAACTATTCAATTACCTAGCTAAACAGACAATGTTAATTTTATGCGAATGACAATGCGTTCTGTTCTCCAGTAGTAATCTTGTGTTGTCCGTATCTAATGACAACATTTGTGGCATATCTTGATGTGCGCACGAAGAGGCCGACACTAGGTTACTCCAGCATGCATCCGATTGTGCCAAACACGGTTTCCATAAAGTCATGCTAAGATCAGTAGATAATGATGTTATAGTGCTAGCCATTTAATTCTTTAGTGAAATGGATATTAATGAAACGTGGATTGAATTTTGAACAGGCAAACATTTCCGCTACATCGCAGTACATGATATTGTTACAACTCTTGGAACCGAGAAATCTAGATCACATCGCGTTTTCACTCTTTTACCACGTGCGACCAAACATCTGGATTTGATCACTAGATGGGCAGCATGGATGGCATATGGAGGAGTGACAACCACATTTGCGCCATTGAGACAAACGCCAACAGAACAAGATGTCTTTGATGTAATGTCAAGTTGAACAATTTGTTGTCTTAATGTATGACATAACAATCTCTTGCCAGAAAGTCAATGATGGCCGCAAAATCCTGTTCACGCAGAAAGGAAGAGCGCTCATAAATATACCGCCTACATCAGACGCGTTACTGCACCATACAAAACGAGTTGCATGTATTAAGCTGGACATTGTTGGTGTCAGTGCCCGATTACTACTCCTGGAAACCTCTGTTGATGACGTTGCCCGAGGCGTTTAAAGCATGCCAAGAACTATTGCGTTGCGGATGCCATCTAGACAAAGGGTGAAGAGGACAATGCGAATGCATCAAAGCTTAGATGCAGTGCACCGTTTTTTGCAAGTGTGGTGGTCAATGCGACCGAGGATAAAACCGCCGCTGTATCTAGTCTATGGACCCATTCGAAGGCTGAATTTAATCCTTTCAATGACAGGGGCCTGAAAAGGTAAACTCGTTACGATATACATGTATAGCTTATTTTGTTCGATATTTCGGAATTAATATGACTGGCGACCACTTATGCCTAAGGTAGCGATGCATTACAATCTTATTAATTTAAAAATATTCAACAGCTTTCCTATTTCTTTGACCTGATATTGAGATACGGAGAATTTATCTGTGAAAGGGTTAGTCTGTCAATCTGATAACTATTTGAATCAATTTAAGGTACTGATAACGGTTATGACCAGTAAATTACCAAGCAATATGATAGAATTTTAAGATAGCAGGGTAATGGTAAGAAAAGGAATTAATTGTGCGAGTAATTATCCCCACGTTTTATAAAGCGTCGTGGATATTGTAATCGCCTCCGTCCGTCCGTCCGTCCGTCCGTCCCGCTATCTCCTCCAAAACCGTTGGGTGGAATTAAATCAAATTTGTATGTGGGCTACCCATATGATTCTGCTTTGCAAGACGATAATTAGATTTGGCTCCGCCCCCAGGGCGTCGTGGCAGAGGTCAAATCAGTTGTAACGCAGCTCCTAAGAAATTGTTAGACGGAACTCAACCAAATTTGATATCTGAGTTACCCATATGATTGCGGAGTGCAAGAGGCCATTTAGATTTGGTTCCGTCCCCAGGTTGTGGGCGCGGGTCAAAAGGTCAAATTTTAACCTGCGGAAATTGTAATGCATCTCCTCCGAAACCGATAGACAGAATTAAACCAAATTTGGTCTGAGTGTTATCTCTATCAATGAGGAGTACATGAGCACATTTACATTTGGCCCAGGCCTCATGGGTGGGTGGGTTGGGGGTCATATGGTAAAAAAGTGATTGTAATGCAACTCATCTGACACTGTTGGACGGAATTCAAACACATTTAGTATGTCAGTTACCCATATCAATGTGGAGTGGATGAGCACATTTACATGTGGCCCCGCTCCAGGGAGTGGGGGATGGGATTAAAACGTCATGCAATTGATTGTAGCTCAACCAAATTTGATATCTGAGATACCCCTATGATTGCGGAGTGCAAGAGGCCATTTAGATTTGGCTCCGCCCCCAGGGGCGAGATAGGGAGATCAAATTTTAGCCTACGGAAATTGATTGTAACGCATCTCCACCGAAACCATTGGACGGAATTTAAGCAAATGTAATATGTGAGTTACCCATATCAATGTGGAGTAGATGAGCACATTTACATTTGGCTCAGCCCTAGGGAGTGTGGGATGGGTGTCAAAAGGTCATGAAATTGATTGTATTGCAACTCCTCTGACACTATTTGACGAAATTCAACCAAATTTGGTGTGTGCCCCATATGATTGCCAAGTGCAAAAGGGCGTTTACATTTGGCTCCGTCCCAGGGAGAGGCGTGTTGGGTCTGTCAAAAGTTTAAAGCGGTGAACGTGGGGATTTGCGATGATGCATCATTGACAAATCAATCTAGTTTACTAATTTGTATTTACCTTTATCGTGTAACAATACATACCAGAGGCAACACATCGTTTAAAATGTTATGGATATTTGTTCTAATACTTTGAAATTATATTAATTGTCTATCATGTCTATTCCAGTAAGATTTCATTGACAAAGAGATTCCGGAATTATATGGCTGAATGGCTTAGTGGTCATCTTATAATGGTGACCATTTTGAACATAGTTGCCCATTAACAAAATAATTTCAGTGAACCCATATCTAATATTAGTACACCATATAATATTATCATGTCAAATTTGATGTTTGAAATCGTTTGTGCGGCATATTTAATGTTGGTTAAGTGTTTTTCCTTTAATTTTAATATTCTATCAACCGTCTTGAAAAACACGACCGCCATTTTGAATTAAAAATAAAGATAACATATAACATCTATTAGTACTCTTCAGATATACTATCATTATGTCAACGTTCGCGGTATATCGCTTTTCTATGGGCATTTGAATTCTTGGCGATTTGGGTATATTTCATGATTAACATGGCGGTCATTTTGAAAGTGGCGGCCATCTTGAAAAATATTTTAAAATTCAAATGGGTACATAACTAATATTAATCTAAGCGTCAAATGCTATCACCATGCCAAATTTGGTGCTTTTAACCAAATGTGCTAAATTATTTCCCCATATGGCCTGACTAGATTACGGTCAGGAAATTCGGCCGTTTCCAGCCAAGTCAAACTGGCATTTCGTGACGGTGTGTGCTGCTGCCTACGAGATATGAATAGAGAAAGAAAGGGAAGAGAGAGAGAGAGAGAGAGAGAGAGAGAGAGAGAGAGAGCGAGAGAAGGCTGGCGAGGCAGGCAGGCAAACACTCAGATTAAATAGAATGTACACTGGTTCAAAATTGTAGACTGGCGGTGGTCACATTACTGGGAAATGTTTACATATGGACTGTGGAGTTTATAATGTGTGCCTGTTAGTGTTAATATTTGCATATGCGGTATTGTTTTCCTGCATGATTTCTGTTTGTATTTTGTGCGGTTTGAACATCTGGTTGACTTGCATTCCTGAGCTGGTTGTAGAAATTGAACTTCGTGCCTACCTAATTCTGTTCTGATAAAATGGGTGTACAGTTTATTCTTTGATCCAGTTTTGTGTGTATGAGCTTCTGTATCTCTCGTAAACATTTTGATAGGGATTTAGGGAGGTCATCATTACAGTTGTCTTCACAGTGTGTATGATTGCAGAATCCTAATGCAGATTCTCGACTATCAGTATTAGTCACATTGTAAAGGTTTTCTGGATTCTCTTTTTCGGATCCCACCCAAAATTGTGGGATCCTAGTATACGGTCACAATATATATAGAGTTAAAATGTGAGCCAAACCGGGTCAGTAGTTCTTAAACACGGCCCATGACACTTGCACGCATGCAAAAACACGCGCGCAGAGCTGCAAACAATACCAGCTTACCTGTAGGTGGCGATGGTAATAATCTTGTCATGCCAAGCTTGATGATAGACCAATGCATACACAAACCTATTGTGATAATGCACACCATAGAAAATAGCCTGGGTAATGGTTATAGGTATGTTAAGTGATGGTGTACTTCCTTGTACACTTGATTGCTGACCCGTTAACACATGAAACATCAGTATCTGATTCTCAATTTCAAGACAACTATATAGGAAAGTTGTTGAATATTTTAAAACTAACTCGACTGGATCTGTTCCATCCTCATGCAGCATTAGTTCCCAGTGAGGTTAGTCTCAAAATATTCAACATAATATTCCTTACATAAAAAATGAATTGATCGTGTCTGGTATGTATAGGGTAAATGATTAAGCGATTGTTAATGTAACAACAAACAATGTTGTTGGTTAACAACAAATGATGGCATCATACCCACATAGTTACGATGTAATAACATTCAAAATACACACGCTCGGCTCTTGTTTCTGATGCGTACGCTTGATAATGTAGTGCACATAAGATATGTCAGCAGTTACTAGATTTCGTTTCTGGGGTTTTCTCCATCATCACTCATCAATCACGCCTAAGGCGCGCATTGCTACTGACGAAGTCATCATCCACGATCAGAATCCATGTCCAGCAGATTGCTGAAACGTCATCAATATTCATGCTGCCATTCACAAGAAGCAATACGAGACGAAGCCTTACTGCCAAATTATTTAATGGGAATTATTTCCATCGCGCAAAGCTTCAATGCTATAACTATGGATATATTTGATTGAGAATTAGTGACTGGTGACCTTTGCACCAAATCACACCGACGTCAGAAGTCTAACAACACTTGAATAAGATGGTGGGTGGTGTATGGACGAAACATGGATATATTACAGTACCAATTCCGCCAATAATCTGATTAACTAGTGTAACTATATTAGATTTCGCGATGTAATTATCTGCCTATTATTGATCAGAGCAATATAAGGTATGTTACGAAATTTGAAGGAATACATCATTACCTCTAGTCTAATAGTATGCCGCCCAGACGCATCCACCACGAAGGTTATTATTATTATAAGTATCTTTGATTTCGTGTTCACGATTATGTGTATCAAGTACTTCACTGAAGATAATCATACTATGCACTATACAGATCACTTACGTTTTGAGGACCACTTACGTTTTGAGAGTACAACATGGCGTTTCGTTACGATTTCCCACAACTCCACCACCACACACAAGCAAGTACACATTTGTTGGTCTTAAAGTCCGATTTCAACGAATTTGTCCTAAGCGACCACCTATCATTTGTGATCACGTTTTAATGCTCTCAAAGCTGGTCCATATCGAAAGAGACGGGAGGCAGGAAGCGGAAGGCAGGGAATGGAGGAGGGAAGGGAGGGGTCGAGATGTTCAGTTAGAGTGAGGCTTGTCAACGCTGCATAGAATAAAGATCAGCCTGGAAGTATTGGACTTTTCCATAAATACTAACTTTGGTGTAACATTTTCGATAGAATCCCAGTAACTGCTGGTGTCACCGTGGCCTTGCTATTTGAATATTTTACCGACCACCTCACGACCCTGCAGGCAACCTTTCACCCACAGATTGTTCACGACCTCTTCAGTAGAACCAGAGTTATTCACGAATGTGTCTTTAAGGGGCGTGATTTTCAAAGACAATCATTTTAATCTGGTCACCATAGCCTTGGTCGTTGCCCATTCGGTCCCAAGCTTATTAAGAATGTTCAGAAAACCACTCGCAATCTTCCACCCACGTCTGGTATACTTTTTAACAGATCTGAGTGTAAATAAATCGAACTTAAACTTTGTCGGTAACCAGAGTTATTGAGAAATGTGTCTTTCAGGCACACGGTTTTCAAAATAATCTATCCTCGTCGCCGTGACTTTGACCGTTAACCTATTGACCCAAAGTTTATCACATCTCTCCAGGACTCCACGGCCAGGTTGATTACTGTATACGAAAAACACCTGAATCTACAGCCTGAAATAAGCTTTGCGACTAGACCATACCGGACCCGACATAGCTGCTGCACCCGTAATTCTCTCCCTAAATATACACAGTTGAGCTTTAGCACAACGACCCGATAGGGTGTAGTCTCAGCCTGCGACTCACCAATCTATCACCGTCAACAACTACACCAATGATAACCAACATCGATACATTATAAAGAAAACATGTACACCGTTTGTTGCGACTCGCAACTAGTATAAGTCTGCCTGTCTGCGTGCGTGCGTTAGCGTATTCATACGTGCATGAGTATGTGCGCATGTATGTCCGTGCCATCGAAGTATTGCGATTGGTGTCGTGTTTGCGTCCGTGTCTGTCTGTCCGAGGCATATCTCGAGAATCCTATGAGGGAGAATCACCAAATTTGACATACACATTGCTATTATGTGTGGCTAGAAGAATTTTCAGCTTGGGCTCTAAAGGTAAAAAATCGAGGCCACGCGGTTACTTAATACATACTGGAATACACATTTTCGGTAACATATATTCATATTGCAGTTGGTTAGAACTAAATTTTAGTTTCAGGTCAAAGGTTAAAATCTGTAGGTCACGGAGTCACTAAGTGCATCCTGAAATATACAATTTTTAGCCATAAATCTAGAGCGCAGGTAGGTAGAATCACCAAATTTGGCACATACATTGATACTATATGAGTGGCTAGCAAAACCTTTAGCTTTGTAGTCAAGATTTCACAAATCCAGGTCACGGGGCCACTTAGTGTACACCGGAATACACATTTTTGTCACTAACTCTGCAATGCAAGAAGGTAGAATCACGAAATCGGTAAGATACATTCATATTGCGGTTGGCTAGAACGAAAATTTTGTTTAAGGTCAAAAGTTCAAATATCTATGTCACTGGGGCACTAAGTACATCCCGAAATATACATTTTAGCCTAAATCTGGAACGCAAGTATAGATAGAATCACCAAATTTGGTCCATAGGTAGTCAGAAATGCTATGAGTTTCAGGACGAATCATCAAATATCTAGGTCACGGGGTCGCACAGTGCATACTAGAATACACATTTTGTCCATAACTCTGGAATGCAAGAATCACTAGATTTAGCACACGCCTTTATCTTACGACAGCTTATGATTGCTATGGGCTCGAGGTCATCGGATCACCTGTCTAGCCCATGGGGTCACTAAGTACATTGTCAAAACAGAGCGGAAAGGCGTGAGTCAACATCTCCCTCGAGTGCATTCTGGTTACTATTATACCGACGCGCCTATTTGAAGAACGATTTCTAAATTAACAGCCACCTACCCACTCATCCAGTTGTCGACAAATACCTGATCGATGATGCTGAACTGCGTGAGTCTAACCATACTAACTGACATATATGTTTAAATTAATGCAAGTGACGGACGAGTATCTAGCTGCATGGTTGACCATTAAAGGTGCATATTCACACCAAGATGTTTGAAAAAGAGTTTGTTAAAATTGTATCCTTTTAGAGGCTTAAATTGTGTGCCTAGATGTAGTGAAATAAAATACTTCTTTACATATGGCAGTTTCGTTCAGTATAAATTACTATTTTTTTAGTTGTAAAGTTGATTTAAGGACTCGTGTCTCTAAATCTATTTCACATCTTAAAAAAATATATTAATTTGTATGTAATAAAATCACCATATGCTAATCGTTATTTCGTTTCAGTACAGCTAGGCACACAATTTTGGACTCTAAAAGTATGTAATTTTAACAATTTTAGTTTGAAACATTTGGTGTGAATCAGGAAGAAGCAGGAATTTGTTTATTATCCACATGCTAATAGCTATTCAGTGGCGTAATTTGTTTGCAGCAATTGCAGCTAATAAGGTTGTTAGAAAATCATGTAAAAACACGAGACTTTCTAACTCTGTAATAATTATCCCGAGATACCAATGGAGCTTCCCAGTTTTAGTTATGCCCGCCCATCTCTATCTAATCTTCACCCACACCTCCCTGGTCCCTGGTGTCGGGATCGATCGATCTCTGAACTCCATAACTATCAATTTCCAGAAAACTATGTATGTAAGTTGTTGAGTATTTTGAAACTAATTTGACTAGGTGCTGTTGCTGATTCGATTTAGTCCATTGTAAACGTTTAATAGTCCGACTACGACTTGTATGTCCATTTAATAAACATTCTGTCGAATATTTTGAAACTAATTTGACTGGGCGCTGTTGCTCTGTTAAATGTTTAAGATGGATTAAATCGAATCATTTATGACGTAATGCTTATGACGTCACCCTATACGTCACATAGTTGATTATGACGTCATATGATTGACTGAGGAAATGGATTAATTAATTGTGATATTAATCCCCGTTAAGCTCTCTAATACTGAACACATTTATGCTACTTACCACGATATATCGAGACTATCGGTGGCCAAGCTGGAATCTTAGCAACTCTGATGGTAACGAAGAACTGGTTATATATCTCACGTCAACATTTTTATATAAACATTGGGTGCATTCCAATTAGTTTACCTCCAGAGATTGCTACAATTCCATTGGATTAAACACCACGAGAATGGACGATGGCATAATCACAAACTAAGCCTATTACAACTTCAATAGTAAAATCAATAGTCGCCTTCCGTAAACACACCAGTAGGCTACGCGAGACAGATTTTACTGTAAGCGACATACGTAGGTTATGAACTAATGCACCTTTGCAGTTTTTGCCAAGCCCTGCCCACCTCTAGCTAAGCTCCACCCATACCTCGCTCGTGTTGGGATCGATCGATCCCTGAACTCACTGACTATTAGTTTCCAGAAAACTATACAGATAAGCTGTTGAATATTTTGAAAATAATTTGACTGGGCACCATTTTGATATTATCATACTAGAGTAAACAAATGTGCAAAATACATGTGATCTAAAATCGAGTAGATTAAAACCTAGCAAAATTGGGAATACTTTTAGCTGCGACTGTCTGTCGCAAAATGTTGCAGCTATAAGCTATTCACGCCTGTTTCATTGTCAGTTACTTTTACAAATGTATACAAGGTGTCATTATAAATAACACGATGATCAGGTCCTTAACACATCATAGATGCATACTATTGTATATAACAGCGCATTCAATCGGCTGTTATTAAGATTGTGTTCATGGAGATGTGCTAATCAAAATCAAGGAGAAAAACATTGAAGCCATCCATCGTGCGTCCGGCCATCACGCTATGCCAATCCATTTCCAACATTGGGTAGTTAATTTGCAAAAAGAATTGTGTATGAGGGCGGAGGAGTGGGATCGCAGTCATACAGTCATGCCAACGCGAAAGTGGAATAATAAGCATTTACTTATCAGACGAGAAAGTGGAATAATAAGCATTTACTTATTAGACGCGAAAGTTGAATAATAATCATTTACTTATCAGATCTTCATAACCATGTAAATAGTATTCTTAGATCCGGGACTGATCTCTAAACTTTGGTCGCGTTCTTCTTGTTTTTTGTTGCGGTGGACATTTTGTTTTTGATTACTACTCCTCATTCAGTTCTCATCCAATGTCGCTGAGACTTCACAAATCTATATTACGGATAAGTACTGACATCAGTACGGAGCTCGATCTGCGATTCACTTGCCTGTTGGGTTTTATCCCCAACCTTAAATATTAAAATCGATACTCCCACGTTAACGATGGATGGAACTTGATAGCACTTGGGGCGGATAAGCTAGGGGTAATTATTGATTCATCACGCTGGTGGGTTTATAAGCGTACCACATGCATCGTGCTTCACATTTAAATTTTTAAATCGCTACTCTGATCTCAATAAAACTTGAGAGGGATAGTCTATAGGTAGACCTTGACATCATCACAGAGCCAATTTTCAATTCACTTTCCTGTTTGGTTTTAATAGGGCATCCACCCTTAGCTTTTTAAATCGCCGTTACTGGTGAACTGGCTATCACAATCACTGAGCTGGACTTTGCTGATGACATTGTTCTGCTCTGCAATGAAATTGACGAGGCTGAGGAGATGCTACAGTGTATTGAACAAACAGCTTTGAAAGTGAGACTACTAGCAACCGCGAAGACAAGGTTTTACCATACAATCGTGCACATGAGGATGTGAAGATCAACACTATTGATGGAAATTCACTAGAAGTTGTTACAGATTTCAATTACCTAGTGTCATGGATAAGTATGGCCGAGAAAGAAATTAAGATCAGGAAAGAACTGGCATGGACAGCTTGCAACGGAATGATAAAGCTCAAGAAGTCACCACTCCATAGCAAATTGAAGATTCGATTCTTCGAAACAAATGTTAAGTTAGTATTCCTTTAGGGATGCGAAGCATGGACAATAACAACCAAACTCCAAAATGAACTAGACACATACTACACCAGGCTTTGTGAAATGCACTAAGCATCGATTGGCAGGAGCATAGAACAAGAAAGCCATTGCTTGAGGACTCCATCCCTCCCCCTCCCCTCTCTCTCATCTCTCTCGGATCCGATTAAGATTACAACTAGCAGTGTACAGTCAACGCCATATGGAAGAGGCAGCCTAGCGTATGTGCTTTGGACACCAATTCATGGGAAGCCGAGGGGGATACCCGCATTACAAGTCTGATGACCAAAAGGGGTGCGTGTTGGAGCGTGACCAAGGGCAACTCATCACGCGCTCCCGACTTAAGCAAGCATGTAAACAACTCTAGACATCATTACGGAGTCCAAATTTCAGGTCACTTCTCCGCTGAGTTTTAGAAGGGTCGCCCACATCTAAATTTTTAAATCGCCACCTATCTGTTACTGTTGAATGGGTATTGCTAAAACTTGAGAATGCTATTCTATTGGTAACTCTCAACATCATTACAAAGCGTGATTTTCTATTCGCTGACCTGTGTGGATTAGACGGGTGGCATACCCTTAAATCTTTAACCGCCAGTTTTCCGTTATTGACAAACGAATCTTGATAATATAAAAAAAACACCTGAGGGGGTGTTCTAGCGGTGACAATTTACCTCAAAAGACATTTGATTTTCGATTCACCTCGTGAAGGTGTTTAGAAGATCACCCGCCCTTAAAATCTCTATACAAGTTTTGGAACGTTCCGGATCTTACACATACCTTTTTAGCTGTGTGTAGAGTCTATAAATCGCAATAGCCCTTAGTCAGTTAGTTAGTCATAAAAAATAACTACTGATCAGATTTGGCTCAAATTTTAACACAACGAAGGAACCTGCGGTGCCACAGAATTTCCAGACGTTGGCAGGGACCCGGATAAAATAAGATTTGTGGATATCTACAAAATTACGGGTACTTTTCGGCTCAAATTTTAAAATAGGAAAGAGTGTGACCATACAATAGGATTCCACAACTTTGGGACTGATTCGAGGAAAATCTAAAAAAATCCGATAATATACGGGAAAGCCGAAAAATCACAGAAACTGCAACTATGAAAATATTTATCGACCTCGTTTCTATGTAAACCAAAAGTCGACCGAACAGTAATAACCAATTCTAGTTGCTTCAATTACAATTGTAATAAAATTACTTGCAAATAAGAAATCTTTAATTACAATTACATTGTAATCACCTGGACCATCAATTACAATGGTTTAATCACCGCAGAAGTTACAAAGACCGCTAAATGCTCTAGCGACTATCAAGCCGGCAAATTATATGTAAATGTCTCAAAAACGAAATGTTAGTTCCTCTCTAGAGGCATGGTAAGTAACATTCCTAAATTCACACTGACCCATGTGTGACAGTTCAAGAATGCATATACCTACAGGAGAATGCCAGCAGAGCGATGCCTGCCTTAATCACCCAGGGCTCCTTCATTTACCAAGTGGATTAGAACTGAATCTATTGGAATCCATGATTATTCTATTTTGCTTTATGGCTCTGAAATATGGGGTACGAAAACACAACACTAGTAGAGTAATTGATCCTCTGTCACTCAAGTATAGACATCATTATCAATTCACCTTTCCAGAGTATCCATCCATCATCAGACCTCGTATGACTTCATACTCAGCTCAGCGCATGTATGATGACATCATAATCATTACGTCACAAAGGGTTCCATATAGACTGTCATCAAATCTCAAATGGTCCGACACGTTGTATGAATCGTATGTCTTTGTAATTCTTTGCTATTTAATAAACATGCTGTTGAATATTTTGAAACTAATTTGACAGTCAAATTAGTTACATAATATTGAACAGCTTCCCTTGTATAGTTTTCAGGAAATTGATAGTTAGGGTATTCGGGGATCGATCAATCCCAACACGGCGAGGTGTTGGTGGAGCTTAGCTAGTGATGGGAGGGGCATAGCTAAAAATGGAACGGTCCATTACATTACATCACATATAGGTTGAAGGCCACAATCATAATACTCCGACGTCAACCTGCAATAGTCCGTCAGTTGTACTGCGTGTATACCACCAGCCCCGTCAAGTTGGTTTCAAAATATTCAACCGGTTAGGGGTGGAGCTTAGCTAGAGATTGGCGCGAGATAGCTAAAAGCCGATTCATCGATTACATAAAGGCTACTACTAAATCACACTCGGTGTCAAAAAGACCACACACGTCACAATGTTCTACGGAGAGCTTGGAGTCACACCGCGTGCAAAACTCAATTAGCGAGTTTAGGCGAAAACTCGCCTACGGACTTTAGGGTAGATCAGCATGTGATCAGTTACCATCGGGTAATGACCACGTGTTTAATTTATGTTGATTTCAATGCAAACACGTGACCTACTCGACTTGCCCTTGTAGATAGGTGGGTAGCCTCGAGTACGTACCCGACTAGGTACTCTAGCCGTTTAGGCGCTACTCTACTTAGGGCGTAAACTCGGTCAAAGTGAAGACAGTAACACATTGTGGAGGGAGGGGGATTAGTTTGTAAGAAAGCGGCTAAAATATCTTCCCAAATATAAGCTATTGCACCGTCTACTCATAAATAAATCGAGTTAATGGCCATGGATATTTCATATAAAATGCTACAATACAAGATACATCTTGCCGGTGATATATATGCCTTAGTCAAAATCACGGCCAGTCGGACTGGGTAAAGCTGAGTCTGAGACATTTTTACAGTAACACATGTATAACATATAGAATACGTAATGGAAATTAAAATTTTTTAAATTATTTGACTTACCTACAACCAAAATTTTGTGTAAATTTATTATCAGTAATTTTGTGGCATTACGTAATTTGGATTATGTAATTTTAGAATCAGCAAACCTAGCTCGTGTTGGGATCGATCGATTGAACACACTGACTATCAATTTCCAGAAAACTATACATGTAAGCTGTTGAATGTTTTGAAACTAATTTGACTGGGTGCTGTTGCTGCCTACAGAATGTTTATTAAATAGTAAAGGCATACAATTCGTACAACGTGTCGGACTATTAAGAGTTAGAGGGAGCAATTAGAGTCATTTATGACGTAATGATTTTGACGTCATCCTACACGCCGCTTGGCTGATTATGACGTCAGATTGATATATGGATACTCTGGAAAGGTGAATACTCCGAAATGATGATGAGTCATGGAAAATACTAGCAATAAGAGAAATAGATAATTCTGTAATTAACATCTCAGTATCACAGATCGTCCATACCTGTGCTTGGTGGCCATACTGGTTCATCGATTTCGATCAGTTTCTTCCACATACCTAATCTAATGTACTTATGGATTTGAAACTGATCAAACACACGATGGCAGAGGTATCTATCATCTGAAAGCTGATGTTCACAATGTTTACCTGCGCATTGCAGCCATATTCAGTTTTGAATCATTGTCGGTTTTGAAAGGTGTCCTCCTTCCTTGAAACCTGATTTCAACAAATGGTAGCAACATTAACATCTAGAAACTAGTTTTCAAGATGACTACCAGTGGCTGGCGGCTATTGTGGATTTCGTCTCATCGTCGATTTCAATGGGTTTCTTCCACAGACTGAGTCGAATCAACCTATGAAGTTTCAAAGTGATCAGATAAACAGTAGCGGCGTTATCAATTTTCAAGATGGCACACAGTGGTTGGGTGCCATCTTCACCTATCCCACTCAAACTATGGAGTTTTAAAGCGATACGATAAACGATGCTGAAGATATCATTCGGAAACAACTCTTCCGCCCACCCGCTCGGCCAACCTACCCACTCGCCTTCCACATCACATCATAAATCTCTTCCAATTAGCGCTAGATTATTTTCGAGGTGTAAATTAGCCATATGAGCAGGTGGAGCTTGAAGCTATTAACAATGACAATTCTGAGGAGAGCAGTTTTTGACGCGTTATACAACTGTTAACATACAGCGGAAGAGCTCTAATGAAAAATCGTTTATCCGTTTTACCTCCGAATGATAAGCTTGCATCTCTCTCTCTCTCGCGCGCGCGCTCACACACACACACACACACACACACACCACTGTCTATTTCTGGTAATGATGATTATATAAACAGCATTTTGTACATAGATGTTATGACGTGCTTAGTCGCATATGTGCACGAGTATTTCGCCGTGTATTCTATATCAGTTTCAATATTTGCCCGAGTGTGAAGCACGAGGGACAATATAGAAACTAGTATAGAATACCGGGCAAAATACGAGTGCCAATATATGACTAAGCATGTCATAACATATTTATTTCATACGTTACATTTTTTAAGTTTACACTAACAGTAGGCTCTATCCTGTAATCAAACTACTCTAGCGTGACTTAGACCTAATATCAATTCTGACACCCTAATGTTTCATTGAGTAAGTTCGGATACACAGTCAGATTACGCGGATTACGTGGATTGTATATCCCAACGCTGAGAGTGTAATTGGATAAGGGTATCACGTGGTACAAATTATCCGACTCAGTATCCGGCATCGAGGGAGTCAGCTTCGTCTTCATCATCATAGAAAACAACAATATTACCGCGACTCTAACTGCCGCCATATTGCGATCGGATTATTGGAAATTGAATTATATTAGTACGCATGCGAAAGAGTCAGGTTGTCGATTTCCTAGTAGAGTAAAATCTGTGAAATGATATAGTAATAGAATAATACATAACCTACTTATTCTGTGCTATCTGTAATTATATGTTTACTAGACAAAATTCTTGATGAAAATCACGTATGTCTAGGTGCCCGTCTGGAAAAGTGGCTGCCATTCCAGTAGATTACAAAGGCTACGCACATATTTACATGAGAGGATTGGTTTTCAGATGGTCGCCTCCCAGAGGTAATTCTTAAAGGTTTCTACATCCGGTACCCAGGTGGTTGAATCGGCAAGGCTGTCCCAGAGTGACACTGTTCTTGGTAGGAAAGAATGCTGGTATTGACTGATGAATGTGTGGAATGTCTGTAGCTTCTGTGAGTGGCTTCGCCTGGTAATGCTAACGTTTGCTCTTACTGGATGATACTCAGGTGGTATAGCTACATGACCATGTAACAGTTTATACATCAGGGTCACGTTGGCCTTTCCTCTCTTTTCTAGAGATTCCCAACAAAGTTCCCTTATCATGTTGGAGACACTATGTTGTGGGTACCCGCAAATAGGACACGCTATGATGAACCTTGATTTTGGAGTTCTTTTGTGGATGGGTCCCAGACTATAGAGCCGTATTCGAGTTTTTGGTCTGAAGAAAGTCTGGTATGCTCGTTCTTTGATGATTTGAGGGGGCCCGCACAGGTTTCGACATATAAAGCCAAGTGTGCTGTTCGCCTGCTTCCAGTCTGAAGGTATAATTGATTCCGTAAGTGTCTCGAAAAAGCGATGCAAGAGTTAGTGCTACTTTGCTTGATGCTGTCTTGAGTATTCTTGCTGGAATCTAATCTGGGCCTGCTGATGTTGGCAGCTTTATAGGCGCTGTATGGCTTTCTCCACTCCTTTTATCTCCAGCTAGTGAAAGTTAACGCCCAAAGTAGATCAAAAAGATAAACCCAAAGGTCGACCAGAGCAAACTAGTGCCAAGACTCTATCAAGCACATTAATTAGCGATTCAGGCAGTATCATCGACTTAGTTTCAGTACAAACAGGAGCAAGCAATTTAACATCAATCAACGACCGCTCCGAAATCTCGGAAGTTTGTCAACAGTGCAACTTAGTGTTAGATGACGGTAGCAAATGTCTCCACTGCGAACGTTGTTACTGATGGATATCCATAGCTTGTTTGCAAATGGCTGACGCAGAGTATGATCTTCTGAAAACCAGCTCAATCGACCTTCACTGGTTTTGTAACCCATGTGATAGTAAAGGCATACGTGCTGTAAAAGTCGACCAAGAAATTGAAAATAAAACTGTCAAATAAATTCTTGATAAGCAGACCTCTCTTGAACATGGCTTAGGTGAACTATCTAGTAAGATTAAACACCATTCTGAGCAGACACAAATAAAGAAACCATACAATAGCAGGGAAACAACTACAGACGACGATGTCAATGGGACATAAGCCAATAACATACAAACTGCAATGGATGAGACGATTAAGACGTACATGCAAGATGAACGAGGGAACCCAACATGATTTTCGCCGTTCCTGATCCAGCCACTAGCTTAAGAGTTGCGTGATAATGCATTTGTTTCTAAATTATGCTCTGAAATATGCAACATCAAACTGAGTCCAAATGACGATCTTGAGAGAGTGATTAGGCCAGGCAGAAAATGTGACGATGGCCACCCACGGTCACTTCTTCTAGCCTTAAAAACTGTGGACAATAATTGAACTCCTCAGCCACCTATCAATGCGTAACGATTCTGGCCTATCCATAAGTATCAAGTACAATTTGACACCCACACAACGGGACGAATCAAAGCAGATAACTCGGTGAACTGGATATAGCGTGTCAGAGGGCCACTATGGACAAGGCGTATCATAAAACTACGGAAGACAAAATTCACTCTAGGCGAGACTTGCCTCTCCCAGCAACATGAGACGAGGTGATAGCAACAGAAAACTAACGATCGAAACAGTGAATTCTATGAGAACTTATGTTGCTTATCTACCAATGCTGACTAACTAAACAACAAATTCGAAAGTTTAGAACTTCAATACAGAACGAAAAATCACACATTATTGTAGTAACAGAAGTTAAACCAAAACATTTCAGATATAAATTACGCAAATGAGAATATACGCAGATAGTTTAGGCGGTCGTGAGGGAAGATTTCACCCCATTTCACCCAGAAGGTTTGACCCTTTAAAGTCAAGATAAATTAGCATGCTGGTAGATTATGGAAAAATGAAACTGACTAAATCTTGGAGGGGGGGGGCGGGGGCGAGGTGGTCAGACCCCACTTAATGGGTCATCTACATAGAGCTCCAAAAGGGGTACGTTTACCCCATAAGCTATCGGGACCAACCTTTGTCAAAGCGAAGTAGCATGATGATAGATTACGAGAAAAAATAAACTCAAATTTCGGAGGGGGACGATGTGGTCAGACCTCCCTTAATGCGTAATGCGTTAGTTCGTGTTGGGATCGATCTCTGAACCCCCTAACTATCAATTTCCAGAAAACTATACAGGTAAGCTGTTGAATATGTTGAAACTGATTTGACTGGGTGCTGTTGCTGACTATGGTCAATAGCTTGTTTATTAAATAGTACAGACACAATTTGTGCACGATGAGCACCATTGCCCTGTCAAATTAGTTTCAAAATATTCAACAGCATGTTTATTAAATAGTAGAGACATACAATTCTTACAACGTGTCGGACTATTAATAGTTAAAGACGGGCCTAATAGAATCATTTATGACGTAAAGATTATGACGTCATCCTACACGCCGCTTAGCTGATTATGACGTCATATGACGTACAATCATCGGCGATACTCTGGAAAGGTGAATTGATACAATGTACATGGATTTTATGAGTGTTTGATATGTGCCACACAAGCGACTCATAGGGAAACTAGCTGCCAATGGTATACGCAAACCAGTGCTAGGATGGATCACTTATAAATATTATATATATATATATATATATATATATATATATATATATATATATATATATATATATATACAATATATATATATATATATATATATATATATATATATATATATATATATATATATATATATATATATATATATATAAAATAAGTCACGTATACTTTTGTCTGCCAACGATATATAGATCTTCAATCATAACTGGAGAGAAAGACAAAGAACAGCTTTAAAATGACCTATACTAGGCCACAAATGTTGAGTGCCAAATGGCTCCTAATATTTCATCCAGACAAGTGTAAATATATGATAATTGGGACAAAGACTCAGACCCAAACATCTAGATATTGTAAACATGGGACATGATGGGACTTGAGGACTATCTACCCTTGACGATCATCACGACCCAACTATTATTTGCCCTTACCCTGTACGCCTCGATCTGGCGAACCTAAAATTAGCCCTAACTTTATGTCATTTCGGATAGGAATATTAATAAATATCGTCGGCATCGTATCATAAAACTAGGAAAACAAGTTGATCTATACTTAAACAGGATTGACCTAATATAGTGGTATTCCGATTTAAGTCTGTCAAATAAGACCACAGTGTTTGTGAAGTGTTGAGTACCAGAATCGATCAAGTATTGCTACTTTCTATGCAGGCATAAACTGAAGATGGCTGTATACGTTTACCGTAGTAATGCACTGTGGGATAATGTTTTGAGACGATTATTTTATAATATAAATGCTGAATTTGTCTCATGGGCTTTTGTCCTTAATACAGTCAGTTCTCGTCGTATTTTACAATAACAGCACATGTCTCTGAATCATGTATAATAAATTGCCAATTCAACGGCGACTCCAATTTCCAAATCTATCAGGCATACGAGACCCAGGAATAATTTCTCAAATAAATATCCAGATTTATTATTTGTGATTATTATTACAAAATTCACGCATTATTATTCTACAAAGAGTATTTGAGTAGTAAACCGGTGAGATAGAGTGGCAAAATCATTAGCCAAAAATTCAAATGTGACCATCAAAATGCTTGCCATTTTGTTTGATTCATCACGGATCATTTAGTTCTAATTAAGCTGTACACGACTGTTTAGCACTATCAGAGTATAAACGGCGTTAGATCACTACACAGAGTAATGTCTAAAACGACCCAAACAAATGCAGATACCAGAGACCAGTTCCTCAACCCATTTAATCAACTTCATACTATAGCGTTGACATAAAGGATAGCATCATCGACCACACGTGTTGAGCAACCCATCAAGCACAAGTTTCTGTACGAACACGTGCGCCACATTCAACCCTGTGATGGGTAACACCCCCACCCCCCTAGAAATCTTATAAAACAGTTAATACAGTAAGATTTCTATGGTGCATACCATCTGAGGAACATGAATACCTCGAGGTATGTTGCTACGTCATTGGGAGAATGACACCCAACCAGCCAGACGATGGAGCTTACATGATTAGTTGGACCACTTGCATCCAACTCCATAAATAAGTGGGGAAGTATCTTGCTTCTAGAGATCAAGACACCGTGCCCGTTGACGAATTACACACGCTCACACTGATACATATTTCGTTTCCGCCAATGCAAAGGAACAACTGAAATGTGAATTAGAAAACTGGGAACAGAATCCTGGTGAAAATCTCAACACAGCAGTTGACGCATTGTAATTCACGCTTATGTGCGAGCATTGACAGATCAAGCACTAGCGGGACGAGTCATTTCTAAGGGAAAATGCATGCTAGATGACACCATTAAATACACAGAACAAGGAGATCTGTGCGACTTATTTGACACTATGAACTTGACCGACCACCAATGACATGAAGAGCCGATAGAAATTGACGAGATAGGACAACCCAATAGATATAACCTACCAGAAAGATTTACTCAGCAGTTCAAAAACTGAGTTTCTGCTGCTGCTCTACCATCTTTGAGTTGCTGGTAAATGTTTGTGGTGGGTTATATCTACTGGGTCGATTGGCTCTTCATGTCGTTGGTGGTCGGTGACATTTGTGACACCAGCGCCACCGTCCTCAACTTCGCCGCTCAAGAAGAAGATACATATATGTTGCCAAAATTGTAGATGGATCGAGCATGTTAAGAGTGTCCCAAGAACAATGACAATCGGACGACAGACAACAACACATCCAAGAAGTGTTACAATTGTGGTAAACCATGACATTTAGCTCGAAACTGCAGAAGTAATAATATGGACAATAGCCAACCGAATCAACGATCAAATTTCCAACCGAACTATCAGACGAATGCGAAACTACCCCCGATTTGCTCCACGTGTAACCAGCCCAGCTAGTTTACAACATAGTGCCTGAGTGACCATCAGATGACGGAAGTGAATGAGGTACTACGAGCCTGTGATTCAGCAAACTTAAGATGTCACAACCGGAACCGTCTGACCCAAGACAACGAATACCAACTACCAAGACGGAGATGGATTTGTCTTGATCGGACACAACGCAGACACATAGGGTAGAAGTGGTTGTGGTCATAGTTGTATACTCCTTGTGGAGTGCCGCCGTGTAGACGAGAAAGCTGCCAGATGGTAAACAATGCAACTATGCCTGGGTGATGTCCAATGGTGAGCATGATGACAGACGAAGCCATTCAAGCAGGCGGACAGAAAACAGCAACGAAGGGAGCCAGTGATCGAGCGATTCCGTGTCTGGTTAGATCTAGATGCTTACAGTGGTCACAAAGGAAACATCGATATTGGTAAGCATAGTTTGGATGATAGATACAGTTGCCAATACTTCGCTTGTTGGGAGTGATAGCTCATTAGGAGTGATACTTGGAACTGTGTTTTAGGCGCGAGACCCTTAAGAAAAGCACAATACTGTTAGATGTAAACGGTTCACCCATAGACGTGCTAGCAGAAACTGGCCAACAAGATATAAAGCCAATACCAATCATACTTGTAAGAAAACTGAGCCATGAAGGAGTAATTGGGACTGATGCATTGCACACGGGTGGAGCGATAATATATTACAGAAAATAGGAAATGCAATGTTATGGGAAGATGTATAAATTACATATTCTCTTTTGCCACCAGATCCAATACTATGCTGAAGACAGTGTCACCGAAATGACGGAGTATAAAGTTATCCACAAAGTACTTAGCGACTATGCCGATAATTTTGACACTGTTCATCCCAAAAAATTGGGTAGGAATCCATTGGTTGAGTGCACGATTCCTACCAATTGGCATCCCATTAGACAACATGCATATAGAATCCCTTTGACGAAGGCACAGCTTGTTAAAGACCAAATTAAAGAAATGTTATAAGCTGGTGTGATTAGGCCATCTTCGTCAACTTTGGCGTCGCCTATCACACTGCTTCCGTGGTACGACGTCATAGAGTGAATTGTCAACCACGTATATTCAGAGTATGCCCGCGGGTTTTTTCTCAGTAGAAGAAACTCACGCCTTACACAGTTATGAAAAGGGATATCAGCTCCGATTCAACTTCCTAGCTTAACAAACCCTAGTGCTTCTATTGCATCTCATTAATACGGCGGTGGCTCTATGAGCTGTTGTGAGCTATCAAACATCAACAGGTGGTGTCACTACGTGATTATCATGAGAAATTGAAGAGTGATTCTTTGTGCCGAAATTTACTATTAAGGAATCCTAAAATATGCAAATAATAAATTTTATTTTATTTAAAGTATCCAAAAGCATCGTTTGGCGTCCGGTGGCCATTCTGTTTGTGTTCGTCTTTAAGTCGATTAGATGCCAAATTAGAGTTGCTATGCCATCTCTTAATTATGCCCCTATATAGATATACGGCAGTATAGATCATTTGCTGTGTACATCCGTTAGTTTGTTTATGTGGTTATTTAGATAGCTTCTACTGGGATCATCAGCAAACTAGGCCAAGAACCCGATTAATTTTCTTAGTATCAAAAGATCAAGGTTCTAGTGTCACAATTTAGGAAATATCGTCATATACAATTGTTGAAGAATTCTTAAACTTGGATAGGTGTGGGTTTGCTTTCATGAAAATAACTAGGTCAATCTGGTTCTGTTCTTTGATAATGTAGCGGGTGGCGTGGACAGATCAATTGGTTATTGGTTAGCAGGTGCAGATTGTGATTGACTAAGGAGGTGTTCCACCATTTGTATCACGATTGCTTCCAACCGCGATATTCTGACCGACTGGTCTTGCACCAGTTCTTCCTGTCTTTGTGCTAACTCTCTGCTCTTGTGCAAATTCCCTATGTTCTAACGCCTGTTCTTCTTGTCATTGCACTTGTTCCGTCATTTGCTTTTGCAATTCGAACATGAGACTGTTCTCGCCGGCTACAGGAGATACAGATGCAAGCAGGACATAGATCAATCAGTTCACAAAAAACGCTTGTCACTTAGAAGTTTCAACAGTCATACAGTTGATAGAAATTCTGAATACTTCGATCATGTTCAAAACATGACCAACGCAAACATGACTTTGACACCAATCATTCCAACACTACATGAGCGTTGATGGCGTAGTGTAGAAACTTCGTCTAAGAGCGCTGCTATTAGTACCCACGCTCAACCACAGACGTTTAGAAAATAGACTACGTCCGTTTAGCAGGCGCAAGGAGTACCAGTGCACCACGGAAAATAGCCTATGTCCATACGAATGGGTAATGAACTTGTAGAATCCACTATGGGACACAAACTAAGTCTGATAGCTGGCGTCAGTAGTGCCTGGTGCCACAGAAATAGTCAGAGTCCGAGCGTTAATCGCACACGACAGTACTAGGTAGTACAATCCAGCACTTGGCCTATAGGGCGTTGTTGGCGCACTATTGGGCCTATTCCACCAGTATGGAGAACGTGTAGTGAGACGTGTGCTCACGGTGAGCTGGATGAACGAACTGACACTTTTTATGGCTGCATCTCCTCTTAAAGGGCTGGTGACGTCATGTCTTAGCATGCACATGCGTGTTAGTCTCCGGTATACGATTTATCTATTTGTTCATTGGTTGAAATCAGTTGCGCATGCATTCTGGACTCGCGTAAGCTTGATGTTAACTAAATAATCAATCTAAAAATAGAGGTGTGGGTTCTTCGAGAATACACCTCTAATGTAATGACCGGTCATCTTATTGCGTCCTCATAACGACTACACTGTTACACAGACTCCAGCTCGGAGACCAGACAGATCCTGACCCAGTTTATCTCCGTAGCGGTCTGTAAAAGGAACACTTTGGATCATGTTGATTTTTGTATCATCTTAACCTCTGTATCACTAGTTTGACAGACATTAAAATCGACTTGATTCATCCAGTGGTTCGTGTGATATCAGCAACTAAGTAACGTCAACAGATTCTTGTGTGCGACAAATTTGAACATATTTGAATTTTACGACGAATTCAGAGGGACTATTTTTGTGTTAACTACTTGTCATACATAATTAATATTGTCTGGTATGAAGAGAGTAGCGCTCGTGTCCTTTAAAGTTTCAATTCTTTCTACCACCATATCCTGGTGGAAATCACTACGTCAATGGCTACTCAATACATACGAGATACTTTTCTCGATCTCGTATCTAAGATCTCGCGAGATACGAATGCTAAATAATGCGCCACGTTCATATATTAAGTTTATGCATAATAATGCTTCGTTTAGAAGCGAGATTTCTTTAACTTGTATCCCTGGATATCCGAATTTATGCACCCAGTAATGGTTTACACAAATTAAATGTATTCACTTCATATAAATTCGCTTTCTAGCGGTCGTTACTGTAACTCGCCGTAATTTAAGTTATTAGCCGAGTCCGCTAATTTAGTTACCCGCAAGTTGGCTAATGAATCGAAGTGATTACTCGGATATCAGAGATATAATAGCTTATAGTGTAGAGTATTTCTTTCGTTCGTAACGCATCTCTGATTGATTTCACGGTCAATGGAGCCAAAACATAGCGAATTCTCTCTACAATAAAATAGAGCAAATGGTTTTTTTCTTATTAGGACCAATAATAAAACCGTCAGCATATTTTGTATTCTAGCTCATCGTACTCTTGGGGGTGGGGGTGGGGTGGGTAATAATTGTCTATTTCACAGAGATTGATTAATGGCTTGTATTGTCTTCACCATTTCAGGTTCATGGTACAGATCTACATCATGACTAAATGGCTTTAAAAGGCCTATTTTAGCTCATGTACATTTTTTCGTGATGTTCATTGATAAGAGACACACATACACGTTGTTCATATTCGTCAGAAAAGGATGATTTACCGTAGACGATGGTTTGTTGTCTGTGTTGAATACTTCCTACCAAAGCTCTTAAAGCATTAAAGCTGTCTGAAGCATCATTATAGAAATATAATCTCTTATGAACGGAAAAGAGGTTTGCCGTAATTTATTAAAAAGTCAACCACTGTTTTAGTGTACCTGAACTCAACTAGGTTTCAACATACTATTTCCCAGTTCCTAAATTAGTCGCATTTATCTACTTCTCTCTTACAGTTCACTTCCGTTGCAATCTTAATATAACTTGCCACACGCATATTTTGAATTTTCTTCAGTTTCCTCCATCACACTATTACGTAAAACAATGCATTATACATGTGTGGATAAGTTACTAGTTTTCACGTATTGATCAGTTTGCTATCTTAAAGAGATTGAAGAATACAAGATGATTTAATTCCAAAACATACCATTAAAATGCTTATCTTGCTTGAAATCAAATTTGGAACAGCAAATCATGTAAATATAAGACGTTGTAATTACGACTACATCCATATTTAATACATTGACAATGTAACGGGGTTGTGCTTCAGTTTCCAGGTTTTATGTATGCATATTTTTATTTGACCTTCAGGTTTCGTATTTGCTAACCCATTTCTCATACAGATATGCCTGCCATAGCTATTGTGTTATTGAAATGGTTATTTTTATAACAGCGTAGGTAAGGTGTGAAATTTAGAATTTGTAACTGCAAAAGCATAGAATCAAGACAAAAATGTGATTTATTTGCATTCTTTCCTGTAGCCGAGCGTTAACGAAACTAACTCACTCGGCCTATCAGCCAAACAAGTAAAATACAAAATTGGCCCAACGTAACTAATTTACTCTCCAAAATCTAAAGTTGGGCCAAGGCACAAATGTTGAGTCAATGGGCATGGGACAACACAAAGCCAACGAACAAAACTATATTGGCTCAACGCATTTTTTATTGGTCCAATGTAGTTTTTACCAGTGGCCTTTACGTAGGCCCAACGCATAGTTTCATTGGCCCAACGTTGACATTACGCTAGATGGCTGATAGTACGTTAGTTACTTTGGGTTGACGTTGCATTGGGCCAACGTCGCTGGTCCAATGTATAAACATATACAGGTCAAACATTGGCCCAACATTATTATTGCTTAAGGATTCGTTGGCCCAATGCTTTATTATTGTCTTTTGATATGGTCGGACCTGCGAAACAGAACCAAGCTTTTACACAGTTGACTCTTAGAAAGGGCACGGTGGAAGACATAGAGGACGTTTTATCTCATAGCCAACGACTACCAGTCGATCGAGCCAGTGACAGTGCTTGTTTCACGTACCCTTAAAAAATGACAAAGCTGATGATCTCTAATTAGTCTACCGTGTTCTACTAATGGCGGTGTTCGTGCATTGCTATGGGCTCAGAATACTATTAATAAACGTGCAAGCACCTAGCAGCTGACTCAACTCTTGGAAATTCTTACATCTTCACGGCTTCCTAGAAGCGATAACAGCATCCGATCTCGCATCTGCAGAGATTCCGAATTAGAATAATTAAATTAAAATAAACCTAACAAAATATAACTTTCCCTCAAGCAACTATTAAAAGAGTGCAATCCCGTCACAATAAAAACGACTTTTACATTGCAACTCGTGAGCCACCCGGTCAGCGACAGCATGCCAAATCATAGTGCAAAGCCTCTAAGAGAACTAAATAACACAAGGTATCAGTTTCTAATAAGGATGCACATATGATATTTCTATGACGACACGGTGGCGATTTGACATCAGTGTCGTTAATATGACAACAGGAGAATCACGCGAATTCGTACAGTATATGGCAAGGAGAGAAATGCAAGTGTTTGCATGAAATCTCTTCTCGTTCATTGTGCGTGATAACTGTAAGTCTACATAAGAATAATTCCCAGAAAACCTGTTGGAACCAGCTGTATACCACGTGCTGATGACAACAAACCTCAACCAGATACAATATGTCAGGCAAGTGGTAATCAGCAGCGTATCCCAACAACTATAAGATGACAATAAAGTGCGCACACAAAATTGGTGTATTTTTGTTATATTACTATACCTGGTGTACAGAATATATAAAAAGCTTTTGTCAAGAAATGACATTTATTTAGAGTAAGCATATATTCTATGACCACACGGTGGTAATTTGACATCAATGTGGTTAATATGGCAACAGGAGCATTCGGCAACAAAAGTAATGATACGAAGGCCACTAATACGGCAGCATAACCTAATTTATTGACTGTAAAATTCCGTTTTTATGGTAACTGGTATTCCGACTGCAGCAACACTACTTTCAAAATCAAAATTCTACAGACTTGCTTTGTAGATTAGTAAACCTGGTAATGCAAATGAAAATAAGGATTGTTTTGCAGTGTGCCCAAACGTTATATCTGAAAACAATATAAGCAACCCACCCACCCCCACCCCCCGGCCGGTAGGTATATCAGTAGGAAAAAGATTATTGCTATGATGAGTAAAATAACGTGCTGGCTTTTAGAGCTTAGAGCAACTAGCATATGTCGTGTGATGCGAAAACTGGATCAGTTTGTATCATTTCTGTACCAGCTATGAACGGTTACGTACAGTAAAAAGCAATAGTGAAAACACATGCTAATCTAGCGACAAATAACAAACTAGATAGGTAAAATATAATATTATGATACATTTTAATAAAATCTTCAACAGCTTCAACTGTTGTGTAAGGAATACGTATCTATAGAATTACAGAAACAAGCATGCGCTAACAATGCCACAAGACACCGAGTACTCAAGAATGCAAAAAGAACCAATTGTTAGATGATGATGATGATGATGATGATGAGTGACTGTGTTCTGCAGCTGCAAAAAGTAAAACTTTCTCCACCGTGTCTTGTCCATTGCGGGTGTCCTGAGCTCCAGTGTTCTCTCTCGTCTTTAGTGGTCCTAGATTACGTTCTTTGGGATCTGATCGCAAAACACTTAGCAAGTTGATATTGTGGCGTACTTTGCGTGGCCGATACATTATTATACGACTGCAAATTCCAGTGCTTTCGGAGCAGGCATATGCCATATACGCTGGCATTCGAAGAACATATCCGATGATAGGCCATCGCTGTTGCGCTACATTCAAAGATAGTGTTGTGTTACAAGGTTTGTAGTGGTGGGCTTGATATTAGACTGTGTGGTCAGCGATGAAAACCGCGCCAAAGCCAAAAATATAAGCAAGCTTCAATACTGGGTGGTGGTGGTGGTGGTGGTTGGTGGTGGTGGTTGGTGGTGGAGCTGATCGAAAGGTGAAGCAATGGAGTAATCCAGTTTTAGCTATTCCCCGCCAATCTCTAGCTAAGCTCCACCCACGCTTTACCTGTGTTGGGATCCATAAATCCCTGCACTCTATGAATCTCAATTTCCAGAAAAACTATACACGTAAAATATGGAATATTTTGATATTAATTTGGCTGGGTGCTGTTGCTGACTATGGTCAACGGCATGTTTATTACATAGTAGGGTGGATAGGGGGAATACGCCTCCCTGGGGGAAGACGCCTACCATGAAAATATTAAGATGGACACGTGATTCTCGAGTTCCAACCTCGCATGCGCAATTGCAGTGACGTATTGTTAGTATTGCATCATTTTCTGCCGCATTTCACAACTGATTGCGCAGAAGCGTATAAGAGGTTTGTACTTAAATTCTTGTAATTTTTCAGTGTCGTAAATATGTTATAGTTTACTCCTACTGCTTTATTTTCTTACACGCATTGATCAACAGTAGCACACATCACTCCTAGGCATGCTTTATTGAGGGGTAACATATTAATTGTAATAACGAACTCTTTTAGAAAGGCATGTTTGGGCCAAGTCGGCCCATGTGGTATGGGGAGAACGCCCATGGGGGAGTTTTACTCCTTTTTGTGTGAAGCAACGATACATATTTGTTTTAAATGCTTTTGCAACTGTATTCACCGTCGTCTGCATTATTATTCCTATTTTGTGCATTGACTCTGAAAAAAAATTGGAGTATGATATCCTACATCGGTGTGCGTGTGCGTACGTTTGTACATGCGTATGTCCTATGTGTGCATCCATGTGTGTGCTCGCGTGGTGTATGTGCGTGCCTGAGTGCGTTTTTTTTATTATAGCGCATAATAATGTATATAGGGCGTACATATATAACCCAATCTTCTAATTATTAGGATCATGCCACAACATTACAAACGAAAGTCCACTCTCGGCAGTTATGGAAATCAAGCCCTGAGCGATGCGCTGAAGTTCATTCAAAATGGTGGAAGCGTCAAAGGAGCTGCACGCATTTTCAATGTGCAAGCTAGAACTCCTCGGCGGCACAGAGATAAAAAGGTCGGCCAGCCAGGCATCAGTAAACTAGGCCGTGCATCTCTTTTGCCACCAGAATTTGAGGATGAACTATGCGAACATATTCAGAATATGGAGAAGGGACAAATACGTCGACTGGCTTGTGATTTGGCAGAACGAACCAAAATACAACACCCGTTTAACAAATCATCTAAAATTGTAGGAGTTGACTGGTTTCAGGGATTTATGTCACGACATCCTGAACTTTCCCTGAGATCTCCACAGGCAACTAGCATAGTTCGTGCAGTAGGATTCAACAAAGCAAAGGTGACCCAGTTCTTTACAGTGTATCAGAAAGCATTAGTAGAGAAAGAAGGTATCACACCTATGCGAATATGGACGAATCCGGGATTCAAAATGTGCAAAAGCCATGTCGTGTTGTTGCTACGAAGGGGATCCGTCAAGTTAGCAAGATCACAAGTGCAGAGCGTGGAACAACAGTGACTGTAGTCTGTGCGATGAGTGCAGCGGGGCAATACATCCCTCACATGATGATATTTCCGCGTAAGCGTATGAATGACAATTTAATGAAAGGTGTACCAATAGCAGCCATAGGTAAGTGATCCTCCTTTGGGTGGATTGACCGGGATCTCTTCATTGAGTGGCTTGCACATTTCATCAAGTCTGTAAAATGTACACAGGAAGAGCATCATATTCTTATTCTTGACGGTCATCATTCACACAAGACCTTGGAAGCGGTTATGCTTGCCAGAGAGAATGGTGCCATCATGATAACTTTACCGTCACATTGCACACATAAAATGCAGCCGCTGGATCGCACTTTTTTCAAAACATTGAAGAGTAATTATAACCGTGTTGCGGATAGTTGGATGAATACACCTGCTGGAAATCGCATCACAGTATATGATATGGCAGATCTATTTGGGAAAGCATACAACATATCAGCCACCATAGAATAGGCTGTCAAAGGTTTCGAAACATGCGGAATATGGCCATTTGATATGGACAGATTTGGAGATGAGGACTTTCAGGCTGCATACCTAACAGATGAGCAAGAGCCGGAGCCTGCCAGAGGGATTGTTCCAGAAGGTAGGCGTAAGCAGGTTATTCAAGTACGTTTATGGCCATGACAGACTGACAGACAGACAGTCGTCCTCGTCGTTATCGTCATCCCATCAATATAGTCTAAGTGATAATCAAACTGAATAATTAAAGGACAAGATGTACTACGTTCGATTTCATGATAATAATACTAGGCCTATCATTGCTTTCATAATCGCAGCCTTTTCCAAACGTACATGCATAAACTTATGCGCAGACGCATTCATAGACACAATAAGACAGAAATATGCAATAAGACAAAAATGGCTGTAACTTGAGTACAGATTGGTAAGTGGGCCTATATGCCATTATCATTTGAATGTTCACAGATTAATTCACTCAATTTGCACATGTAACAAACATATATCTCAATATCATGTTTTGCTTTTATGTTCTCTATAGGAATCGGCACAACGAGTACAGGCGATCACGTGCCTACTACGCCAGATGTATCTAACATCATATAGGACATCAAGACAACCGGACAGCAGAGATATCTCCACCTCTTCCGAATAACCAGGAACGAAATAAAATGACATTGCAGATCTTCTAATTTCGGTTCGTAGTGACAGCACCGCCATTCCAAATCAGACCACTTCGGTTGCAGATGACAATATGAGCCCAAGTGTCGTTATTCCTTCAACAAGTAGTGCAACAGATGAGACTCCGATCCTATCGCTGGCTCTAACACTAGACGGTAATGGCAACCCAACTACAAGTAGTGCTGAGCATTTGACTATGGCTTTCGATAGTAACGTAGACATTTGACTATGGCTTTCGATAGTAACGTACATGTACCTAACGGCTCCACAAACAAATCACTCTCTGCCAAAGAAATATTGTTAGAGTTATCACCCCATCCCAAACTTCAAAATATGAGGCCCAGAACACGAAAGGCATAGTCTGCGATTGTTCTAACATCATCACCACATAAAAATAAATTACAAGAATTATTTTAAAATCAACAAGCTAAGAAACGCAAAATTGAAACTAACTCCAAAAGATCCAAAGGGCAAGTGCTAAAAAAACAAAAACTTTAAAAGCCAAAACTCTCAGACCAGAAAGTTCAAAACCGCAGACTCAAACAAATGATGATGATGATGCAGAATACCTGTACTGTACAGAATTATACTCTGTTACTGGCGGTGATTGGATTCAGTGCGAGGTTTGTGGCTTGTGGGCATATGAGGACTGCTCTGGTGCAATGACAGATAATTTTACATGTGACATGTGTCTATAAAAGAGTTACAGTATTTTCGTTTACCTGTTTTATTTGAACATACCAGTTCAATATATTTAGTCACCTGTTTTCTCATACTGTTTCTGATTGGTACTTTGCCGTGTTGGCCACTGCAATAGATTAATACCATTATCTGGTTCATGGTTGAAATATCTTACTGTAAGTTTATATAAAATCATTATTCTGAATGACCCAATGTATCATAATAGTGATCTCTACAATAGATTGGTCCATTTCATCCTCAAACACCAGAATATTAATTGGGGTTTTTCCCCCATTTTAATAGACTTACAGTAAGATTTTTCAACGATAAACCATATACTGGTATTAGGCTGATCATTATCCAATATTTAGTGGTTTTAATTCAATGGTGGGGAAAGATGCCCACTGTGGGAGATGTTCCCCAGCCACGGGGGCAACTTGCCCCATGGCTGGGGCAAGTCCCCCCCCCCCTCCTTCAAATAAATTAATGTTTCGTTCATTTAAACGTTTATTGGATGAATTATATTCAAATTCGTCTCTGATAAACTTGACATCAGTTATCTTCTCCTGCTTCCCACATATTTCCTTACATTTTTAAGCACGTCAAGTCTATAATGCACGATTTTCCTTAGAGGGGGCTTATTACCCCTATCCACCCTACAGACACAATTCGTGCAATCTGACGGACTAGCGTCAGCGGCACGATGTCTCTAATAAGCTTGGTCTCTAAATACAAGTGTAAATCTCTTATAATGTTACGCCATAAGGTGGCTAAGTTTTAAGACAGGCCGCTGCATAGTTGGACACTGACGAGGGTCTGGTAAAAATTATCATGGGCATTTACATTGCGTCATTTTCCACTTACCTGAGTATTAATGACGACTTCCTGCTTCTTTCCAACAGAATCCACTGACCATGTATAAATATATGTACAGGTATAACAATATTTAAATTAAAAATAAATCTTAAATATAAAAATACAGCTTTATTCAATTGTCGAATCTAATACCGCTATACTATCGATGTAACACATACATGTCCTCATGTTTAATTCCTGCAGCGTTGTTCGATCTTCCTGTAGCGCACTATACCTGATGTCGGCTCTGTGACGGTAATAATCACAGACTAGTAGTTTTATTGTTCTTCGTGTTATTAGTATTGTCGTTGGCGTAACCGACTCAATAATGTCGTCCAATCCAGCTTTAGAGGGGAGGGAGTTGCTGTTGTCGTTGTTTCTGGCGCTGTGTCGTCAGTAGTGGTTGGTGGGCGTATAGGTTAGGCCTATGGATCATAAGATTACGCTGAAGCGCTCGGCGCACGAATATCGGAATGGAAGCCGCAATAAAAAGAGAAACAGGCTAATTCTAAGTGACGGTTCTTCGTCGATAAATTCATGAGAGTGGAGATGGCATATTTTACTGCTGCGGAACATGATCACATTTTGTATGAACCGGGATAATGCCTAAAACATGTTGCTGGCTAAGATTATTAAATGGATATTTACGTTTCCTCATTACTAGCCTCGCGACCTTACAGGGTAGCTGTTGAATATTTCGAAACTAATTTGATTGGGTGCTGTTGTGTTCATTTAATTTTCAAACTATTGCAGATGCTGTCTGATACGTGAGTTGTCAATTTGGTATGCATGTTTACTCGGCTTAATATTATCAGTAGACAGCTCAGTAGTGAAAGCGTTACGGGACGACTAGATCGGCATGGCTTCAGAAGCAATTACATCTCCGCAATCTTACACACCGATGGTCTAAACTAGATTATGATATTCTGGTCAAGATAGACGAAAAGATTGCATTTTGCAAATGTCATTTCAAAAATACCTCGCTTCCGTTTATTTCTAATTGGTCTTTGTCTGATCAGTGATTGATAACAATCTGTCAAGAAACCTAATTCTTGAATCCATTTCCTCACTCAATCATATGACGTCATAATCAACTACGCTACGTGTATGTTGACGTCATAATCATGACGTCATGAATGATTCTATTAATCCCGTCTTTAACGCTCAATAGTCCGACACGTTTTACGAATTTTATGCTTTTTCTATTTAAGAAACACGATGTTGAATATTTTAAAACTAATTTGACCGAGCTTAACAACTTGCACGTATAATTTTCTGGAAATTGAGTCAGGGAGTTCAGAGATCAATCGATCCCAACACGAGCAAGGTGTGGGTGTGGCTTAGATAGAGATGGACGGGGCATAGCTAAAACTGGAAAGGGCCATTGACAGAAAACAACATTACGTCAAAAGATAAAATTGCAATGAGGTAACGCTGCCTATCGCTGTTTTGTGGTGACAACATTAAGATGTGTGGTAAACAACCACCCGTCTTACAGAAACCCCATTGTATGATCCCCAAACCGTGCATTATATGTCACGTGACCTGTATTAAGGGATCCGATCTACCACTCGCGTACAATGTGAAGATATTAGCTAGAAATGGGCGGGCATAGCTAGAAATCTGCCTGCCTGCCTCCTCACCCCCCCCCCCACCCTCTCCGCTGGATACACATCGTACTAACATACGCCCACTCACACCGCTTCGCTGATCGAGGCCGTACTTGCAAACCCGAGATTTCTCGCTATGTTGGCTGCCGGTTTCCAGGTAGCCAATCAGATGTCTGCCCACTTCAATCTCGCTATAAATCTAAAAATAGAGACGCAGCTTCGTGTCAATATCGGCGGACAGCTTGCGAGACACGAATGTCAATCTATGTGATTGACAGTATATTAGTAGGTTGCTAATAACCGAGCAATTTTATTAGGCGGTAGTTGACTGACCTCATTTATGAAGTTTCGCGAATTTAGCGAAAACATCAAAGCCGTGCAAGCACGGGACTCGATACGAGAGCGTTAGAGGGGAGGGGTGGGGAGGGGATGCCGGACCGTACGATAGGACGATGCTGCATACAGTGCCTATTGTAGAACGGTTAACAGATATCCATTCAAAACAGATAAGCCAGTATGTTTGGTGTCAACGGATGCAGAGAACGCCTATAACAGATGGCACACGACATATCATACCACGACAACATTTGCATGAGCAATATGAAATGGCATTGATACGCAGATCGATTACATCATCTTATTAAACGTTATTCAATATCACGTTACCACAATCCGCTTATCAAGCAAATAATTGTCCTCGACATAATAGACATACTATTCAATGTTCTGCGTGAGCGTGTACGTATGAGCGCGCTGAGTGGTTAGACCGCGATAACATGTATTAGCGCTAACCGCGTCAGTACTAGGAAAGGGAGATTAATTATATTGCGGATTTAGTTTGTACTGTTTCAACACTACAATGGTGTTTAACACGTTCATGGTAATTTGGCAGAGAGCTATTTCTACCTATGGCATTAACAGTTTTCCCGGTATATTAGTTTCAAAATATGTGTCGACGTTTGAAAGCGCTGAAAGAGGTACTGTAGACGTGGTAAATTGCATTGAATAACAAACCATTGCATATATCCCCCCCCCCCCCCTAGTGTGTTATTTTAGTTCTGATACAATGGGTGACATTACCGATGCTAAGTGCTTGATCTCCATAGCGAAAGCTCCTGATTTACCACGAAGGGGTTGTGCATGCTGGGTGTAACGTCGCAAAGCACCCATTCGAATTAATATCAAAATATCCAACAGCTTAACCACATAGTTTTCTGCAAATTAATAGTCAGGGAGTTCAGAGATCCATCGATCCCAACACGAGCGTGATGTGGGCGGAGCTTAGATAGAGATGGGCGAGGCATAGCTAAAACTGGAAAGGTCAATTGATTAGTGTTTATGCTTTCTGTAGTGAAAACATGTTCGTTACCGTGTATAGTTGCTCTCGCGTGGAATCTCATGCATTATCGGAGGTAACTATAGACCATTAGGTGGCTGTTAAATTATTCTACTTTTGGTTAGACTGTCTTAAGAATTGAGTGATTAACAGGCGAAATTAGATGGCTTAAATAGAATAATTTAACACCCGATTAATGGTCGCTATTTGCCGCTGGAAACGTGTAAAAAATAGTCTTTGCCACCAACTGTGACAAGGCTTAATCCGGTGTACTGTTATATTTTGTCTCCCGTGATGAAATATCTCCTTTGCGGTTTCGTTTACGTATTTTGTTTTAAAATACTATGAATATGGTACAATGTTTGCATAAATTAATCCTACATATACATCCATCTTTATGGCAAAAGGGTTAGTTAGGTGTTGTAAAATTTCCAACAATTTCCTAAATCTCTAGTTCTGTAACTAGTGTGATTATTGAGTAGTAAGTCAATCACATACGCTATGTATTCCTCAAATTTACTGATACAAAACAATCATGCCTAAGGCTACATGCAGCCGTTATTAGTCATTCCTCATTACTAAGATTCGTATACTGGCGTGATTGTTCGCCATTCTTTGACTGTCAGCGGTTGAACGTAAGACATGTGACTATGGACATTTATGGGGCAATCATCACATATGCTATTGTTTTATTGTTTAATCTTTAAACACTTTGGCGTTATTAAGTCCAAAATATTCAACAGGACATTTCGAACATTGCATTGCAAATGTTACTAACACGTTTGTTTTTATTTTCGAAAGATTAACCTATTTATGGGCTGTCCAGTAGTTGGCAGAAAGCTAATGGTCCAAGTCAATATCGCTCCAGCTAATGGTCCATGTGAATATCGCTCCAGCTAATGGTCCATGTGAATATCGCTCCAGCTAATGGTTCAGGTGAATATCGCAAGCCTTTGGCTGCTTTTTATATTTAGTAAAGTAGTAAGATACCTTACATTATCTAGCATTTCATTCTTAAGCATTTATAAGTTAGAAAAGTGTATGAGCTACTGTTCCAGATCAAGAAAACCCCGACAGAACCACAAACAGGGAGCTATGTAAAACGCAGTGACGACTAGGAAAGAAGCTGAAGCAAAACGGGTCTATTGGAGTGAAAAAGAAAGTCAAGGCAGCGGATAGGGTCACAAAAAGAGACGCATTAAGGAGTATGACAGAAGCAGAAAACATCCAGCAATGATTGATTCATCTCCACAGACATTACCGTCACCAAGGGTGTACAAAACACCCGGTGCAAGAAGAGCGATCTTTCAGGCCAGGACAAAGCTTCCAAAGACACAGGAAAAATTTGAAACTGCTTTGTCTGATTTAATATCTACTGCAACGGCTAAAAAACGTAAGGCACCCAGTGACCTAGGAATTACTGGTATTTCTCCAAATGTTAAACGGTAAGAGAAGCGACGAATATGGCGGTGCGTGCAACACTTCGTGGATTAAAGGAAAGCAGAACTAAAGAATCAGGGAAAACGAGTTTTAAACAAATCTACAGGCACTGGGCAAATCAAAGAGCAGGACTCAAAGAACTGGGTATACGTAGGAACTACCTTGATAAAATATCGACATTGAGGGCAGAACAACCAAGATCAGATTGTATCCCACCTACCGTTGTTCATCAAGTTAAAGACTACTATCTCCGGCCAGAAATGTCCATCAATCTGCCAGATTCTAAGCTAGTGAAGAGGTGAGAACCGATGTCATCTCCAGTAAACAATCTCTTCCACATACCAGGATTTCAAAACGGAAAAACCAAACATCAAAACTGCATAAAACCACTGAACACAAAACCCCAAAGCTCACAATCAATGAACGAATATGTCTGCGAATATTGCGCTAACTTGGAACTTAAGTTAAAAGCAGTCAATCATATATACGGAAGTAAAGAAACTAGCACTGAAGGATGGACTAGAAGACCGATTTAGCACAGTAAGCATAACTATGTGTCAGAAACATAAAAATGAGAGATACAAGGAGAAAGCGTGCTTAGGGCGAAATTGTACAATATGTGGGGCCATCTTCTAGAACAGAGACTAGAACCCATCTTATGAAATGAAGACCAAATTGCCTGGTTTGAGTGGGGTACAATAGAAACAGGTGTTGCAGAGAAATTACAGAAACGCGTGGGACTTGCTAAAATAACGAGTTCCATTAAAACATCAGTGCAGGAGCTTTTGAAAGACAACAAACTGATGCCAATGCATCTTTTAATGCTATATGGTAGCAACGGTAGTTTACGCATTTGTGAAATCATCTTCCAGAACACTGGTTACTAAGTGTGTTGGACTTCAGTCAAAACTATGATTGTTTCTATCAAGATTCTTCTCAGGACACCTACTGGCATAATGAACAAGCAACAATATATCCAATAGTGTGTCATTATAAATGTCATTTGCACAAAGACCAGGTCGTGAAAGAAGAAATTATTTGCGTCTCAGCAAAATATGTAGATCCCTGGTTTGAAGTGTCACTTACAGGTAGAAGAGCAATGCCATGTCCAATGTTTGAAGTACAAAGTGCCAGAAAGCGTATACCACTAACCTCAGTTCAAGCACTATATCCATTCATTTTATGGTCACATTTTTCTTGAATGCATAATTTTAAATGTTACAATTTCAGGGTTCATATTATTCTTTGAAAGTTCGTAAAGTACTTGAATTCATGAATGGCCTTTCGATGCCTTTAAAGTGTTCGATCTTAAAAGTGCTTGATTTTGATGAAAATTTCATGATTCTATGATGGCAGTGCAGTCAAACATGTCTAAACCGGAGTTGTTCTTGGAGCCAAATGCTGGTGGTTCCTTAAGAATGGTGTCCATACGCCCACCAGTATTAAATACCTCACATCATTTGACCAAGACGCTGTTTATTAAATATAACACATCTAGACAGTATTGTTTATCTTTTGCCACCATTCTTGAGGACCCCCGAATTTGTACTTCTTTTGCTTTCAGTTTGATCTGACTGGCCTTTACTTGTGTTGTAATTACTAACAGTATTCTAAAGCTTTGATCAAATTAAACCCTTTCATGGATTAATTCCCTATATCTCAATTTCAAAACAACAATACAGGAAGCCTGTTGAATATTTTGAAATTAATGGGCAGCAATGGCTTCCAGTCATTTTAACTGCAAGATCGTCAACAGAACATGCTATATGCTATACAGTGTATGCTATGCATAAGAAAGAATTGACTTTGCAGGGATCTGTTGGTGAAAAGGATAAGGAATTTCTAAAATTCATTAAATAATAAATATCATAAATATTAAAATGGACATTAAACATGAATTAATTTGACGGTTGTTTCTCTCTTTATCTAGAGAAGGTCCCTGATAGATTGCTTTTGGCACTGGTCAACATGTGTGAAGCCTAAACTATCGACAGTGAAATGGCTTACGTGAATGTCCTACTAACATGGCGTTTTCCTACCTCTTTTGGAGTGCCATTAATTAACATTCTCTTTTTTAATTCCTACCCGTGTACTTGTATATTATTCATTTACTATTCTACTGATGAAATAATATTTCCTTTGGAATATTCTATACTACCACACACAGCAGTAATTTCATTGTAAAAGTATGCATAGTCTATTCATTGCATCTTGTAAATTATAGATCGCATTTCCTTCCTTATATTTAGAATTATATCCCAGTTTTTCTCACTATCTCCGACTTTTCTGAGAAATTACCACGAAATTGACAACCTGCTTTCTGGCATAGTGTAAGAAGGACATTTTCACCTGACTATATGTGGAGGACAGCATTGTTGTACTTTGATGAATTGGAATGGACACCAACTCTCTCTCTCTCTCTCTCTCTCTCTCTCTCTCTCTCTCTCTCACACGCGCACTAATAACAAAATATTATAAAAATCAGAATATTTTTATAAATGTAATATAGGTACATCACACATGCTGATTATCTTAGTGAATTGGTTGATCTTTCATTCATTGTTGTTTTCCAGATTGTTAATGCTGCACCGGACACGGAAACGCCAGGTGACAGTACGTCGGTTAGGTTCCTGACGGAAAGAACAGCACCCTGGACTTTAGAAGACAACACATTCCTAATTATGTTAACATATTTTACTAAGAAACGTACAGACCCCAGAATTGTCCATCGCGACTCACGCATATATTGTTTTTGATATTTAGTCAAACATATGCAAGTATTTCTCTAGGATATGGTGTGTATCGTACATGCACATATTACTGAACACGCATCTTAAATGCCAAAATATTAACCACTATTAACTTGGAGATGGGCTGCACAATAATATTGTCACTATAAACCCAGCCTTTTCAATCTTCTATTGCAGTGGTGTGAAATCTATTTGTTGAACACTATCCTCGCCTATCATCAAGGTAGACGCTTCCTGACATCTTGCAGAGTAGGATTCAATTTGGCAGTGGTTATTATTGTCTTTTAAGATGGTTGTTCAGTCACATTTTTATTTACTGACCGCTTGGGCCTTACGATGTAAATCCTGACTAGAGAACAGTTTTGTTGCCTAGTCGGGTGATATGTAAAAAATCACACAAAGATCATATGATTTCTTGTAATTGACTTGTTTTCCCATCTAAAACATTCTACATGTACATGATTGCAAAATATGACAAATGCTAACAGTCTCCTGTTATAGTCCAGGAGCTCGTGATGGAAGATTTCACCTCATTTCACCTAGAAGGTTTAACGCCTTAAAGTTACTTAGGCCACCTAAGTCAACCAAAAACGATTTGTCAGCTGTTCTGTTTGTGGGTGTGACCCGAGAGTCACTTGAAAAGACCCACCTGTGGGCTGTATTTACCCTGTCTAATACATGGACAAAACTTTGTCAAAACAAAGTATTATGGCAGTAGATTACAAAAATGGAAAAGCGTACCAAATTTTAAGGGAGGAAGGTGGGTCAGACCTCCTACAAAGAGACCCAAATGAGGTTCATTTACCCCATAAGCTACAAAATTTTGTCACAATAAAGTAGCATGATTTTAGATTATGAAGAAATGAAACTCAGAGGTGGGACGATGTAGTCAGACCACCCTTAATGCGCCCTCTACAAAGAGCCGCAAAAGGGGTTAAAATACCTCATAAGCTACATGGACAAAATTTTGTCAAAATAGAGTAGCATGGTGGTAGATTACTAAAGAATTAAACTGATCAAATTTTGGAGGTGTGATGATGTGGTCAGACCGCACCCACCATCAGCCCCCCTCCCACCTTAATGGAACCTCTACGAAGAGTCCGAAAAGGGGGTTCATAAGCTACATGGATCAAACTTTGTCAAAACCGGGTAGTGGTAGATTACCCAAAAATAAAGCTTATCAAATTTCTGAGGTGGGAAAATTGCCTCAATAAGATACTAATGCGTATAGCACAAGGCAAACATTTAGCGGAAACTAACATATATCTGCAAATATATTTACATTAATAATGGGAGTTTAAGAGTGGATTACGGTATTGGGAAACCAACATGAAAAAATAAAAGCATGGTTGACAACTATCGTCCTATATTTTATATGCAGAGCCCTGCACATTTCTGGCAAGAAATTCAACAGTTCTGGCCAGGAATGTAGAATGCTCTAAAAGTCCCTATTATGGCCGGGCATTTTAGGAATAAAATATTTCCTGGCCATCTTTGGAAATTCATGATGGCGACTGAAAGCATTTACCAATCACGTTTCTGCTAAGTTATTCTGAACCATACGAGCCTAAGGTCATGTAGCCAAGTTTGGTTGAAATAGGCATAACCATCAAGTTATCATTTATCCAGGTTCCTATGTATTTTCTGATATTCACGACGGAGAACTGAACAATCAAATGTCTGTAAACGTTTTCTGAAGTCTAGCACAAAAGGGGCCTATCGGCCAAGTGTGGTTGAAAGCAGCCACATGTTTAACCAGGAGTAGTCTTTTAATCGACCTCCTGAACCGTTTTCAGAGGAAAACCCTTTAAATATGTTTCTAAAAATAGCACAATATGCTCTGTCCATATAGACCAATAGGCTTCGTTTCAACAATTTTGATTCGCTCTGTTGATTCTCTTTTTCTTCCTTTGAACTATCTTGAAGAATCTCTTGATTCTTTATATGGCCTAAGGGTATTGGTTTTGGTGGGGCAATAATGCTAATACCTATAAACATATATAACGTCATTGTCGTCATCAAAAGCTTACAAATATAAAATAAAGAATTGCTGCCGAACGCTACAATTTGATTAGACAACAGTGGCCAACAACTTCTTCCACGAATCAATTTCGCTTGAACAAACTTTAGTGGCCCATTTGTCCCTAATCACATTTCCCAAATTTCGGCTCATCCGGAACACTGGTGAGTCATTTTTTGCGATAGCTAGGCCATCCACGATGAATACAAAAAAAAAATCAGGTTCTCTCAAACAAACATATTTGAGGCATTGGCCTACATGACGTTTCTTGGGTTGGAAATCAATCGGCCAACCTGTTTCAGAGATGTTTAAACGGGGATCTTTCTCGTCAAAGGATAAGTCCTGAAAGATTTGGTTGAAATTGACCAAGTGGTTCAAGAGAAAGTCGTTAATAAAATTAAAGAATATGAAATCTCTCAAGAATCTTTAATCAATACGTCAACATATTCATTAGACACTAAATAATCTGAAAGAATAAGAACCAAAGATGAAAACCCTAATGTAAATTTGCCGATCAATAGAGTGCGATTTTTAAGATTTTACCGCTGAAATTAATGGCTAGACTAGAGAGTGTCAGTCATTTCAGTGGTAAGATTGCAAAAGTCGCACTCGCGTGGTCTGCCAATGGACATATTTCAAGATTAGGAAGCATAATGGTAATATTTGCCCAAAGAATCGATCTTAACAATTTGACTGATTTCCTCATAGAAAATGTTATCTTGCAGAGCATTAGTGTGTAATTTATGAGATCTTACCGCTGCAATGATTGGCTCGATTGCCGAGCCAGTCATTCCGTCGGTAAAATCTCTGAAATGGCATACTCATGGTCTGCAAATAGACATATTTCAGAGTAGCGACATGTGCTTTATATGCCGCTTTAAGAAGCATAATGTAAATATCACATACCTTCACGAACTGATTTTAATAATTTATTCTCCACTGTTGCTTTTGTTGTATAAATTGTAATTAGCTGTTTATCCTGTACATAGTTTAATTAAATTAAATAGATGCCTTTCTAGGTAGGTTTAGAACATAGAAGGTAAATAGCTCCACAAAGAATTGATGTTTAAATATCTGTAATCTAGATCCGCTGATAATAAAAATAGACATATTTCAAGATTAGGAAGCATAATGGTAACTTTTGCCCAAAGAATCGATCTATATATTATTTGACTGATTTCCTTATAGAAAATGTTATCTTGCAGAGCAAAAGTGTGTAATTTCTCAGATCTTACCACTGCAATGACTGGCTCGATTGCCGAGCCAGTCATTCCATTGATAAAATCTCTGAAATGGCATACTCATGGTCTGCAAATAGACATATTTCAGAGTAGCGACATGTGCTTTTATATGCCGCTTTAAGAAGCATAATGTAAATATCACATACCTTCACGAACTGATTTTAATAATTTATTCTCCACTGTTGCTTTTGTTGTACAAATTGTAATTAGCTGTTTATCCTGTACATAGTTTAATTAAATTAAATAGTGTACATAGTGTAAATATAACTGTTCCGAGAGGGCCTCGGGTAGATCAGGCCACTGACGATGTACCCTCTTTAAATAAAGTTTATTTATTTTATTTTATTTATTTATTTTATCTATTCCTGACGTTTGGGCCGAAGGCCTGATAATCCCAATATACAAACGGAAAGATAAAACATTGAGCCATGAAACTATATGATCATAACTGTGGTAAGTTGTTTAGGCAAACTATTTACATCTGTATTAAGTGCACGAATCAGTAAATTAATAGAAAACGAAAGATCTTGAACGAAACCCAAGCTGGGTTAAAATGTGGGTTTCAACTCGACTCCAACACGAATGGGCGTAGCTTAGCTAGAAAGAGGCAGGACATAGCTTGAAATGGATCCCTCTATTGAATGGAATCCTGGGAAAGAAGGTCCTGGAATGGTGTACTATACCAGGACATAGCTTGAAATGGATCCCTCTATTGAATGGAATCCTGGGAAAGAAGGTCCTGGAATGGTGTACTATACCAGGACATAGCTTGAAATGGAACCCTCTATTGAATGGAATCCTGGGAAAGAAGACCCTGGAATGGTGTACTATACCAGGACATAGCGTGAAATGGATCCCTCTATTGAATGGAATCCTGGGAAAGAAGGCCCTGGAATGGTGTACTATACCAGGACATAGCTTGAAATGGATCCCTCTATTGAATGGAATCCTGGGAAAGAAGGCCCTGGAATGGTGTACTATACCAGGACATAGCTTGAAATGGATCCCTCTATTGAATGGAATCCTGGGAAAGAAGGCCCTGGAATGGTGTACTATACCAGGACATAGCTTGAAATGGATCCCTCTATTGAATGGAATCCTGGGAAAGAAGGCCCTGGAATGGTGTACTATACCAGGACATAGCTTGAAATGGATTCCTCTATTGAATGGAATCCTGGGAAAGAAGGCCCTGGAATGGTGTACTATACCAGGACATAGCTTGAAATGGATCCCTCTATTGAATGGAATCCTTGGAAAGAAGGTCCTGGAATGGTGTACTATACCATGTTGTTGCGCTAATGGAGGAATCCCGTTTTAGCTATATATGCACCGCCCATCTCTAGCTAAGCGCTTTTCATGTGATGGGTTTCCATAAAACTATACAGGTAAGCTATTGAGTATTTTGAAACTAATTTTACTGGGTGCTGTTTCTGATATGGGCAACAGCGCCCATTCAAATTGGCTTAGAAAATCAACAGAATGTTTATTAAATAGTAGACATACAATTCGTACATGACGGACTATTAAGCGTTTTTGGACGGACTAAATCGCGTCATTCATGGCGTAATTATGATGTCAGCCTACATCTGACGTATTTAATTATGACGTAATATGATTGACTGTGAGACCCGATTCCTCCATTGAACGCAGCAAAACATAGTCCTACCTACTATTAGACCAACTCTCTATCAAACCGCTGATGTAAAAATCAAAATCAATTCTTGATCACTTGACTTTGTTATTATGCATTAGCAGGTTACATGCCTTAATATTAGTATTGGATTGGTTTAGATATATGAATGATTCATTATTTCCCTCATATGCTGTTATTTACTGGGCAACAAAGGTTAGCATCGTGAGCGGGAAGCTAACATGATACACTGTTCCATTATAATAACTCAGTCTTTCATTAAACTTGTGTTTAACAATATCGTTTTGTTGATTCAGACACCAGTATTTGCTATGCAATTGTAAATATCGGTTGAATGTATTCCTTCAATTAAGACATTAAACATTTGTACTCCATCAATACTATGATGATCCATTTCACACCCATGTATAAATGGGCATATGTGCGAGAATTTTCCAGATAAAATACGACATCTTGTTTGCAGATCAATATTGCTGCGGCGGAGTGATGAAATGTACCTCAATTTGATGGATAATTAATTCGCGGTTCTGATGGGTAATAAATATGTTATACAAGTGTTTTGCCTGATGTAAAACTTGTATGACCTGGGTAAATTATATTGTATCTCCGTCGCTGCGTTCGCCAACTATTAGACCTGGGTAAATTTTAATGTATCTCCGTCGCTGCGCTCGCCAACTATTACTTTTGAGTAGGTCGTGTATGACCGTACTAACAAGGGCAGAGATTGCAGACTCTCGGCCCATCAACATTTGTCACATTCCGCAAAGTTTTCGGATGTTCGGATTTTTTTCGGAGTTACCAGATTTTGTCGGATCACGCCCAACATTGTGGAATCCTAGTGTATGATCAACCCATTTCCTGTGTTAAATTTTGAGCCAAATCGGACCCAGCAATTTTCAAGATATCAACAGATCCAGAATTTGATCCCGTCTTGATCCGGGTTCTTTCATACGGACCATGGCCATAGTCTGGAAATCCTCTTTCACGCAAGTTCCTCCGTTGTGTTAAAATGTTAGACAAATATTTTTTTAATTAGACAGACAGACAGACTGATCGCAATACCCTCTCCCTCTTACGGGGCGAGGGTAATGATACCCGCAGGACCAAGAGTCCACTTAGTAGCGGTTTTGGCATTGCTTTGCCACGTTCAGTGATAATTGGGTAATGGCCAAGGCCATCACATAGGTAGCGGATAGACTGGTGCCTTTTGATCCGCTAAACAATGCAAACCATGCGTATAGCATCTCGATTCATATTCATAATAATGCATACGGTTGAATAAAATTGCGATAATCGGGCCTATTAATGTATCATATTATATTACTTGAACATATGCCGATGGTTTCATTTGCATAGTCTGCGCTGTGCGTATCATTCAGGAGTGCGCGCCCAGACTATTCTATAAGGATAATATCTCCCCCTCACATTAACCTTTCATTTAGTGCGGGAACTACATGCCCAAAAGTGGTTTATTTAAGGTTTTGGCTCACACATTGATGTATTTCGTATACGCAGTCTGGGTTCAAATACATAAAAACAACTAATATAAAATAGATGTGTACCACAATATCTATCCAGATGAGATGAAGTATGTTAGATTTCACAAGACGACAATATAATAATACCAGAGAGAGAGAGAGAGAGCGAGCGAGCGAGCGAGAGAGAGAGAGAGAGAGAGAGAGAGAGAGAGAGAGAGAGAGAGAGAGAGAGGGATAGAGAGAGAGAGAGAGAGAGAGAGAGAGAGAGAGAGAGAGAGAGAGAGAGAGAGGGAGAGAGGGAGAGAGGGGGAGGGAGAGAGGGAGAGAGAGAGGGAGAGAGAGAGAGAGAGAGCGAGAGCGAGAGCGAGAGCGAGAGAGAGAGAGAGTTCTTACAATTCTATTTCATAGACGTCTCTAAGCACTAAGGTAGAAAATAAAGTTGAATATATATTTCCTTTCCTGTGCAACCGTATTACAAGTCTTCCCACAACCTTTTCGACAAAGGCAGGTGCTCTTTATAGATATGTTTCACTGTATCTTGTAGCTATGAAAAAAATGAATGCAAAAGAAGCAGGGATACTCGTAATGTGCATTGTGGATAATATTAGACACCAAGACACATGTTTTGTTTCAGCGACACTAAATGCAGCGAGATTCATCATATAATATCACTTTCCTTTTGGTACAAATTGTTGTTCCATTCACTAAGAACGGTAGTCAAAATCCAATGCCCCAAAGCGATTTTGTATGACAACAAGCTTCTATAAAGCGATCATCAGTCACGGGGCAGAATTCTGGTGCTCTAAAAAGTATCCATTATGATCGGATTGATTGCAATCGTTGGTATACATCAAACATTTATTTTGCTTATTTACAGCTATTGAATAGGCCTTTCCTGTTTTAGCTATGCCCCCCCCCCCCCCCATCTCTAGCTAAGCCCACCCACACCTCCCTCTTATTGGGATTGATCGATCTCTGAACACCCCGACTATCAATTTCCAAAAAAAACTACACAGGTAAGCTGTTGAATATTTTGAAACTAATTTGACTTGTTTATTAAATAGCAAAGAATTACAAAGACATACAATTCATACAACGTGTCGGACATTTTAACTGATGACTGTATATATGGAAACCTGTGTGACGTAATGATTGTGACGTCATCATACACGCGCTGAACTGATTATGACGTCATACTCGGCCAGATAATAGATGGATACTCTGGAAAGGTGAATTGGCATTGCATCGACATACTCGGAGTCTAGTTTCGTGTCATGACTTCTTACATAGTATTTAACACCATTGGCCCCATTGTAGTTGTGCCCGTCAAGCGCCGCAAACTAGCAAAAGATTGACGACAGTACATATACTGCCAACATACAATAGTAGGAGTTTCTAATTCGAGTGATCAAGAGTGAAGCAAGCTCACTAGGCACTCTTCTTCTAGTGATAAGCCAGCCACTGACACGCCATATACAAGAATGGACAAACTATATTTTCTGAGACTCGCAAACGGAAAAAGCGGTATACGGTTCGATCAGCTGATGCACAAGAATGTATTACCAATGTAGCACAGTTTGCTTATGATTTTAAATGCAGGATCAGTCAAAATGAACTCACTGCATCTCAATCTCTGAATCTCATTACCATTCACATTGCAGACATAGCAATAAAGACACTATTGAACTTAAACATGATGGCCCATTTGCAGAACTATGTAGGTGTTATAGGGTTATATTTACCGAGTCTGGTCTCACAGATGTGTAGATAGAATCTGGCATTTACAGCGAGTCCGTGGTAGAACAAACCATGCAGGGTAAATCCTATAATCGGGTTGTACGTGTCCATAAGCTCGCCATGGAAGCTATCTGGAGAACATTATTTCAAAGTTTCAAACAAAGGAACATGCTGATGATTTAATCCCGGAAATGGAAGAGTATTTTGAAGAAAATTAAAACAATCTCCCATTTGTGTTTTTAAAACAATATATTGATATGGTAGAGATTTTGGTCCTATTCATTAGATCTGAAACAGCCAGAGAAATGCTGCATCTTATGCTTACCTATGACCACGCACATTATTCAAGATCAGGTGTCATTTAATTAATCGACATACTTCGTCCAACAGAAAAGGCAGCATTATCTAACTTAATTTATGATAGTTAGGTTGTGGATCAATTTCCAGCAACTATACATTCAATATGTGTAGCAATAATATTGGTGATTTTGCCGATTCTTTCTGTGGTCGTGTAATCAGCAATCTGAAAAGTCCTCAAACAGAAATGGACATTGTTTTCGAGAGTATCGAAGGAAATCCAACAAACTTGGCACTAGAGTTTAGCGCACACCCATATCGCTCAAGATCCGCCATATCATCGATGGTCAGCCTACCATCTGTGTAGCAGACATTCATGTCCATGGACAACAATAACTTTAACCATTTGCTTTTTTACTAAGAGAACAGCGGTTACGAGAAGAACAATACGTCATAGTTTCAGGAGCCGATGGCAGTCTTCAAAGGATTGTAATGTTCATCACTGATACAAGGATAATTCTGCATTCTATGGATGCCAAAGAGCAACATATAGAATATGTGCAATTCTTGTCAGAAAAACGAAGGAGTATATTTTTATTAATATTTCCATATGGGTTAATATATTCATAAGTATTTTATGTCACTGTGCTGCGGAATAAAGGCTGAGGTTATTTTGGTGTATCAAAGTGCAATCTTGACCATCCCTGTGGTATATATTAAGTAATTATATTGAATGATTTCTTATTGAATTATGATGATGATAAATTATTGAATATGGAATGATTCTATCCTTCCTTTAGTTCGGCATGTAATTTTGGTCATTTAACACTAATAGACAGTGATTCTTAGCATCATCAGTCAAGTTATTGAATTAAAATATATGTTGATTTCAGGTATATACATTAATGTGTGACCCGAGAATGGAATCTAAAATACGGTCCCAGGTTACAGCACTAATTAGCATTGCTGTTCTGTTCAAACGTGGTCTTTTTCTAATTAAATTTGCTCTACAAGAATATTCAACGTGTTAGATACTTAAGATTGTATCACAAGAAAAAATCTCTGAATATTTCTCCAGCATACGGTGCATTTGTGAAAAATTGCCCTTGCAATAAACTCCCTGTGGAAAGATCTCTTGTGAGCTGGCATTAAGGGTGCACTGCGCACGCGCTGCTCTCTCTCTCTCTCTCTCTCTCTCAAATTGTTGGGGTAAGTAAAACAGTAAACTAGATCGATCGGTCGAGGACACGTCATCGCAAATCCGCACGTTCACCGCTTTTAACTTTTGACACATCCCTCCCCACAACCACCCCTGGGGGGGGGGCGGAGCCAAATATAAATGACCTTTTGCACTCCACATTTGGTTGCATTTCGTCGAACAGTGCCGAAGAGTATCATTATAATCAATGTCATGACCTTTTGACCCCCATCCCCACTAAATTTGGTTGAATTCCGTCCCTTTTTGTGGAGTTGCATTACAATCAATTTCTTGACACTTGGAAAGCGCCCCCCCCCCCCAAACCCCGGGGGGGGGGGGGGTTAAATCAAGATATGTTCATGCATTCCACATTGATAGGGGGTAACTTAAATACCAAATTTCTTTGAATTCCTTCAAACAGCTTCGGAGGAGCCCCCCCCCCCCCTTATTCCCCACCAAAGGGGGGGGGGGGGGGGCGCGGCCAACTGTAAATGTGCTCATCCACTCCACATTGATATGGGTAACTCACGTACCAAATCTCGTTGAATGCCGTCCAATGGTTTCGGAGGAGCTGCATTACAATCATTTTTTTTACCTTCTGACCCCACCCCCACTCACCCCTGAGGGTAGGACCAAAGGTACATGTTCTCATGTACTCCAGGTTGATATGGTTAACTCACATACCAGATTTGGTTGAATTCTGTCCAACAGTTTCGGAGGAGGTGCGTTACAATCAATTTCCGCAGGTTAAAATTTGACCCTTTGACACCTCTCCCTTGGGGTGGAGCCAAATTTAAATGGTCTCTTGCACTCCGCAATCATATGGGTAACTCACATATAATATTTGTTTGAGTTCTGTCTAACGGTTCCAGAGGAGTTGCGTTACAAGTGATCAGACCCCTGCCCCACCCCATGGGGGCGGAGCCAGATGTAAATATCACCTTGCAAAGCGGAATCATATGAGTAACCCACATACCAAATTTGGTTGAATTCCACCCTTATGAATACGACCATGCGTCAAGGTTTTTTCTGACATGGAAATAATAACGCTAGAGCGGTGAAATTTGGTATGAAATATAATATTGTTGTGATGTTTTGCAATATGTTATATGGTATACTTTATTTTTTCAGAATAGTATAAAGTATTAAGCAACGTGAACCAACAACCACTTAATGGGAGAGTCACAGAAAGGCATGATTTACATGGTGTATATAAGGACAACACTCCATCATATGAAGTAATAAAATACTGAAGCAATTGCAGCGTAGCAGAAAGATCATACATGATTACCAACCACCATCCACCCCAACCCCTGTGAAGGATGGCTAAAACACAAACTTGTGAAGAAATGTGTGACAGTGGGTAAAGTTACCAGTTTTAGCTTTTGGCGGAATTATACGGTCAATGGAGATATTAGAAGACAATAGTAGTAGATATATATGGCTGTTAGAACAGAGGGAGGTGGGCAAAGTATTAAAAAATATATTTAAAAAAAAGATAAAAAGTATGAAAGATTTTCCCAAGAATTAAAAGAAAAATGCTGTGGAGGTGGGCTGTCAGATCAGAGGGCTACAGGAGGGAGGTGGGCTGTCAGAACAGAGGGTGGTGGGCTGTCAGAACAGGGGGGCTACAGGAGGGAGGTATGCAGGGGTGGTAGGAGCCACGAATCGCGGATCAGCGGCTACAGGGGGGAGGTGGGCTGTCAGAACAGATGGTGGTGGGAGCCGCGGATCGGCGGCTACAGGAGGAGGTGGGCTGTCAGAACAGAGGGCTACAGGAGGGAGGTGGGCTGTCAGAACAGAGGGTGGGAGGTGGTCAGAACAGAGGCTTGATACGTTCGGCTATTTTCTTGCTGTACAGTAATTATGCACATACATTCCACACATTCTAACTCTGGATTGTATCCTCAGAAAATATGTGATGCACCTAAGCACACAAAATAGCTAAAGGCCTAAACTAATGCTTAAAACACTCACTGTTGTTATCTGTTAGATGCAATATGCCAATTATCTGTAGGTCTGCGGCTAATAATTAGGGCATAACATCTTATCTTGGCGGTGTTATAGCGTAGCACACTAGTGATTGAATGTCAGTGGTCTGTCTGTCTGTTTATTTAGTGGTCTGTCTGTGTCTGTCTGTCTGTCTGTCTGTATATAGTCTGCCTGCCATCAAAATCCCCCCTATTAGAGAAACGCAACTGGATAGGTATATACATCTGCGGTGTTAACATGAACATTGATGACCAGCATGTGATACCATCAAAATCCCCACATTAGAGAAACGCAACTAGAAAGGTACGTCTACTATGGACATTGATGAAGCGCTTCAAAATTTGGCGAGATTGTTGTAGGCGGGGTTTATTAGCCGTACCTCTTATGCCGAGGACCTGGCAGCTCTCACTCCCGAGAAGCCAAACACAACCCCACGCAGGAAGCTATCACCCACTCCAGAGAAGCCACGCAGGAAGCTACCAACCACTCCCGAGAAGCCAACACCAGCCCACGCAGGAAGCTACCAACCACTCCCGAGAAGCCAACCCCACCCAATTTCACAGATGAGGAGCTCGACAGGTTTCTTGATGAAATATTCCAGGAAATGAGGGGCACACACCCAGGAGTTGTGACGGTCCCACAAGCAATCCAGAACTATCTGCGGGGATGGGAACTTCCTGGACATGGGGAAAAAGACCCAAACCTGGACAAGATCGAGAGGAAGTTGGTGGAAGAGGTCCTCGACCTGAAGGGGGTGAAGTTCTGCCTTGCTCCCAAGATCACCCTCCACAAGAAGAATGACGGGACAGAGGCCACCACAGATCCCCTGTTCTGGTCTAAGCTGCATGCCATCCTGAAGACAAGCGATAATAGCGAGGCTGTGAAGGAGACCAAACCCAAGGTGCTTCAAGGCCTTGAGAACTACACCAGCAAGGGGTCTGGCTGGGCAGTCGACCAGGTTGATGCATTGTACCTCAACATCGCCAGATATCAACCACTACGTGGTGGGTCCTACATCGATCTTCACACTTCGATTAAGCCAAAATGTGCCGTGATTATTGTCCAGAACAAAGATGATGATCACTGTCTTCGCTGGTCTCTCTTGGCTGCTGCTTATCCTGCAGACAGTAATCCCCAGTGGACATTGAAGTATTCAGGGCACTGGGACACCCTTAACTTCGGCGGTGTAGACACTCCAACCCCTCTCCACCAGCGTAAGCGTGTTGAGCAGCAGAATGGTATGGCCATTAATGTATTCGGGCATGCCAAGGGTGTCTACCCACTGCAGCTGAGTGAGGCTGATCCCGTCATTCCAAGGAAAATCTGCTGTTTAACGAGAAGGGCGGCAAGCAACACTATACCTGGATTAAGGACCTGAATCATCTGCTCCATGATCAGAGTCGGTATAAAGTGAGAAAGCACTTCTGCGAGCGGTTTCTCCATTGTTATTCTTGCAAAGACCTTCTCATCAGGCACAAACCGGAGTGCTGCGGCAACAGTGGCAGACCAATGCGAATAAGAATGCCTACAGAGGACAGGAAGATGCTACAGTTCATCAACCACCACAAGCAACTCAAGGGGCCATTCATCATCTATGCCGACTTTGAAGCCCTAACAACCAAGATTGCGGGGCCAGAAGCGAATCTGGCTCAGAGCAGCACACAGAAAACGCACCACCATGTGATCTGTGGGTTCTCATACATTGTGGTCCGCTGTGACGGTATCAGTGAACCACCAGTGCTATATCGAGGAGAAGATGCAGCTAAGCACTTCCTGGGCCGATTGTCATGGGAAGAGAAGATAACGGCCGTACTCACCCACCCTAGGCCGATGGAGATGACTAGAGAGGACTGGCGAGTTCATAAAACCATGGCCAGTTGCCATGTGTGCGACAGACCATTAGATGGAGTGTCACAGATCACTGCCACATCACTGATCTCTACCGGGGACAAGCACACAATGTGTGTAATGTAAAGCTTCGTCTCAACCCCATGATCACCACCATCCCGGTCGTGTTCCACAACCTGCGTGGGTATGATTCTCACCTCATCATGCAGGCCATCTCCAAAACAGAGCAACATATCAACTGCATCCCCAACAATGTGGAGAAGTACATCTCCTTCAGCTGCGGTTCATCGACTCGGCCCAGTTCCTCCCAGCACCACTTGACAAGCTGATAGCTAGTTCCACGTTCCCACTTACAAAACAGTATGAATCTAGCACTGCCAAGCACGAGTTCCTGCTCCGCGAGGGTGTATACCCCTATGAGCACATGGATGGGTGGCACCGTTTCAATGAGACCTCTCTCCCACATCAAGCTGCTTTCTACAGTAAACTCAGAATATCTGACAGCGACTACAACCATGCACAGGCTGTCTGGTCCCAGTTCGGCTGCCAGAACATGGGAGGCTATCATGACCGCTATCTGCGGTCTGCCACACTGCTCCTTGCAGATGTCTTTGAGAACTTCCACACCACATGCCTCCAGCAGTATCGTCTGGACCCAGCACACTATTGATGCACTTCTAAGGAAGACAGGTGTGGAGCTGGAGCTCCTCACTGGCTACGACATGCATCTCTTCATAGAGAAAGGACTCAGGGTGGTGTATCAATGGTCAGCAAACGCTATGCTACGGCAAACAACCCATACATAGATGGCTATAATCCACAACAGCCGACAAGCCACATCATGTACCTGGACGCTAACCTGGGCAATGAGCCAACACCTACCGACTGGGAGGGGTGGGGGGGAGTTGGGGGTGGAGGGGTTTGAGTGGGTGGAGGACATTGATGTCAGAGATTACACAACATCCCAACGATGATCTAGAGGTTGACCTCAACTACCCACACGAGCTGCATGACATGCACACTGCCTACCCACTGGTGCCTGAACGGATAAAGGTGAAGGGAGAGGGGCTCTCAGAGTATCAGTGTGCATTTGGATGAGTCGATAGCGGAGACGGCAGCAGAAAAACTGGTGCCTACCTACCGCAACCTGAAGCTCTACCTCAGCCTGAGTGTGAGGTTGAAGAAGTTGCACAGGGTTCTACGCTTCAATCGCTCACCGTTTATGGAGCCTTACATCCGACTCAACACAGCGTTCCGTAAGAAGGCCAACGACGGCGACTTTGAGAAGGATCTCTACAAGCTGATGAATAACGCTGTCTTCGGTAAGACCATGGAGAACTTGCGCAAGCGAGTGGATGTCAAGCTGGTCCGGTCAACTGAGGACAAGCTACGCCACCTAATAGCCAAGCCTAACTTCTCCCGGGTGATGATGATCTAGCTGCTCTCCACATGTACAAGACGAGCCTGCTGCTGAACCAGCCAGTCTATGTTGGAATGTCTGTCCTCGACCTATCCAAGCACCTGATGTATTACTTCTACTACAACAAGCTGAAGCGACTATATGGTGCCAACTGTGTGCTCCTGTACACTGATGCAGACAGCTTCCTGCTGGAGATCCAGACTGAGGATGTCTATGCTGATATGGCTGCAAGGAGCGACCTCTATGACACAAGCGACTACCCAATAACACCCCCACTACACAGTGCTGCCAACAAGAAGGTCATGGGCAAGATGAAGGATGCGTGTGGCAGTGTGCCCATAGAAGAGTTGGTTGGCCTGCACCCGAAGATGTACTCCATCAAGCGGTCGGATGAGCATGAAGTCAAGAAGGCAAAGAGTGTGTGCAGGGCTGTGGTTAGATTCGCCTTCGAGCGAAAGGTCTTCCACCATGGTGAAGTGAGGGTCACCACCACTACAGGGTCCACCAGACGAAAACAAGCCTCAGACCCCCAGACACAAAGCGATGGATCGCTCCCGATGGTATTCACACCCTGGCTTATGGTCACAAGGATGCCATCACTCCGATGGATGCTTTCATCGAAAAGCTGCTGGTATGCGCATCATGTGGCATGTTCAACAGGTGTTCCTATATCTGGTTGTAATTCGAATTCTATAAAGCCTTCATTACACCCGACGGCATAGTACCCTTTCCCCTTCGCATAATAGTGGAGCCAGGACCCGGTACTCATCATTCACATAGGTGGTGTCCAGGGTGTTGTTGCTCTACATAATCTCCCACCTGCGGGAGCTCCACCTTCTTCACATGTGCTCTTAAGCTTGAACCTGAGCGTCATGCTCCTAATCTCATGGATCTGTCCCGAGAGGGCAAACTCGATGAACGTCCCGGACTGCCATGGATAAAGGATTCGCATCATGTATACTAGGTCGAATGACTGTCAGACAGTCCTTCCGATGATCAGTGTGGTGCGAGGCTGCAGGTTCAACTGCCCCATCTGGATGCTGTGCATACTGCTGCATGTTTAACGTCTAGGTATATACAAGTTTTAAACGGTGATGTATAACGTATTACTACACGACCTCGTCTTCGATCGACAGAAGCCCTCCAAGAAGAAACCAGTACTGCCGCAGATTGACAGGGTCCCATGACGTCGGCCAAGGTCCCACCTCCGCCTGATGTGGAGATACTGACTGCCAAAGAGGAGACCACACCGGCCCATAGTATGAAGGAATTATTGACTCGGATGCTCTACCAGAAGTTTGACATGACAAGGGCAAGTCACTCGGCCTACCCTTCAAATCGAGCATGAGTCCTGTCATACTTGCTCTTCAAAAGGCCAGGGTTGGCCCCAGACATCTCGTAACGGTAAGGAAGTGGGCTGGCATATTCGATATCCATACTGATGATGAACACTGGTTGCTGGATAAACTACAGACTGGAGTCGCAGATTACTTCCAAGAGGATATCAGTAAGGCCCATGATGCTGGGCATGCCACTGGTACTCAGGAGGGGTCGACCGAGTGCCATGTGGCTGGGCATGCCACTGGTACTCAGGAGGGGTGGGCCGAGGGCCGGAAGGACGGTGATCACATCTTCAATGAAAGAGGGCACGAGCAGCTGGCGAGTAATCTGGAGGTATTTCTACCTCATCAAAAAGGTTCGCAAGTCAGATGTCCGTAAATCGTGGGAGAAGTGGATCTTCCACGAGAAGTTTCAGAAGACGAGTCAGGGCATCTGATTCTGAGTGGAAAAAGTTTCAATCTGATCCTCTGACAGCGGAGTCTACGGACGAAGCTTCTTACGAAGTTCGTCAAGCTTCTGAAGAAGATCATCAAGCTTCTGACGAAGTTCCTCAAGCGTCTGAAGAAGTTCCTCAAGCTTCTGAAGAAGTTCCTCAAGCTTCTGACGAAGTTCCTCAACCCTGAAAAAGTTCCTCAAGCTTCTAAAGATGTTCCCTCGACCCTGAAAGCGTCCCGCTGCTACTTCTGTCATCCTGGCTAACGCTTTCGCTTCCTAGCGCGATCAAGCTCGTAGCTGAAGTTTTCTGCTTTCTCCAGAGAAGGCTTGAAGTGGAACAGCTGACCTGTCTTCTTATTGCTGGAGATGAATTTGTACTTTTGACCCACCCTCTGCACACCCGCGACAAAGTCCCGTTTGGTCTCCTTGAGGTTCAAGCTGTTATATAGGGTCTCGAGCATGGAGCGCCACACTTCGAGCATTGTGGCAGATATCTGGTGAGATCTCACAGGTGTACTTCAGTAGTAGTGTCGCGGTCAAAATGATACCACCTCCCGCAACTGGATTTCCATTTAGACAAATGAGCCCCCACCTCCCTCAACTGGATTTCCATTTAGACAAATGAGCCCCCACCACCCTCTCAATCCCTGGGGCATAGGTTGCGGGGGTCACCATAGATCGCAGAATGGCTGCCAGGGAGGTAGGATCATCCCGACACTACTACTACCAGGGGCTGAACGCCCATTTAGAGACAAGCCTCCACAGTGATAAACACCACTGATCGCCATCAACCACAGGGCCGGCCTCTCTCTATTCTGTGTAGGCTCAGACAAACACGTAGTCTCTGCCAGAGTCACATCGACATGATGGGACCCCCCTCCCATAGGGGCTTCCATCTACCTTGACAACGCTCACCTGGGAGGAGGCTAAAATGATTAGCATTCGAACCACAGCAGACTCTGGCATGTTCACATGTTACGCAGAGAATCTGGTGCTGAGCAGGGGTCTTCAGCAGACAACCACAGCCTAACCTCTCCACCACATAGAAGTGGCAGACAGACTTGATCTCGTTACATGGGTGAAAGCGGTCATAACTGTTTCTCCGCAAGGGGTCGACCCAACGATTGCACTGGGGGTCATCCCGGAAGTGGGCCCACTTGGCATCCAATATCATGGCAGTCTCAGTGCCCTGTGCCATTGCTGTAGACGCCAACACGAGCAGTATGATGAGAATCATGGCTATATATGAAGAGTTAAACTGAACAGAGTGAACCCATCGAAAATATCTGTGCCAGATCGAGCCTTGTTCCATCTGGATCGATAGTGATCTTCATCCCCTCAGGGGCAGGGGCTAGCTGATTCACTCTGCCGCCGGCTAAGAAACGTAGCTCTAGGACTATATGAGTTGTTTGCGGGCTAGTGAGTCCGACTCGCGGAAGGTTAACAGCTTCTTCTGGGCCGTCGAATGGACGACGCAGCAGAAGCTTTCCTCCTGTAACCCCGACCCGGTGACCCACCCTCGTCAGGGAGACACTTTCACCTATGCAGGTGAGGAAGGATGATTCCAGATTGTAGAGCTTTCGAACTGTCCCATCCTTTTTCACAACAGTGGAGAGGGGAGTAACCTCTATGTCAATGACGGTGGGAAGCTTATGTAGGGGCAACCATGTTTGCCAGTCACCCCCAGGTCCATTGCGAAAACACACTTCATTCTTCTCAAACATGAACTGCAAGTTTTTTGCCAGGGTCAACAGCAGGTCATCATGGGCCATCGGCGGGACACCGCTCGAATAGGGGTTGACCAGATGAAAGCTGAGGTCATTATTTAGCGTGTTGATGTCTGCCACCTCTGTATCCGAGAGCTCAATCAACAGCTCGAGGATGTACTTCCTCTTCGAGAAATCGTACCGAAACATGATCTTGTGGCCATCTTTGTTGCGACCAAGGGTCTCCTTCGTCACATCCTTGAGGTCTGTGAGCATCTCCACCCCATCACCACCAATGGGGTGGAGGGAGAATGCCTTTGAGCTTGCTTCGTACTGTAGGGCGAATGGCTTGCCATCGCTCTCTTCTGCCTTGGCAGCATCAACTGCGTACACATCTGCCAGGTAAGCAAGACCAGACGAGTGAGCAAATATGGGTTCCATAGCACGCTATAGGAGGGGTTTAAACAAGACTTAACCATGCTGATTGTCCGACTGCTGCTCTCCGGTGGTGAGAACGTAATCTCACCCTCTCTAGAGGGGAGACAGGTGGTACAGTACCGTGTAGAATGGGTCCTCTTCGAGGCGCCCCAGCGGGGCACAACATACATACACACCGATGTACTACATCAACCTCCGGGCAGTGCACACAGCAGCTTACTGGTAGAAGTCGGCCGGGACGTGATAGAGTATCTCCCAGGTGCCAACAGCAACCTATGGAAAGCTATCAGTCCTAGCCTGTTCGCACCTGTAAATCACCTGTTTGACAGCCCCTCCATTAACATATATGCCAGCATGGATGGGATATCGGACGCCCATTTAGAGTTTACAATCTTATTACTCATTGACCTGACGACAACATGATATCATACCAGCATTATCTGACCTTGGCCGAGATGATGAAGAAAGAGGTTCGCCCCTTCATGACCCCTGCACAGATAAAGGCGAGCGACTACAGCGGGGAGAACTGGTATCAATGGAATGCGAGCCTTGCAAGGAGGCGAAGGAACAGTAAAAATACTGGCAGGCCCTCCTGGAAGAGAGTAAGCGGGACGCAGGAGTCTTGACAGACGACGATGAGCCAGATGTCTTCACAGACGAGGATGAGCCAGGTGTCTTCTCAGACGAGGATGAGCCAGATGTCATACAGTGGAAAGAGGAGATGGCGCAGAAGTGTAAGACCAAGAAAGCCATCCAGCGGCGGACATACTATCTTGGTGATAAGGTGAAGTTCCAGATGTCATGTCTCAGAAAGCTACTAGCACCCGACATAGTGCTGGATGACCTCTGTCTAAGAGACATCTGTCTCGAAACCAGCAAGCTGGAATGGTTCAACAGGCTCTCCAAAATGTACCCTTCTAGGATTCATGAGCAGATTCTGCAGGTGATGCAGGTTTAATCTCCAGGTATAATATGGCAAAATCAGAGTGGCGGAAGCAACCAGAAATATACCCCTCCCTGATGGCTGACGAGGGCGGTACCATACATGGCTGGCGACTCCAGCAGATAGATACCATCAGAAAGAATCTCGCCCATGAGGCAGAAAAGTACAGCAGAACATGCAGGTGATATAAGAATCCTACAAAGTCCTCGTGCGTACAACCACTGCTGCGGGTGTGATTGGAGCCAGTGATGGGGTGGCAGCTGTGGCCACTCTCGCTACAGGGGTGGGGGGACATCGTCGCCATGCCGCTGTGTGGCGTGACACTAGCCGCCACTGTCTTGGCCACGGGCTTGGGGGTGGGGCAGCGGCAGATCACAAGGAGGCTGGGGAAGCATGCTAAGTACGTGGCACTGGCACAGAGTATGCTACGGACTATCGACGAGCCTGTCAGCAAAGCTCTCGAGGATGGCCAGGTCACCGATGAAGAGTACCACCATATATTGAAGGTTCAAGCCCTGTACCACACGGAGAAACCTAAAGTGCGACAGCAATACCTCAAAGGCTCCAGCGGGCGGGTTGATATGGAGGAATTAAAAAACGAGATGTTACAGCGAGGTCGCCTCGCTGGACTCTGGAGTCGAGACGACTACAAATAGTGTGCTGCCTGTACAGTAGCTTTAAGAACACCATTATAGATGGCCTTCCCACTGTACCTCACGACAGTCATCCGGAGCCAACCGCCCCTCCTGGGTACACCCTTGACTGGCACGAGAGGTATACTGGATGATATACCATAGCTAACACCGTTCTCCATCACAGTGGATGGACAGTCCCGAACCAGCTTCTCCGTCAACCCACGACCGCTGACCAACCGCCCCATCACCATCAAGGATGCGAAGCAAGCTCATACTTGGATGGCTGCTCCAAGCCTCTCATACTGGAATCAGCAGCTGAACTTTGCCGTGTGATGTGCCATGGCAGGATGTGGAGTAAGTTCCACCCGGCTTCACTTCTATTCTGGTACTCCTGAAGCTGTGCTCATCGCCAGCTGTCTCAGATTCCACGTGTACTTCACGGTGCGACGAATCCTCCATGAGCTGGGTGCAGACTACAGAGAGAGAGTTCAGCGCTCACCCAGACTATCGGTGGCATGGTAGTGACAACAGCGGTCTAGGGGTTATGTACGGTGGTCCGAGACGTGACTACTCAGGATTCCCCTATCGAACCCTCCCCCCCCCCCCCCCCCCCCGACGAGTAGGCCGTTGGAAGACAGCGACATTCTCGTTGGATCCAGACTCCGACCCTGGAGCGCTGGTGCAAAATATGCACATCACTGGCTTGCAGCAGGACTATCCAGATGTGTGGAGGTACTTTGTCAGGCCATGTTCATCAGTCCCGTTGAGGATATGATCATCGTGGCAGACCCCAGTAGTCTTATTGCTAAGTTCCAGCAGGGGTTGCAGAAGGACTGTCACAAACTTGACTTTGCTATTTCGCCACACCTACAGTTGATTCCGAGCAACATGATCGTGACATGGGCTATAACAACATGATAGTCATGGGGAGTTCCCCCGGTGTCAACACTGCCACAGCCTACTCCGTCACTAGCAAATCAGCTATAAGACTATCCTGACTCTCTACAGTAGCAGTGGGGACCACGGTGAGACACTGAACGAGCTTGGCATGCCCTACAGCCCCTATACCCGCTGCCAACATGCCCATCCAAGGGCTGGAGGGTTCGGCAGCGCATCCTTTTCCCAGCTTGTAGTATCGCAGAGCCTTGTTCAGCCCCGAGTCTGGTGAGGACATGGCGGTCTGCAACTGCTGGAACACATCTGTCAGATACTCCCGATCCCTGTAGAAACTTTAGCTCGCAGGAGCTGTTCGACGATACTCCCGCCCATGATACGGTATTCGTGGAAGCAGATCTGTCAATTGCCAAATCCTAGATAGAGCTTCACAGCTGTCAGCTCCTCTATCAGCTCAGCACCGGAGAGCTGAGCGAGCTCATCTGGTGTCTTCTTCTTGTAGTCCTTCAACCCCCTCCGGAAGATATCATAGTACTTCTCGCATAGCGTGAGCCTGGACATGTTTAAGATGTCTCAATAGAGAGATGAATATTCCTGAGTACCAACCCAGCCACCTGGCAGACGCAGACTGGGAAGATCTTATTAGCAGATGTTTAACCGCATTGTATACTCAGTGCTTAAACAATGACATCAACGGTACAGATCGTGAAGCAACTGCCTGAGAGCCAGGCGAGTCTTCAGAAGGTGGAGAACCTGCTGCGAACCAAGACACAGAAGTTACTGACCAAAGCAAAACCTCTGGCAGTCCATGTCGCCAGTAATGTGGTGGCGAATGTGGCTGTGGTGAAGATGACAGGGGGAAATGAGGTTCTTCCTGCCGCCACTGCGGCTGTCCTCGCTACAGTGGTGAGTGGGGTGGCCGGGCACTGTCTCGGAATAACTCACCCCATCCCAAAGATCGCCTTCAGTGGGGCCTCCTACACTGTTGGCGCCAAGAACATGTTACACTAATGGAGGCCGCGGTTCTAGGGCTAGCAACGAGTGCCATGGCTGAGATCGCTGCCTACGTTTAACCCCTCTGAATAGTGAGAGATGGATCACGAGACCCCTGCAGCATATGAGGCATGGCGTGCCGGAGGGCAGTGTGTAGCGCATAGTCGAGCACGCGGACTGAGGATCGCCAATGCCCGGGAATGGTGGAGCGCCCACAAGGCGTGCCCCTGCAGAGGGACAGTACCCTGAGCACTGCCACCTATTCCCTTGGCCGACTGCGTGGTCCTCCTATGGCCAACTATTTCACTGGGGGTAAGACTAGTAGGTTTAAGCCGTGTATATAGCACTATGACTCTGTCACTCACAGACCTAGAAAGCAACGAGATAGGCGATCTTGCTCACTTGGGCGAGGCACGCCTCGGTTCAGAGGACACTGCCCCTATCTTCTTCTTAGACTTCGATGAGAAGGGAGACCCGTGGGAGATCCGAGGTACCATCCCAGCCCGAGATCTCATCGGTAACGCTGATACAGTAGGACAATCAGCAATTAACAAGGCCAAGACTGTATACAATGGGATGGGCATCAAGGAGAGGGCGACGATGCTCGGTATGCTCGGAGTCGATGATGCTGCACAGGACCTGGTTAAGAATCTCCTGAAACCATGGAGCTCATTCCGACAGGATGGAGAGAAGCTCAAGATAAGCACCATCAGCCTGAACAGTATCACTGTCGACGGCCAAACAGGGGCCGGTGCTATTGACAGCCTCTGGCTACCAGAGGTGAAGAAGACAGGGTTCTTTAATTTGGAGCTTAAGCCCACAGGATAGTCGTGGCTTCCTGTGCATATATCATACTGAAACTGGATGTACTAGACACTGTGGGTGCTGACACAGGCCCTCTACGCTATCTTCTCAGCTGCTGCTGGGATTTCATGCTTGACGCCTCCATCGCATCCTTCATATCCGCTGGAGGTGCAGAATTCCCCGCTCTGCAGGCGAAAGAGCTGGTGCAGGAAGTACTGCCGTTTAGTCTCCCAGATATAGACGAGGCTACCGCCAACCAAGTGCTAACACGCATGTCTGTACCATTCGACAGTAGGCCGGCTGATGCTGGCCAGGTGGTGCTGATCATTGCCCCGTCAGGACACAGGAAAAACATCTTGCTGCAGGCTCTCCTGGCTGAACATCTACACTCTCAATACATCCTTCTGGTGTCTGACTCCGCCGCTGAGGCGGTTGACAGTAATGATCAATGGTACAATAGCCCAATCACCAAGACGCAGAACCTGCAAATACTGATGGAGAAGCTGCTGGCAGCCCGACTGACAGAACCACTTGTTCTAGTTACCGATGGCCCTGCAATGGACCAGAAGACAGTCACCTACCTCAGCAACATCACCAGGCGCATCCGGCACACACAGATAACTGTCTTCACCCTATTTCAGAAGTACACCCGTGAGATCTCACCAGACATCCGCCATAATGCCCGGTTGCTATACTTCAGCTCCAAGTGTGGACGTGCCCTGCTCGAGACCATATACGACAGCCTAACCCTCAAGGAGACCAAAGGGGACTTTATCGCAGGTGTACAGAGGGCAGCTGAGCTGTACCGCTTCATCTTCAGCAACAAGGAGACAGGTGAGCTGTCACACTTCAAGCCATCTCTGGAAAAGGCGCAGACCTTCACCTACAAGCTGACTCCAGCCAGGAAACTAGCCTGCGTTACGCGTCATCGCTGACAGTTTTTTTCATTCAATTATGCGTGTCGAACACATCAGGTATTCATCTTGAGCGTGCATAGAGCATGACTCCTGTCGTCACCGCTACAGCTGCCACCAGTTGGCTCAGATATCTTTACAGCCTCGTAGTACTCATCGAGACTCTTATCTGCCTCTTTGAGGCTCTGGTTGGCCTGAGCTCGGAGTTGTCGTCGGCGTGCCTCCCTCTGGCGCATATGCCTGAGTGCTTTGCTGTACTCAAACTTATCCTTAGACAGCTTCTCCATCGCCTGGTTATGACGCTCACGCTTGACCTCTGCTGCCTTCTTGTCGGCGAAGCTGAGTCCCCAGTTCGCTAAGGCAAACACGCCCGCATTCAAGATTGCAGAGGCCATGCTATAGACTACAGTACCGCGCCTGAATCCCGCAAGCTAGTACAGAGTGAAAGGAATCTATTGCACTTACGTAAAAGGTTCTATCGGTCCGCTGGCAGCAGTTGGCGCTCTGATCGCTCTGTTCACAACGAAGGCTGGCGAGACGGTCCGCAAGATCGCCAACAATGCTCTCCATGGGGTGGAGAAGATTTCTGAAGCCATACAAGTCATTGCCTAAGGAGTAGGTACGTTCTTCGGAGTCGCAGGCCCTTGGCCACCATACGTTGCCATAGCGCTCGCAGCCATCTGGGCCGCCGAACATTTAAGCCGTACTATATAAGGATGGCGTCTCTGTACGACCTGGTCAAGTCCCTTAACTTCTGATGGTTGGTTGATAAACTACGGCTCAGTGAGGATCCAGCAGAGATTAGACGCCAGTGTACGGAGGTGTTTGAGGAGGTCTTCAGTGATGGTCGAATGAATGACGGCCATCTGTTTGTCTGTTTAGAGTTCACCCAGGCCGTGCGTGACAGGACGGGAGTGGACGTCAGTGATGAAATCCGGGAGTTTATCAACCATCTTCAGTCCTGGTGGATATTACCGTGAGCCCCCTCAACTACTCGAGTCTGCACGTCGCAAGGGCCACAACTTCACATTGGAGACAGTTAGTCAGTTATGCATGCCTCGTCCACTGCACATCAGGCATGCCCATTTCGAGGAAACTGTCCTGAACAGAGTCACCAGGCAGATGTTCTATTCCTTCCACACAGCTCGGTTGGTCGTAATACCTACATGTATGCCCTCACCATCGTCGATGTCGCAAGCAGGTACAAGGCGGCAGTACCGCTCACAGTCAGCTGGCCAGACATTCCAGGGTGTCTATGAGGCTTCGGAAAATCCCCTCCAGTGGCCAGAATTGTTGCAGGTGGATGAGGGTAAGGAGTTCAGAGGGGAGACTGCAGCCCTCGTGTGGAAACACAGTGTGGCAGTTAGGCGAGGCGAGGTAGGGCATCACCGTGCCCAGGCTATCGTTGTGCGGTGGAATCTGACACTGGCAGAGACTGTTCCCACACCAATACGCCCAGGAAATGGCCGCGCCGAGTGAACGTTCTAGAGTATGGGTGAGAGGGCTACCTGCTGTGGTGGAGCTCCAATGCCGAGGTTACTAGGCTAATCGGGAAGAAGCCTGCACAGGCTATCAGACACTCTGCTGGTCACAGCTCTAGAGGAGCGAACAAGGGAGAGGAGTGCCCACCACCTGACGCTCTGGTTCGGTACCTGTATGAGCCTGGTGAGCTGGAAGGTGGTCGACGGCGTGCAACAGATCCTAACTGGTCGATAGATGTTCACAGGCTTGGCAGGTATGTGGAGGCGGAGGGGCGTGTACTACCAGGCACGCCAGCACGGAGTGCCTAGGCTAACATGATACTCGATGGGCTCGGTATGGACCCCATCTGGCAGCACATGGCACTTATAGTTGGGGCGTACAGCACCCGCTTCTTGCCAGAGAGGGCACCGACCAGCTTCTGGGTGGTGGGCCGCTTCTTCCCTGTTCGCCCTAGATATACCAGCATCTCAGACGAGATTGCCTCTACCGGGATCTCACGGATATAGAAGAGTTGGGGACCTCTATATCCACCTCAGCAAACCCAAACCAGCTGTCTGCTAGGAGAGCCTATTTAAAACTAGCTACCCCACTGGCACCGGACCAATGCCGCACCTTCTCCTTATCACATGGCATCTCTTTCGCCATCGTTGACAGGTACAGATCATTTGCGTCGTAGCCGAGTAGACCGGCCTCGTGGTATCTTGTGAACACGATGCTGGGATCACCAACAACAGCTGGGATCACCAACAACAGCACCCTTCAGCATCTCGTAGGCTTCCTTGTCCGGTGAATAGAGGCTAACATCCGGCATATGCTGAGCAGTTCCACGTAGGAGGTACTGCAGTGACACACCTGGGAGAGACACTGCGTCTTTGAGGATGTCTATTTCTCGTTGTGTGTAGAACTCCCGCATCCACTCTAGGGCTTCAATGAATGGACTGACGTCCAGGTTGTTGTAGTATCGCAGCCAGTCGGCGAATGCCCGCATTCCAGGTAGTTCAGCACATCGAGAAACCGTAGCTCAGGTGTTATGAGGAACATGGTCTGACTAGCCGACTTTCACTGTACCTGTACTGTCAGTCAGCTCATCGACAAAGTACTTCGTGATGAGGTTCAGGTCATACCGCCCAGAGTTGAACCCCAGTACAGGCACTTGGTCACACCACTCATTGATCAGAATCGCTTTGGTCGCTTGTCCAGGTCTGTTGGTATGTACTGTGCCCTTGTCCAGATTAGAGATGCTCGCCGTTGGATCTCCAGCATGAACTCTCTGATCAGTTCTTTGGGGTCAGGATTGCAGAGGTGAGTGGGCTCACTCATGGCGCCCTCTAAGGAGCAGCCAACTGACACAGAGATAGGTATGTGAGTACTCTCGATCGTGAGAGTCTTCGTAGGATGAGTCTTGATACCATCTAGGAGTGCTTCAAAGTCGTAAACTATGAAGTGTGGGTATGGGACAGTCCGAACACGGTTAGGGACGCTTGGGCAGCGTTTTATACAGCACTCCCACTGTACCACAAGCGTGCATCCAGAGGCTCTCAGCTTCTCCTCTCTCAGGACTGTCTTGCAGTATCTTTGTTCGGCATCCTTACCTCGCTGGTGTTGTGGACACCCGTGCCAGTGACAGACATGGAACTGGTAAATGGTGTTGGTGGTCAGATCATAAGCATCTACAGGAGCGCCCTCGACCCAACACTCACCACCGTGCCCACACTCTACATGGTGTATGTGTACGCCTCTGTTTCTCGACTCATACTCGATCCAACGAGTAGCCGCTGAACTGTATGGTTGGGGCGGATAGAAGGATTTCTCATACGCAAACTGTGGCGCCTCAACCTTCTCGCCAGGAAACACGATTTTTGTTTTGCCGCCTGTAGAGTGATCAGCGTGGCTTTGAAGATGGCATGCCTTTGTAAACCTCTGCTGACAGTGACTGCAGACTAGTGTATGTGCCAGCTTGGAGGTGTTCTTGATGTAAAAGGCGTGGTGGTCCCACACTCCGATGGTCATTGTGTCACGGTAGTGAGCCGCTTGCCTGATCATGTGCCGGGTGCCCTCTTCGGTTGGTTCATACACGCGAATCCCAATCTTGGCGAAGAACTCTACCTTGTCCAGCTGATCCAGCGAGGTCTTGCGGACATCAGGTACTGTCTTGCCGTAGAACTGTGTGGCAAGCTCTCGTGCAGGAGCTGTACTTCTATCATCCCTTGCTCCTCGGTGGACTGCTAGACATCTCCAGAGACACATGTTGTCCCTGTAGGTGTCGAGGGCAGTCATACTCTTCTTCTGTTGTAGCCAATCTGGGAGGGGGTCTGTTCCAAGCAGAGGTTGGCAGTCGATGACAGCCCTGACCTCAACATTGATTGATCGATCAATATTGTCTGTGTCGAGGCGGGCTTGCTCTCTTGCTGCCACCCAGTCCTGGGCTTGCTCTTATCGTGTTCAGCCATGGGCTCCCTGGAGCATTCTTGTGGAAGAGCATCACCCTACCGTCTTCGATATGACGGATGCGATAAGTATGGGTGTAGCGGAGGTAGAAGGCATTCTGCTGGATCTTTTGCATGATCTGGCCTGTGAGGTCTCCTTCTAGACCTCTGAAGAATGTCCAGTGTACTGACCGGCGTCCTCTATCCTCTGTCTCCCTTACGCCGAGACGCTGGTCGAGAATGTGTTCGCCTTCTCGCCTTATGCACAGGCTAAGGGTTCAGAACTCGGCCCCCTCATCACTCGCTTAGTGAGCCTGCATAGGAGAGGTAAGCGCTCAAGTGGACAGTCCGCCATCCGCCTCGTTACAGTCTTGGCTCGCAAGCTAGCAGTCACCTCGTCCAACTGACGAAGCTCACGTATCCGCTGCGCTTTCTTGTGGGGATGCCAAGGATCATCTTTGGTACATGCTGGCTACCTTCCCGTCATCATTGCTCAGGAGAGTCGCTTCTGCCACTCCTCGACACGGACCTGGCTGATCATCTGGAGCAGGTCGGCTTTCTTGGCCTTAGAGTAGCCTCTAAGGCCGAATTGCTTTGCAAAAGCACGAAGCTGTGCAACAGTAATCATGGTGTATATCCCTGTGGATGCCTGTCTCTAAATGGGCGTTCAGACCCTATTATGTGTGGCGATCAGTACCTGTGGGTGGGGTATATCCCTGTGGAGGCCTGTCTCTAAATGAGCGTTCAGACCCTATTATGCATGGTGATCAGTACCTGTGGGTGGTGTATATCTCTGTGGATGCCTGTCTCTAAAGGGGCGTTCAGACCTGACGATCAGTACCTGTGGGTGGTGTATATCCCTGTGGATGCCTGTCTCTAAATGGGCGTTCAGACCCTATTATGTGTGGCGATCACTACCTGTGAGTGGTGTCTATCCCTGTGGATGCCTGTCTCTAAATGGGCGTTCAGACCCTATTATGTGTGGTGCTGGCGATCAGTACCTGTAGGTGGTGTATATCCCTGTGGATGCCTGTCTCTAAATGGGCGTTCAGACCCTATTATGTGTGGTGCTGGCGATCAGTACCTGTGGGTGTTGTATATCCCTATCGGTTCCTGTATATAAATGGGCATTCAGACCCTATTATGTGTGGTGCTGGCGATCAGTACCTGTGGGGGGGGGGGGGGGGCGTCGTGTCGATGTGATAGTGGATGCTTGTCTCTAAAGGGGCGTTCAGATGTGTGTGGGTTTGATCACAAGGCAGTGCCCGATGCGTGTGGTTGATGGCGATCAGTGGTGTATATCACTGTGGAGGCTTGTCTCTAAATGGGCGTTCAGAACCAGGTAGTAGTAGTGTGATACTACCTCCCTGGCAACCGTTCAGCAATCCGTGCACCAGGGATTGAGAGGGCGGTGGGGCCACGGATCGCCGAACGGTGTCTGTCCGTCATAGGTGGCCCGGTAGGCCCTGTTATGCATGAAGTGTTCCCAGTGGAAGAAGATGTCAATCTGGTCCCCACGGACCTAAGCCGTTTCCATTTGTCTAAATGGAAATTTTCGAGCATGCTCTGAGGGAGGTGGTCCCTTTCCATTTGTCTAAATGGAAATTTTCGAGCATGCTCTGAGGTAGGTGGTATCATTTTGACCCCGACACTACTACAACTTCTGCAAGAGGATGAAGACAGTGATCTTGGTGTGACAGATGCATCTGGTGATGTCGCTGAGGTAGGTGACCGTCTTCTGGTCAATTTTAGGGTCATCAATGACTAGAACACGTGGGTCGGACAGTCGAGCTGCTAGCAACTTCTCCATTAGCACCTGTAGGTTCCGCATTTTGGTTATTGGGCCCTTATACCACTGGTTGTTGTTGCCGACTACGTTAGCAGCAGAGTCGAACACCATGAGTATGTAGCGCTCTTGCAGATGTTCTGCCAGCAAGGCATGCAACAAGATGTTTTTTCCATGTCCCGAAGGACCGATGATCAATACGACCTGCCCAGCATCGGCCGGTCTACTGCTGTATGGTACTGATGTGTTCCCGAAAGATGGCCAGCACATCATTGGCTGTGGCCTCATCTATATCTGGGAGTGTAAATGGAAGCACTTCCTGTATAGGCTCTATTGCCTGCAGGACCGGCATCGTTGTACCGTCGGCCGAGACAAATGATGTGATGGAGGTGTCGAGCATGAAATCCCAACAACAGCTGAGAAGGTAACGCAGAGGGCCTGTGTTAGTAGCAGTGTCCAGAACATCGAGTATCGATATGAGGCAAGCATGTGAGGTCATGTCTATTTAAGCGGTCTTAAACAGCAAGCCGAAAAACCCGGCCTTCTCACCTCGGGGAGTTGGAGTTTAGAGGCAGCCCCTTTTTCACCATCAACGTTAACATCACTGACCATGATCCTACCACTCTTTTGATCCAGTCGGAAGGAGCTTCTGCTCTTGAACAGGTTCTGAACGAGCTTATGTGGCCGTGATTCAGCCAACAACGTGATGGCTCCTTAATCACTCGTCCCAAGCCTTTGACAATTAGCCTGTCCTAGAGTGTCTTTAAGGGTTGAGGCTCCTATAGATTGTACATTTCCGATGAGGTCTCTGACCAGTACGGTACCACGGATTTCCCGTGGTCCTCTGAGCTGAGGCATGTCTCGCCGAAGTGGGCCAACTCCCCAATCTCCTTGCGTTCTAAGTCTGTAAGCGATAGTCATTGTTGGGGGTATATATAGTGGCGTAAACCTAGTTGTATCCAATGGGAACCGCGAAAACAGATGGGCATCTAGTTGTATCCCCAGTGAAACAGATGGGCATAGGAGGACCAAGACGTGGGCCAAGGAAATAAGTAGCCGTGCTTAGGATACTGTTCCTCTCTGCAGGGGCATGGCTTGCGGGCTAACCACCATTTCTTGGCATTGGAAATCCTCAGTCTGTGTGATCGACTATGCACTACAGACTTTGGAACAGCACACCATGCCTCATAGGCGGCTATTGTTTCATGGACCTGCCAGGCTTCCATGGTCTATAGTGCTATGCATAGAATCTTAAAGCTAGACATAGGCCATGATGATCTCGGTCATAGCACTCATCGCTAGCCATAGAACGGCTGCTTCCATTAGAGGGATGCGTTCGCCCATGATCTTGCCGACAGCAGTATATGAGGCACCACCGATGGCGATCTTTGGGATGGGATGTGTTATTCCTAGACAGTGGTCGACAACTGTACTCCCCACTGTAGCGAGGACAGCGGCTCCAGTGGCAGGAATAACCACGGCCACATTACTGGCGACATGAATGGCCAGGGGCTAAGCCCTGTGTTAGTAGATTCGGGGTTTTGCCTTTGAGCAGCTACTCCACCTTCTGGAGACTCGCCTGGCTCTCCAGGAGTTGCTTTACAATCTGTACCGTTGACATCATCGTTTAAGCGCTGAGTATACAATGTGGTTAAACTTGTACATTCTACCTCAAATGCGCTCAGCAGATCTACCCAGTCTGCATCTGTTAGCTGATTAGATTGGTACTCAAGAATATCCATTAGCACTATACATAGCGGCTTAAACCATGGACCTATGCACTAAGTACTATGACGTCTTCCGCACACAATTGAAGTACTATAAGAAGAAGTCACCAGATGAGCTCGCACAGCTCTCTAGCGCTGAGGTAAGTGGGGTTGACAGCTGTGAAGCCATACCTAGGATTTGATAAGGGGCAGATCTGTTTCGTCGAATACCTCATTATGGGTGCCAGTATCGTCGAGCAGCTCCTGCATACTAAGGGATTCTACAAGGATCGGGAGTATCTGTCGGACGTGTTCCAGCAGCTGCAGGCATCCATGGCATCCCCCGACTCTGAGTTGAATAAGGCTCTGTGCTACTACAAGCTGGAAAAAGGCTGTACCCAATCTCATTTGCCACGACTCCTACACCGGAAGAGAGTCAGGATGATGAGCAGGATCTACTAGTGACGGAGAAGACTGGTGACATGAGCACAGCAATAGCCAGACCAGACACAACTCGTAGGGATAATGTCCCAGTGCTAGCACTGCTGATGGGCGGGGTTTCCTCAGAGGGTTTGGGCAGATTTTACAGCACTCTGTGCGTCGGAACGACGGTAGCACTGGCTTGTGGAGACGCTTGTGTCACGAGGGTTGGGACGACATGTGCAGCCGAGTTGATGTCAGTGTTAAACCCAAAGTGGACACCGGGAGAATTCCCTTTGACTATCATGTTGTTATAACCCCTGACTACTAAGTCCTCGATGTTCACGATCAGGTTGCTCGGAACAAGCCACAGGTGTGGAGATACGGCAAAGTCCAGCTGGCGTGGGCCTTCTGTAATGCCCGCTGGAACTTGGCAATGAGGCTGCTAGTGTATGCAATGATGATCATATCCTCGACGATACTGCTGAACTTAGCCTGCACCTCTTTGCCGCATAGAGTGGCGCAGCTTAGTCTGTGCTGTTAAGAGACAATAACATAATGCTTCTAAGGACTGGTTGATCCGAACGATCCCGCTGGTGTAAGCCCTGAGCTTGTGTGTGGGACAAAGTACTTCCAGGCATCTGGATGGTCCTGAGTGATTCCGGTGATGTGCATATTCTGCACCCTCGCTCCAGGCTCTGAGTCTGGATCGAATGAGAACGTCGCTGTCTTCCGACGGCCAATTTTCCGTGTTGTTTGATAGGGGAAGCCCGAATAGTCCCATCTCGCCGTACATAATGCGCAGGCCCTTGTTATCACCACCATGCCACCGATAGTCTGAGTGGGCGTTGAACTCTCAATTGAGTCTAGTGGCTGCTGAGAGGCTGTAGCTGTTGAGCTGTGGATCGAAATCATTCGTATCAGGCAGGCTTGCATCCAGCTCATGCAGGATTCGTCTCACTGTGTAGTACACATGGAATCTGAGACAGCTGGTAATGAGCACAGCTTCGAGGTTTCAGAATGCCACACGTGGCGGCCCAGATGCCAAAGCTCAGCTTCTGGTTCCAGAACTAGAGATTCGGGACTACCATCCAGGTGAGAGCTTTCTTCGCAGTCCTGATGGTGACTGTGAGGTTGGTCAGTGGTCGCGGATTGATGGAGAAGCTGATGCGGGACCACCCATCGACCTAGATCTGGAATATCGTCCAGCAGACGATGTAGACGGCCAATCCAGAGTGTGCCCAGGAGGGGGGGGGGGGGGGGGGGTTGGCTCTGGTTGATTGTCGTGAGGTTCACCGGGAATGCCATCTATAGTAGTCATCTTAAAGCCGCTGTTCCAGCAACATACTATTTGACACTGAAGAGATCTTCGACGCACCCCCTCCGCAGCATTCCATTTTTAAAACTCCTGCATGTCCACCCTCCCTCTGGAGCCTTTGCGGTATTGCTAGCACACTTTGGGTTTCTCTGTGCGGTACAGGGTTTGGAGCTTCAATATATAGTGGTACTCTTCATCACTGACCTGCCCATCCTCGAGAGCTTTGCTGACAGACTCGTCGATAGCCATAGTGTTACATACTTAGCATGCTTCTCCAGCTTCCTGGTGATCTGCCGCTGTCCAACCGCCAAGCCGCAAGGGTCACGCCACCCAGCGGGATAGCGACGATAGCACCCACCCCTGTAGTGAGGGTGGCAATGGCGGCCATACCAGCAATGGCGGCCATACCAGCACTGGCTCCAATCCCACCCGCAGCTGTGGTTGCACTGCTAGACTGTTGTCGGCCGTTTTATATCGCCTGCATGCTCTGCTGTACTTTTCTGTCTCATGGACGAGATTCTGCCTGATGGTGTCAATCTGCTGGAGTCGCCAGCCGTGGATTGTACCATCCTCCTCCGCTGCCAGGGCGGGATATAGTCCAGGCTGCTTTCGCCACTCTGATTTAGACATGGTATACATAGGGTCTTAAACTTCTTGTAGGATCTGCCGATGAGTCATTGTGGGATTCATCTTGGAGAGCCTGGTGTGGAGACATACCTCTCTCAGACCCCTATCATCCAGCATAATGTCAGGGCCAGTTGCTTCCGCAGCCATGACATCTGGAACTTCCCCTTGTCTGCCTGATAGTACGCCCACCGTTGGCAGGCTTTCTTGGATTTATACTTCTGCACCCTCTCCTCTTCCCACTACAAGACTTCTACAGACTCATCATCCGAGAAATAATACAAGTTTGACCCTACAATGCCCTCCTCCTGCCAGATGAGGCTCTCATATTCTTGGACAGAGTTGTAGTCCTTTCGTCTCCTTGCCTCTCTGGCGTTATGTTCATACCAGCTCACCCGCCGCAGTCGCATGCTTTCTTGTCAACAAAGCATTTCCTGTACCCCTATACCTGCCATCCCGGAGGTGTGTGGCTGTTCCTCTATCTCCTTTTTCAACAACTTGACAAATGACAGACATGTCTGGTATGATATCATGATGATAGGTCAATAAGTAACAGCAGCGTAAACTCTAATTGGGCATCCGACATACCAGCCATGCTGGCGTATAGCTTAATGGTGGAGCTGTCAAACAGTTGATTTGCAGGGGTGAACATATTGGGGCTGATTGCTTTCCAGTTTGCTGGTGGCTCCTGGCAGATATTCTATCATGTCTAACCCTAGTTCAGTCAGTGAGCTGTGGCAGGTACTGCCCGATGGTGGATGTAACACATCGGCATGTACGTATGTGGTGATACTGAACCACCCGTCTACCGACTAGAGAGGGTCTGATGACATTCTCCCCATTTTGGAGTAGCAATCGGACAATCGAAATGACTATGCACTCTGTTTAAACCCCCTATATACAGAATGGAGCCCATATTTGCTCACTCACCCGGGTTTAGCTAATCTCGTGGACGTGTACGACATTATCACTCCATTCCATCAGTGGAGATGACTCTTGACCGACCTAAAAGATGTCTCCAAGGAGCGTCTGGGTTGCAACATGGATGGTAACAAGATCGTATTTCACTACGACTTCCCGAAGAAGAAGTTAATCCTCCACCCCCTGATAGAACAGTCAGCAGACAAGGTTGAGGATGTTAACACCATGGACGCTCCCTCCTTTCATGTCTTAGAACCGACTGTGAAGCATGCCCCACTGATGTCACATGATGGTGTGGTACTGACCCTGGCGAAACAGCTGCAGATAGTTTTTTTAAAGAATGCGGTGTGGTATCGCGCTGGACCTGGTGGTAACTGGCGAATGTGGGTAGCACTATATAGACCTTCAGCAGTTATTGACCTGGAGGTCACGCCCCTTTCAACTGTTGTGAAGAAAGACGGTAAGGTGTGAAAGCTGTTTAACCATGGAGCATCCTTTCTAACCTACATAGATGGTACAACGCTAATTGGAGTAGGTGACAAGGTTGGGTTCACCGGTGGAAAGCTCCTGCTGCGTCGTCCGTTTGATGGACCAGAGGAGGCTATCAATATTCAGGACGGTGTCTTATGGGTGTGTCGCATTTCTCCATGTCGAAGGGCTCTGTAAAACTCTTCGGGCGTGTCTGTCTCACAAGTCCGCAGACAGCGCCCATTGTGCTAGAGCTGCAGCTTCTAGCTGGTGGTAAAGTGAAGCAGCTAAGACACGCCCCTGATGGGATGAAAATCGGCATCGAGGCTGGCACAGGACTCGATCTGACACAGATATTTCTCGAGGGGTTCACCCTGGTTAGTTTAACCCTCCAACTATAGCTAACCATGATACTCATCATACTGCTTGTGCCAGTTCTGGTTGTCGCAGCACGGAATTCGGGGACAGAGACTGCTATGATATTGGATGTCAAGTGGGCCCACTTCCGAGACGAGCCTCAATATAGCCCCTACCACGACCATTTACGGAAAAACATCTGTGACCACTTTCGTCCCCGTGAGGAGATTGACTCCGTCTGTAGCCAAGGCGGCACCAGATCCTCTGTGTCACCTGTGAACATGCCAGAGTCTGTCATGGTGCAGATGGTAGGCACTTTAGCGTTCTGCCAAGTGAGATATGCCAAGGTAACTGGAAGGTCCTGTGGGTAATCCCCTCATGGCGATGTGACACTCGTCATGACTATTGTTTATCTCAGCAGCCACGCTCTGCAGAGCATAGGATACGTTGCCGTAGGCCGCTCAAGAGCTCTGCTTGCAGCAACAGCTGCATATTCCCATGCTGCAAAGTATAAGCAGTTCCGAGGAACATCAGAATGTCGTCTTCTCAACGTTCTGTGTATGATATCCAACTAGAGATGGTAAAAAATTTGGGCTCGATGGAACCGGGAGAGATGAGAACCGAATGCACCCAGATTTTCGAGCTGGTGTTCAGTAACGACAATGATATCACCCACCGTGTGTATCACATTCTAAGATTTATCCAGATGGTATACATCGCAACTGGTGTCGAAGTGAGTGATGATCTCTCGACTTTCATCAAGCATTGCGATCGTTCCAGCAGATGGAGACAACGACAGCAGCGACGACCTTTGCTTCTTCAAAGTGGCGTTCCATAGGTGCTGCGCCATTGTGGAGGTCAAACGATTTTCCATAGCTTTCGTTAACCGCCCACCTCGGTCAGGTAAGTTATAAGGAGCTGCTGCAACGTTATCACGGCGCTGTTTTGCCAGCCCACCTTTCTCCTGTAGCCGCCGATCCGCGGCTCCTACTACCCTCTGTTCTGACAGCCCACCTCCCTCCTGTAGCTCTCTGTTCTGACAGCCCACCTCCCTTCAGTAGCCCTCTGTTCTGACATCCCACCACCACAGCATTTTAAACAAATTTTCGGGAAAATCTTTCATACTTTTTCTTTTTGTAATACCTTGCCCACCTCCCTCTGTCCTGACAGCCCTATATATCTACTACTACACCCAATAACTGCAGCAACGACCCCACCCCCCTCCCCCATCTCAGTATGTAGGTCACACCTAAATAGTGTCACAAGTTTTCAGGTGGTTTTTTTGCAGAATTATACATATCTAATCCATATATTTAAGGCCACATTAGTGGCCGGTCATGCAATTTTGGCTCCAACAGAAATGAAAAATGTCTACCAAATTTTATTTTATCCCATTGGCTTGAGATCTGACTACCTTCTATATGTTCTATTGACTTGATTTGGTGTCAAGTTTGAAATAGTTCCATTGAATAATTTGCGAGAAATCAGCTGTTCTGTCCCCAATATTGCCATATAGTAAACTTATGGGAATTTCAAGTATTGAAGTTTGATTTGTGACAACACTTAGTTTTATCAGATCACCACCATATTTGGGAATTACCCTCGGTAAGTTTGATCTTTTTTGTGAGGGGGGGGATGGTGTGTGTCAGACCTACCAGTTATAGTTTTTGGTAGATGTGAACCCCGCTTGACCAGACAGGTTCAATGCTCATATAAGATGTTGTATACTATTCCTTAATGATCAGAGCACGAAGATTTACAGTTGCTTCAGTAAATATGTTCTAGTTATTTTGACGTTCTAACAGACGTTTGGTGCATATTTACAGGAGTTAATGGCCTCAACTGCTGTACCTGTCACGGGTAACGTCAAATATACACCAAAATTAAACTGAGTAATAAAAGCTTTCCATTCCCAGAACAAAAGTACTGTCAACTTCTTTTACGGTATCTTTGGTGTGGCGTGGATGCAAGGACAAATGGCCAAACTCAATGTGCCATAGTCAGGTTTCGAGAAATCTTCATTCGATAAAGATATAGAGAATTGTGGCGCCTATATTAAGCTGGGGATCTTTTAAATATCAGCGTCAGAGCTTTGAACACAAGTTGAATCCACTGGCATCGGTTCTAATATGGATTTAATCATGGATGTTGGGAAAGTCGTCAAGAGAAACCCTGTTAAACAAGTGTCATCTTTAGCCTGCATCACAAAACCTGGATTATGGGTATTCAGATAGGACATGTATCGACATTTTAACACCAATCCAAACAGGGGTTTGCTTTCTATCGCAACTGACCAGCTATCGTCGATATTCAGTAAATACTTTCAAATAGTCAACTGCTTATGCACATTTTTATACTTTTTTAGATTGATATGTACATGTAGCGCCCCATTACACCTGTAATTATGAACGTTAAGGTTCGCATATTTAATTCATAAATTATTAGCTTATATTTGTCTACTACGGCGGCAGTTCCCACCACAAAATGCATTTCACGCACTTTCCAATTGTTATTCAACCATCAATCACAACGTCAATTGTTTTGACACTATTATTTCAATGTTACCCGCCTTGGCCATAATGTATGCAGAAATGAGCGTCACGTGTGATGCCATGACATATTTCTGCCTTATTCATTATCTTTTATTAGAATGTCTATTTTCATCAGTGGCATATTAACATGGTGGAAGGGAATTTGTTTTCTGCGAGACAACCCAGAAGAAATTTAGCCCATTTTTTGTGGAATCTACTGTGATTTTGTAGAATACAAATACCGCCATGTTGCATATACACGCGGTGTTGCAAGATTGTCACTGAGTGGTACATTTCAACTCGCTGCAGCGCGTCAACATTCATACAGAGAATATGTTCAGGTCCAGGAATGGATGGGACACAAACGCTCTCCTATTGAGTAGGAATGGGAAATCCACGAGCAGACACTAATTCCGATTACCACAGATCAAATTGTTGTTCCAGATGAACTTCTTATCTTGTTAACATTGTCACATATGCATGCAAAATGGGACGTGAAAGCTCGTGTGGATGTAGGAAAGCAGGAATAGAATGCTCAGAAATGTGCATTAACTGCATGGGTACATCGTGTTTTAATGCACCGGATGTTATTTCCGATAATCAGGAAGATACATAAACGGATATTACATCCATAGAAAGAGTGTGCAATCCAGTCCACGAGTGCATACTAAAGCGCAAATCCTGCAAAATATCTTTCCAAATGCACACACTATGTAATGTGCTTGTTTTCTGATTCACAATGTTATAACATATGCATGCACGACAGAAGGCAATTATGTGCAGACAAAGCATTCTGCAATGTTTCCGCTTTAGAATAGGTCGCCTATTAATGTCAAAGTTTCATACATTTTGCACCATGGATATGTGCGAGAGCTGGAAGCGAGACATGTGCTTTGTATGCACAAAATTGCCTTCTGTCGTGCATGCATATGTTATCAAAATCATTCCCATACTGATAGCAAAGTGCATAAATTTGGATGCAGTTATACATGTAAGCTATGGCATATTTTGACAATAACTTGACTGAAAGCTGTTGCTAAAGGCAGCAAGAGTTTCCAGTCTAATTAATTTCAAGATATTCAAGATAATCCTCCTTATATCATAAAGGAAGTGGTGTACCACTTTGAATGGCTGAGAAAGTTAACAATGCTAATTTCCAGAATTTGAACACATCTATGGAAGGCCTCGTCTAAGAATGAAGTTCTGTGACCTAGATAGTTGACCTGTTGACCACAAACTCGAAGCAATCAGAGACTGTCATAATATGAAGGCGTGTGCTAAATCTTGTGATTCTACCTCTTGCACTCCAGCCCTATGGCCAAAAATGTGTATTCTGGTATGCACTTCGTGACCTCGTGACCAAGATATTTGAATATGTGATGCTTTGCCAAGAAACTCATAGAATTGCTAGCCACCTATAATAAGAATGGAAGTGCCAAAGTTGGTGATTCTACCTACTTGCGATCCTGATTTATGGCTAAAAATATGTATTTCTAGATACACTTAGTGACGCCGTGACCTAGATTGCCGAGCCTTTGAACTCAAATTAATTTTTGCTGAGCCATCTACAATATGAATAGATATGCCAAATTTGATGATTCTACCTTCTCGGACTCCAAAGGTATCGCACGGATAGCCACAAACAAACAAACAAACAAACAAATAAACAAACAAGCAAACAGACAAACAAGCACACAGACGATACCCACCGCAATACTCACAACAGCATTTGGTGGCATGAGTAATAAATGACGGAAATTACTAAACATTTGGACACTATATATCCATCATAACAAGGCTGCATTATTTGCTTAGAAACCTGCCTTACTCCCGTCCATCTCCTCCCCCGCCTGTTCCAAGCTCTCGCAACCACTTGTACTGTGCGTGACAGGTGGGGCGGGCGAGCTCTTGGAACAGGTGGTGCGTGGCATTGGAATGATGTATGTAAGGCATGCTATGTAAGATACTGCGGCAAGTGATTTAATACTTCCAGACAATTCATATGGCTAATATTAAAAATAATAAGACCGTTTTTAATATTATGTGTCAATATGTGTGATTTATTCATTACCCGAATAGTATGCGCCTGTGCCCTGATCTTGATAAGTTCGCCACACGGGAAATTAGGGGACTTTTGATATGTTATTAATTAAGATATTTTGCAACTATCCTGAAAAAATCAGCTTAGTAGTATTTGTCCACGTTAAACCCTAATGCTCCTGAACTACAGTACCAAACATGAGAAAATATGCGAGACATATAAACAATAAAACATTGCGATTGTTGGATAAAGCCATGGAGGTGATAATTCATCACGTAGCGATTTATATGAGGATTTATCTAGAGAGGACGAAGCAGCATTTAACAAGAAATGAGTCGTGATTCATTCACGAAAACGCGGATCTCTCGGACAAACAGTTGTGTTGCGCCAGCAGCTTGAAGTGCCCAAGCACCTTCTGTCTTTGAAGCACTGTAAAACCCAGACAATCCAGTGATTTGACGAATTCTAGCTATGCCACGCATATTACTATCTAAACTCCACCTACTTCCTGTGCGTATTGGAATCAAGTTATATACTAATTTGACTGGAATCTATTTCTGCCTATGGCAGCTGTTAGGCAGCAACAGCGACCAGTAAACGTAGTTTCAAAATATTCACATAATGTTTATTATATAGTAAATTCATCAGACATAAAATTCGTACACTTGACATACTTTGTCACCTTCATGATTGTGACGTCAGCCATATGTGAAGTAATGGATTATGACGTCATATAGTTTAGTGAGAGATCGGATCCAGCAATTATCCAGATGGACAAATTCCTTTTAGAATCGCAAAGTAGAACGAATAACATACACGAGGCCCAAGGCCTTAACGGCCACCTGGAGCATTGGCATTTGAACCATTAGCATTTGAACAGAAAATACTTCAAATTAAGCAGCGACATAACGTACAAAATTGGAAATCAGTACAAACGATATTTAGTAGGAAATTAATGATGGACGCTTCGCATACAATTAGATCTAACGCCAGCTTCCATCCATCCAATACAAAAATCCAATATACTAAACAAACCCTAAATTGTGATTAGTCCATGACAGCCATGTTTTATCATGGATCAAGTTCTTTACCAAACCTTAATCACCCACAGTTATCGATGAAATCTAATGAGTTTCCGCCTGATCCGTACAGCTTTTCCTGATGTTATTTTCGAAGCTACTGGATAAATTAATCAAGCAACATTCTCAATGGAAGTTCTGAAGTTAACTACCATAGTGTTCATCCACCCTACGTTCGTTGAAATCTATCAGGTGGTTCTTGAGAAGCTGCTTAGGTCTGTTCCCATTCATTACCTATAGAATTTGGTTATGAAAACTCAAGATGACCCCTGCAAAATGGGCCAACATTCTGAATAGAAGTTCTGGAGCGTAGCACCATAGGGTCCTTCTAGCCAAATTCGGGTGAAATTCACCAAGCGGGTAAGGAGATGCATTTTGACTTTTCCACCCAAAAAACCTACCAATCAAAATTCTGAATATCACTTCTGGAGTGTACCACCATGATCATTCTAGCCAGATCGGTTCAAATCCAGCAAGCGGCTAAGGAGGAGGAGAAGGAGCAGGAGGAGGAGGAGGCGGAGAAGGAGCATTTTGATAATTTCCGGTCAATCTTTCATAAAACATGATTTTCATCAAAAAAAGACTAATTAAAACGTTCAGGAGCATGACACCATAGAATCATTCGGCCTTGGTTTAGTTGAAATCCATCAAGCGATTAAGAAGGAGATGCGCGTTTACAATATCTGGTAACTCTTTTATAAAGCCTAAGATTTTCACTCAAACAAATTGACCAATCAAAATTCTGAACAGACTTTCCCAAGACTGCCACCACATGGTCCTTCTATCCAGATTTGGTTTAAATCTATTAAGAAGCTAAGAATGATTAAAGAAAATTCCGGTAAATTGTGCATAAAATCTAAGATTTTCACCAAGAAGTTCTGGAGCCTACCACGAAACGGTCCTTCCAGCTAAAATTGGCTGAAACCAGTCAAAGCGTAAAGGAGATGTGATTTGACGGATGGACGGACGAATGACTGCCATGGTATAAGCTCACTTGGCACGAAGGGTCAGGTGAGCTAATAATCGTATGCAATTGAGTGAAACAGGCCATGTGTTCTTTAATTGTCCAAGTACTGTGCGTGACCCCATCACTGACTAAACATCGCCCTCGCCGCTATCAATATACAGACAAGGCACAGAATCTGCTTAAATAGAAAAACAACATAGGATCATCAGCTTTCGAAATATTCAAGCTATATAGAAATCTTAGTTTGTTTTAGCCGTATATGTCATCCATTTGACACGCACACAATTCTAGTGACATTTTTAGAAAATACATTATGCAGGCGAAATGTTTTGCTTATACCTGTTTTAGCATTTTCACTGATGAAGTAAGCAGACACCCATTATACGGGTATCATTAGTATCGCAAATTTTAAATTGTGCGTCATTAGTAGCATATATATTATCTGAATGTGGATGACCTACTCCACAAACAATAATATTTTGAATGCAAAATGTGGGCTAAAGCGAAGGACTGATTGTAGCTGTATGATGATGTATATATATATATATATATATATATATATATATATATATATATATATATATATATATATATATATATATATATATATCAGAACGCATTTCATACCGCCTAAGACAGCAACGAATTCTGTTCGGACAGACCTTGTTTTTGCGTAAGCAAAATCTCGTAGCGGCAAGATAAGCTTCCCCGAAAGTAGGCATTAGCAATTCAAATGAAGGAGTTGGCAGGAGGATTTGCCGTGCCATGATCGTCTCATCAGGAACTTGCTGAGGCGGAAGTTCTAGTTCACATGCCTTTATCTCATAGTATGTTAAAACGTAGGCACCCATCAGATATCATATTACAGTCGTCATATTTCAGAGATTGTTCAACATATTTGAAAATAATTTGACTGGAAATTTGTGTTGCTATAACTTTTATTCAGCTTATTTGCAAAATACTGACAACATTTTCACACGGTTCCTAAATTGGTAATTAAGCATTAACATTGTCTGCATCTCTACAATACACAATTACCATCTTAAGCGAAACCCCTTTCCCGAGATTTGAGCAGTGATTGCAGAATCAAAATCCACAGTCAGCACTCCTTGATGGCATCACATTATTATGTTAGCAACGTAAATAGACTATGGTAAATTACGAAATAACTATGCAGATTCCGCAGATGTCTGGCCGTGTTTTTTTCTATCATTCCAGCTTAATATATTGTTAACCACACGTCAAGGACAGCACGGACACATACGTTGGCTGTTCACACACGCGCGCCCACGCACAAACATGCTAACGACAATATATGCATATTGTTGTGTGGTGTGTTACTTATACGTATGTTTTCAACAGCCATCGTGTTTTCTATAATTATGATATGCACCGCTTTCCATTTAAGTTGCTACGGTGTCCGCATCTAACATGGCAATTGATAAAGATGCTACAGTCTTTAAAAACGTGTGTGACATTAAAATTGACAATAAAATACATGTAGTGGACCAATTTGAAACTGCCCGACAGTCCGACCGTCTGTCCAGGCTGATATCTGTATGTTTACTGAAGGGAATGTCATCTTGTTCTTATAAGGGCTTTACCAGGCTTGAGTGGGATGTTGCCATGGGTGGGTGGGGGCTGTACAGGACTGAAAGTAAGTGGTGAGCCAACTAATCAAAGATTCTTGCTATCTGGCTGTGATAGGAAAAGTGTATTGTCACGTGCCGTGCATCTCGCCGGTGGCATATAGAGAACTGGTTCCATCATTGAATGGGTTGTCCCACTTTGGTTAGAAGTTCACTTCAAGACAATTCGATTTTAGTTAGGTTCGTTTAATTTAATTTAATTGAAGCAGCAGCTTATGAACAGTGCAAAATCAGGAGCCACCAGTTGCTCTGGAAGGCTGGGTGTAGTAATTCGCCAATGGTTATGGTAGTCTTCCAGTTGTGGAAAGACGCTGAGGTGCCCTATGTCTTCGAGGTGGTGTTCATGCATGAGCACGTGCATGCGCTTGTGTGTAAAGATCCGTGTATGTGTGCGTGCGTACATGAGTGCGTGCGCGCGCATGTATGTCACTGTCTGTACGCGTGCCTATCTGTGTGTGTGCGTGTGCGCGTATGCTTGGTGTCCCTGTGTATGTGAGTATGCATGTCCATATATCTATCCCTATGTGTGCCACGCGCACGCGTGTGTGTGTGTGTGTGCGTTCGTGCATGCATGCGTTGTGTGTGTGCGTTCGTGCATGCATGTGTGCGTTCGTGCATGCATGCGTGCGCGCGCACGCACGCACACACACGTGTATGGTGTGTGTTTGGTGTCCCTGTATATGTGAGGATATCTTTGTCCATATATCTATCCGTATCATGCGTGTGTATGTTTGTTCCCGTTGTCCATGAGTAGTCTATAAAATGGCACTTCTGGACCAAGTAACCCATTGGAGACCACGTCAATGGACCACGCCTCCCTATGATGTGGTGACGCAAATCTTACCTACCAGCTGGGCGACACGACAGAGGCCTGGCCCCACACTCAAGCCCGTGCCTCGGGCTCACCCATAAGTTTACGAGACACTAGTATACGTTCACACATACCGCAGCTCGTCGATAAATGCGTCTATTGGAGTGACAGAATCCCTATTCCCATAGGCTAAGGTGTTAATACCATGTCGGCCGATCCACCGCCGATCCACCGCTTGGTGTCATGAGGGCTGGGAGAGGCCTTGACAGCGGGTAAGCAGACACCAGCAGCTAGTAGTGGTAGTAGCAGCAGTAGTAGTAGTATCAACATTGATGAAATGGAAAATCAAATCATCAGCACCATAATTGGTGATAAGGAACTCCTGCTGAAAATGGCAGAAAGTATGGCCACAGCAATATTAAATAAACTGGTCAATAATGATGATCTAATGGACTAATTAGCTATCAATATATGTCGCTCTGGCACATTTCTTGATAGTATTAAACAAGATGTGTATGCAGGCATCGAACTAAAAACCTAAAATGATGTGTTGAAGAAAGAGTTGATAAAGATCAATGAGGAACTTGAAAATCAAGAACAATATAGTAGAAGAGAACTTGTCTATTATTTCACGGGATACGCGAGACACCGACAGAAAACACAGATGAGCTAGTTATGAATGTGATTAGATCAAACTTAGGCATACTTGATGGGTCAGTCACGACCAATAATTGTCAGGCTAATCTCGTACTATACTCGCTCGAAAGTTTTGACATCTAAGCGAAAACTAAAAGGTACCGGGATTGTCGCAAGAGAAAGTCTGACAGCTGGCCGAATGAGACTACTGAAGGATACACAGCAACATTCTTGACAGATCTTGGTCAATCGATGGAAAGATTATGTGTGTAACAAATGACGGCAACAAATTCTGCATCAAAGGTGTCGATGCCCTGACTAAATTATAACTCTGACTTAACTGCAGTAAACTAAACCAAGCCAATGAATACATACTGAAACGAGAATGTCAAGCTTAATATACAAATGCTAAATTTTCAGATAGAGCTGGTCACCATAGAAACTAGATCTACATTGCATACTTATATATATTAGTTTGTTCTACTAAAATAGTATCGTGCGTGCGTGCGTGTATATAATATATATGTCAACATATCAGTGTACTAACACATTAAACCGGACCCTCTAAACTGCCTAAACCTGCAGGTTTATTTGCTTATTTAATTTGTGGTTAAATATTTGCTTCATATGTTATTCATTTGCTACATTATACATCTTATTTTGGTTTATTTGCTTCTCATGTATAATTTTATTTTCTCTATTTATATTCTCTTATTTTGTTTTATCTGCCTCCCATGTATTACTGATAACAAACTTTATTATAAGCTTATCCTATCATACTGCATGCAAATTACCAGGGATCGAAATGTTTACCTAATTACCTGTTATTGACGGGTACATTTTCTGGGCGAGTCATACAGATAACCTGTTAAAGGATAACTAATCCCATCTCTTGATAGCTATTCAGGCGATCTAACACGCCGGTCATAAACTATCCAAGTAATTTTAAGCCTTTTATCACGCCGCTAAGCAAAGATATTCAGGATTTAGTAGTTAAATGTTGGTACATTTCTACACCCTATGACGGCTGTCATGATTTACTTTTCAACCAATCAAAAAAACCCTAGTGTGTCTGCCTCGGTATATACGCTCAGTCATAGAGGCTCCAGCTATAGTTTGGCAAAGTGGTATAAAGGCAATCCTACAGGTAAGCTGTTGAATATTTTGAAACCAATTTGATTGGAAGTTGTTGCTGCCATAGTAATTAGTTTCAAAATATTCAATGGGATGAGCATTACATAATAAAGAATGTGATGCATTGGAGCTTACATGACATCACAAACAATAGCTTGAGGAGACAAAATGGTGTCGATCACTGTTCAACATTTACTCGATATTACAAAACAGATAATTGTGATACAGATCAGGGAATGTGACAGGATATGAATGATATGGAGTCTATAAACAATATTCTATCGGTGCGAGATGAGATTAGCATCGCCTTAAGCTCTATTAATCTATTAACCCTATATCCCTCAAATTCGTTCTTGAAAATTTAAATTTTCTTATAGAAAATGTCCATCTGCGGATCGGGAGGGCTATTTTAGAAGATTTATCACTGGAATCACTGGCTCGGTATGCCAGTCATTCAGGTGGTAGGTGTTCGGAAATGATCACGTCTTGGTCTGCAAATGGCCATTCCAAAAGACCAGTGCAGAAGCTGCTACTGGTCCGCTGGGTGTTAAATGGTCAAGTGTAAATGCTTACATGTAACTGATTGATAAATAACAGAGCAAATTTAAGCTCATCTGAAATAAACCTGATCATCACTTTGAATGTTGTCCGACTAGAGGTCAATGTTTCCTAGGCAGTATTGGTCTCCAGTCAAATTACTCTCAAAACTATTCTGATTCACCACCATGTTATTGAATTATATGGGGTTTCATCAGGGAAAGGGTGTCGAATAGGTGGTATCCTGAACACGCCAGGTAAAAACCAGAAACCAGACTCACTTTTATTGGAGACCACGTCAATGGACCACGCCTATATATATATATTTATAAACATTTCGGCCCCTGAGCTCTTTTCCTTAGTTTTAGTTACCTGCCTCATACATCAATTGTATACCGCTGCTTTACCGCATTCACACATTTATCCTTCATCCTGCCAATACACCAGCTTAGCTTCTCAAAGACTCAAACCCTGCTGTGCAGTTTACTTTGTACTTAACTGGCTGTCTGCTGTTAGCCACCAGACAATAATTTCAATAGGCAGTAACTCTGGACCTGTTGAGTGTTTTGGGGACAGTTTACCCGAGGTTTTTGGTGGCTTGGCACCAACAACTTTAAGTTGGACTGTTGTCAGGATAACCAGCATATCCAGAGTTGAACCGTATGGACAGATGTAGTCTGCAGAAATCCAGCCTACCATATGTCTAAAATCTGCTCTATGGTTTACCTTCTTTTTTTCTTTTTTTATCTAAATCAATATTTGCTTAAATACTATTCTAATACCTGCTTATGCCCACTGACATATTATCTGCTTCATAAGTAGTGAATTACAAAATACCACTTTGTAAATTATATACTACATTATCACAAACTCGTGGCCTCTAAAATTCTGAATTTTTCAGTTGACAGCCATATAGATAAACCTGTTAAGCTCTTTGATATCTATTAACATATAAGTATAAACGTTAAGTGATTAACAAATGGCAATACATTTCAATCTTTCTCTAAAATAAATCTCCCTGACCAACATTTTGAGTGTCTGGACCATTGATGAGAGTGTATTAACCCTTTGACCCTCAAAAAAATGTTACGTGATTAATAAATGACAGTAAATTTCAATTTTCTCTAAAATAAATCTGACCAATATTTTGAGTGTACCGGTAGTACATTTTACTTCTTCAGCATGTCATATCTTAAAATTGGGTTCCATCGATGAAAGCGTGTGTAACCCTTTTGGCCCTCAAATTTGTTTTCTTAACTGTCTGACTGCTTCAAGCCACCAAACAAGAATTTCAGTGGGCAATAACTCTGGACCTGCTGAGTGCTGTGGAGGCAATTTGACTGAGATCTGTTTCTGTCAAAGTGCTTTCGGGGGTACTCAGGTGGGTCCAGAGTTACACCCCCCCCCCACCCCACCCCCATGGTATATGCAGTCTGCAGAAATCCAACAGGAAGACAATTAATCCAACTATAATTGGAATTCTCAAAACCTGTTCTGTATTTTATTTTCTACTTTTGTTTGCTTATACTAGTCCTATACCTACTTATACCCATTAAGAATAAAGAGATGCTGTATATAATTTGTTTGTCGTTTCCTGTTCCCACCACCTCATGTTTTTTATTTAGGTTATGCTTGCTAATACTATTACAATAATTACTTATGCCCATTGACTTATCTGCTTTGCATGTACTGAATTACTGAATAACATTCTGACAATTCCTATACTCTATTATCAGAAACTGAAAATCCAGTATCTATGCAATCATTGTCTTACATATCCATGTGTTATGTGTGATACTATAATCACTAATTTTATCCTAATATGTCTGATGTTCCGACTGATATCATCATTATCACATAATATGCCATGTAATTAGTGATCTTACCACACTTATCAGCTGGTTATATGCAGCTTGCTGTATGCCACCTGGGAAATTATATACTGCATCATACTGACCCTTTAGCCCATAAAATCTCAGTATTTCAATTTCAAGACAGCTTAAAGATTAATCCTTTAACTCTCAAACTTGTTTAAGAAAAATCTAAATTTTCTCATAGAAAGTGTCCATTGCGGATTTGGTGAATTGTTCGTCTAACTTGATCAGGTTCTCGGACATCTTGACATAAAATGCTCGAGAGTCTCAACTTGTCCTAGGCACCAGCAGACACATTTGGTTAGATACCATTGTATTCTGACATCTATTCACATGAGATGGTTGAAATGTGCCTGTCAACATCCATATTTTTACTGTTGCTCTATAAACATCACGTGGACTGTTGCTAATGAATTCTACTACTGGATGCTAAGTACTGTGTTGCTACATCTGCAGAGATTTCCTAAGAGAATAAGTAGCTTGGTGTCTATGATCGCTTCTACCGGCCGTATTCCTAACAAGGAATAACATGCAGCTGATGCCACCGTGGTTTGCAATGTAAGGAGCTTGTTAAGTATGGCACGGAACTCTTTTTCCAGAAATTCAACATCACTCTTCTTGGGTAACACTATTTCCAGCCAGTAGGTCAGTACTGGTATGAAATAGGCTAGCAGCATACTTCTCAGGACGAGTGGTGGGAGGTCTCTTTTGCCATGCATACCTGGCCCCATCAGCCGGTAGAGAGATCTACGTGCCTTCGTGAGGTCGACTATATCCAACATTTGTGTCTCTCACTATACCTAACATTTGTGTCTCTCACTATACCTAGGTGTATCGCCTTCTGTGATACGTCTATAGTCTGCCCTATCTCCCATTGGCTTGTTAGGGCGTTTCTCTGTACATTCTTGTCATTTGTGATGATAATACTTTGTTCCTTGATATTTATATCTCCTGGTGTCAGCATATGTTGTACTTATGTTGAGTTGGGTTTGTAACTTGACTATTAGTTGCTATAATAGTGGGATCATCTGCAATGTAAGGGCTTGAAATTTTAGTTGTTCCCACCATAACTCCTTTATTCCCAACACCTAGTTGGTACAGAAGCGGGCTAACGTCTCTTGTACAAATTTGTCTAAATCATACCTCCTTGTCCTACACCCTGATCGCAGTATAGCTGTTTGTATAACTTGTCTTGATACACCACATCGAAAGCAGCTCTTGCATCTAGGTATGCTTCGTACTCAGGGATGCCCATTTCCTCTGCCTCTACAACAGCCTCGCGAACTAGCAGTATCTCAAGCACCTTTCCAATCACAGGCATCACTGTTATCCCACGATAGTTATTATGATCATTCGCTGCTTTCTTTCTCTTGTAGACTGGAGTTACCACCCCTGCTTTAAGACCATCTGGGCCCTTTCTTGGTCTAATAACGGCATTTATGAGATCATGTAGCCGACAGATCAGGTAATTTCCTTCATACTTCATGATGATGATGATGATGATGATGATTCCCGGTTCTCGGCTCCTGCACTGCAGAGTAAGCATGTAATTGTGTCCTGGGAATACTTATTAGTATTCTATATGAGGTTTGGAGACGCAGACTACCTGTTAGTGCTCTAGCCTTGTATGTTGCTTGCTTTGTCTCGGAGGGATGAGACGGAAGTCAATCAAACATGCAATGCTTTATTCAGAATGAATTGGTCTCTTAATTGGCATGAATCACAACGACCTCATGTTCCGAGTTTCCTGCCATAGGCTTCCTGTCCAGAAGGAGTGAATATCGGAGTTTACACAGTTCTTCCATTGATTATGTCGGCTGGGACTATTTCAGGTGTGATTTTGTCTGGGTGGGATTTTTTTCGAGTGTGATTTTGTCCAGATAGGAATATGTCCAGTGACATTTTGTCCAGGTGTGATTTTGTCTGGTGGGAGTATTATGGCCAGGTGAGATTATGCTTGGTGGGATTTTTTTCTGGTAGGATTATGTCTGGTAGGCTTTGTCCGGTGCGATTGTGTGCATGCATCGATATGATTGATGAATAGTGTTTATCTTGAATTATTGAAAAAATAATCTTGAATCTGAATCGGAATCTAATCTATAATGTTGATGTTTAAAATTCTTCAGCGAATATTTTTAATTTCAAGATGGTGGCCTGTCGTACAGATACAAATATTGATATCGCATTCCAGTCTATATGTATAGATCAGTATTTCCATCCAGAAATACAATTTCTTTTTAACTTCCCTAAAAAGTTTTGTATCTGTGTTCACATGTTATTATCTTTCTATTTACCCTAATATCGGTGTTTGCTTACTCAATCGCGTGTATTAGGACACAATTTGCAATTTAGACAGTGAGCTGCCGTTTATGAATTAAAGGTTAACCGTTTTCGTGTTACCATAATTTCCTAACGTTACAAATAAACAACTTCAGTCAGCTCGTCCCAACTACAAACATGTCTCATTATTCGTGGAGCAATAGCCAACAATTGCTTGCTTGATACAGATTCCGGACTATTTATATCTGTATCTGTATGTTTACTAGACACAATTCTAAAATAAATGTCCTAGATGGAAGCTAATTACAAAATAATATGAAGATTGATAATATGTAGAACACTCTAGAATAATCATGACAATATGGAATCCCACAAATATATATGTTGTACCATTCTGTGCTCTGTGCTTATGCCTATACAGGCGTTAATATTGCATTACAGATGCTTGTATTAACTAGCACTTAAAGGTGTCTGCCGGAACTATAGGTTGTACCTTCGGTGAAATAAATAATCTTTGATTTGATTTGATTCACCCTACATATTGTAATGACTTGTTTTGTGTGTAGGGGGTCCATCGATTCATAGGCTCTGCCTTTGATGGACTGCCCAATTGTGATGTATGTATATTATATATTAAGCATGAAATAAATAATTTTGAATCCTGAATCTTGTTCTGGTGTACCCTGTAGATGTGGTGGCCCTCACTGCGCAGCATGTTCATACCATGGTGGAAAACCTTTTGCTCGAAGAGTCATTCCTTGTAGCGGATCTATCTAATGACATCCATCTTGATTTCCTGCTCAATCGAGCGCTCGATGGAATACATCTTCGGACGCAGGCTGACACACTCTCCTATGGGAACCACAGCATACTCACCCTGCATCTTGCCCAGGCTTCTTGTTTGTCGTATTGTCTAGCGGGTAACGCTACCGGGTAGTCGCCTGTATCATAGAGGTCGCTCCTCGCTGCCATATCAGTGTAGATGTCCTCTGTCTGGACCTCCATCAGGAGGCTGTGTCTGTGTACAGGAGCTCACAGCGGGCACCATGCTCCGGTTTCAGTTCATTGTAGTAGATGTCATACACGAGGTGGTGCTTCGAGAGATCTAAGATGGACATACCCACACACACTGGCCGCTTCAGTACAAGGCATAGTTGGGCATGGTGATGAATATGCAGCCTATCCTTCTCGGATAACCAGACCCCCTTGACGCAGGTTCTCCATTGTCTCGCTAAAGAAGGCATTGTTCATCAACTAGTCGAGATCCTTCTCGAAGCCGTGTCGAGTCTGATGTAGGCCTCCATCCACGTGGACGCATAGAACCCTGTGCACCTTCTTATGTTCTCCACTACCGCAACCTGAAGCTCTACCTCAGTCTGTGCATAGGCCGAAGAAGGTGCACAGGGTTCTATGCTTTCTGTTCTTTGTCTCTCAAGATTAGGTACTAGTTTATCCAGGCCTGTGGTTTGTGGAAACCTCACGTTGGTCTGATACTCTGAGAGCCACTCCTCTTTTACCTTCATCCGTTCAGGCGCCAGTAGGTAATAAGCACTTTGCATGTTATGTAGTTCTTGTGGGTATTCCAGGTCCACCTCCACGATATAACGTTTCTCAGCATCGTTGGGATGTAACCCCCAACCCCCCCCCCCCCCCGGCTGGCAAGACAGCAACGCACCTGAAACCCCCAGTTGGTAGGTGCTGGCTCATTGCCCAGCCGTAGAGATTGTTAGCATTCAGGTACATACTATGGTTTGTCGGCAGGGTTGAATGATAGTCAGGAATGTTGGCCTTGGAATATCGCTTGCTAACCATTGATACACCGCCTCCGAGTCCTTTCTCCACGATGAGATGCATGTCACAGTCGTTCTTAAGCAGTGCATCCCATCTCAAAACGGGTCTAGTGTTGTAGTGTGCTTGGTCCAGCCTGTATTGTCTGAGGCATGTTGCGCAGAGATTCTCAGATATGCCCTCCCCAGCAAGCTTACTGTAGAACGCAGACTGTGGCAGCAGAAAGGTCTCTCACTGAACCGATCTCACCCATCCATATGCTCATATGGATACACACCCTAGTGAAGCAGGAGCTCATGCGTGCCAGCACTAGGCTCATACCGCTGTGTGAGCGGGAATGTAGTGCTGCTACTTGTCAAGCGATGCCGGATAAACCGGAGGCTGAAGGAGATGTACTTCATGTTATTGGGGTTTATTGGCCCCTCGGTCCTGGACATGGCCTGCACTATGAGGTGAGAATCGTACCCATGCAGGTTGTAGACCGCGACCAGGATTGTGGTGGACTTTGCGCTGAAACTTGAGGTATTGTGTGCTTCTCCCTGGTAGATGCCGGTGATGTGGCAGTGGTCCCGGACACTATCATGAGCTATGGGTTTGTCACACACATGACAGCTGACTGCGGTTTCATGAGCTCGCCAGTCTTCTCTCGTCATCTTCGTTGACCTAAGGTGAGCGAGCACACCCTTTATCCTCTCTTCTTCCTGTCCGAGTTGGTTCAGGAAGCGCTTAGCCACATATTCTCCTCGATACAGCACTGGTGGCTCACAAACACCATCACAGCGGACAAGTATTTAGAAGCCACATATATCATGGTGGTGTGTCTTCTGAGTGATGCTCTGGGCTGGATTCAACTCCCATCGATCTTTGTCGTTAGGTCTTCGAAATTGGCATAGATGATGAATGGCACCTAGAGATGTTTGTGGTGTTTGATGAACTGCAGCATCTTATTCTTCTCAGTAGGCATATTTATGCGCATTTGTCAGTCACTGACACCTCATCACTCCGGTTTGTGCTCAATGAGAAGGCAGAGGCATTGCTCGCAGAAGTGCTTCCTCCCATCTCTGACTCTGATTACGGACCAGACAATTCAGGTCCTTGATCCATGTGTAGTGCTGCTTGCCACCCTTCTCGATAAGCAGCAGATTCGTCCTCGGGGTTAGCCCTGTAGGTAGGGCTTAGAATACACCATCCGTATCCTCTGCGTGTCGTAAGAGGCGACTAAAGGAGGTCAGGGTGAGGTAACCCTGACAGAAACCTCGAGCGCTGAAGACGGAGGTTCCAGGCCGCACGGCGCACTCTAATAAACCATGGATCCGCGCACTTAACGCTTATGATCCTGTCGATAGTCACTTAGGACTGGCGGTATGATCAGCGAACGAAAAGAAGAAGAAGAAGTCCTCGGGGTGTTTGGATCAGATTCACTCATCTATAATGGGTAAATACCCTTATCTTGTCCGAGGACATTAATGGCCAGACCATTCTGCTGCTCAACACGCTTCAACTGCGTGAGCGGTGTAGGCGCGTATACACCCCTGGCCCGTATGCATAAAAGTGGCGTAACTTTACACCAGTTTACGCTAACCTGAGTTTAGTTAAACCACTGACTGTGGTTTAAGGAAATCGGTATGCATAACAGCTATTTTAACTATACTCAGGGTTACTATACTCAGGTTAGGATAACCTGCAGTTTTGCACTTAACCTATTGTTTAGTGCCATTTAGTGCCGCTGTCAGTCCCGCGCTTGTGACTGTATACTAGAGCAAAAGCATGCATCGCCTTTTATATATGTCTCCCATTAACTGCAGTCACATTCACAATCGATCCGTCGATCCATCTGTCTGCCTATCCATCGTCCGTCTGTATGTTTATCCTTGCATCCATCCGCCCATCCGGCTGCCTGTTTAAGCAGAAGACCACACAGTTATGCTCTGTGCAAATGTCCCGAGAGAGAGAGAATTTGAATTTGTATTGTATCCATCTCTATATTGATTGTTTTATCTGTGGTCGTATTCATCAGCTGGATCTTTAGTCTTCATCCGAAACCTATGGCACCAATGCTTAGTGACAATTATCCCCGCTTTGCCACGTCTGTCTGGCCTTGACCTGTGTAATTACTCACGCCGCCATAAAGGCCGGCGAGAGTATTGCGATCGGTTCAGTCTGCCTGTCTATCTGTCTGTCTGTGTGTCTGTCCGGATGATATTTCTGGAGTGCAAGAAGGGTTTGATTTGGAGGTCAAAATGTCAAATATATAGGTCATGGGGTCACTAAGTCTGTACAAAATATGGGTAAAGGTGCAGCGCGCCGTGAGTTAGCAACTCTACTGAGTGCATTCTAGTTTGACCTTTAAACTGACCCAAATGATGTTGCGGTTCATCCGCTTAAAGTCGGGTCAGCAGTCAGTGACTCATATAGTCAGTCTGCCATTCGCTCATGTGGTCGGTTAGTCCGTCACGGATGGAGTCAGCCGATATCACTCATGCAACCGGTCGGTCTGTCCATCGCTCATGTGGTCGGGTGGCTGAAGGGTAGTTTGGTCTGTCAGCCTGTCCATCACTTATGCAGCCATCTGATCTGTCACACATGTTGTTGGCCAGTCCGCCAGTCTGTCACTCATTTAGTCATCCGATGTCACTCAACTCTCATAAGACCTGTCACTCATGTAGTCATCTTATCTGTCACTCGTGCAGTCATCCGTTATGTCACTCGTGCAGTCATCCGATATGTCACTCGTGCAGTCCATCAGTCTGTCACTGCTCATGCAGTCCGTCAGTCTGTCACCCATGCAGTTATCAGATCTGTCATTCATGCAGTCATCCGATCCGTCACTCATTCAGTCACCGATCTGTCACACAGGTAGTCATCTGATCTGTCACTCATGCTGTCATTCAACCTGTCACTCATGTGTCACTCATGTGTTTGGTCGCTCATGCCGTCACCCGATCTGTCACTCATGCAGTCATTCGACCGGTCACTCATGCAGTCATCCGATCTGTTACTCATCCAATCTGTCACTCATTTAGTCAGTGGGTTGTTTGGTCCATCAGTCTGTCACTTATGCAGTCATCCTATCTGTCACTCATGCAGTCCGTCAGTTTGTCACACATGCAGTCATCCGATCTGTCACTCATACAGTCCACCAGTCATCCGATCTGTCACGCAAGCGGTCATCCGATCTGCCACTCGTGCAGTCTGTCGCTCATCCTATCTGTCACTTATGCAGTCACCCGATATGTCACACATGCAGTCCATCAGTATATCCCAGATGTGGTCCATCAGTCGCTCACGCATGCAGTCGCCCGCTCACCCATGCAGGTGGTCAGGCAGGCAGTCGGTCGGTTTGTCGTTTAGGCGGTCGAGCAGTGGGTTGATCAGTCGATGGGTGGGTGGTTTGGTCTGTCAGCCTGTCCGTCAGTCCATAATGTATGCACCAATGTTATCGATCGTTCCACCAGTCTGACACCGATGCAGTCATCCGATCTGTCACTAATTCAGTCATCCGATCTGTCACTCATGCAGTATGTCACGAATGTTATCGATCGTTCCACCAGTCTGACACCCATGCAGTCATCCGATCTGTCACTAATTCAGTCATCCGATCTGTCACTCATGCAGTATGTCAGTCTGTCACTCATGCAGTCATACGATCTCGCAGCCATGCAGTCATCTGATATGTCACACATTCAGTCCATCAATCTGTCTATGATGCGGTCAGTCAGTCCGTCATTCATGCAGTCGTTCGGCCAGTCCGTCACTCATGCCGTCATCCACTTGGTCACTCATGCATCTCATCACTCATGCAGTTGGTCATCTGCTCTGCCACTTATGCAGTCGGCCAGTCATCCAAACTGTTACTCAAACTGTTACTCATGCTGTCGGTCGGTCATCATGTCCGTCATTCAAACGATCTGTCACTCATGGGGTCGGTCGAAAATTGTCAAAAGGCCACCACTCTCTTTCCCCTCCCATATCCATTTCGCATCTATTTGCAATATCAAGGTAGCCTGAGATGAGTTCACGAAAAATTATGATATGATTGCTTTTGCAATATGAAAGCCCCATAAAGAAAATACTACAATACTGGTAAGACACACTTATGAATGAACGTGGGTTGTGCTGCCCGTTTTCGAATTAACTGCAATAGTTTGCAAACTATTGTGAACGCTTTACGAAAACTGATAACGCAATCCACCTTCACTTAAGGCTGGTTTATACTCTCACTGTATTTATTGTGCGACATGCTTCGCACCATTTTCCCGTACTGCCATAGGAACGCATGTGGAAAATACGCGGCACCCACTCTGCAGAGTCGTTTATACTTTATTTGGCATTCTATACGTGTTGTGTGTACACGTCGGTTTTGGTAGATTACTTTATGGATTAAGATATCATGCTCCTGTATCTTTTACATCGGGGGCAAAAGAACAGGGGCAAAGAGACGAAATGATGTGTTCGTTCTCTTAAAAGAGCAAGACTCACAAAAGGAGAATATCATTCTTTAGTTAAGGATATTCGATTTACACACGATGGCGAGATCCATTTCAGGTATTTTTTAATGTCAAGGGAGACATACCATGAACTGCTACAGAAGGTTGGACCTTTCATAGTTCACCAGAAGAACGATTAGCTTTAACACTTCGCATTCTTGCGACTGGCAACTCTCAGCAGTGTTTCAGTCAGCTACCGATTAGGAAAAACCGTGCAAAGCAATTTGGGATGCATTGAAAAACGAGTTTCTCGTTTCTCTCAAGAGTCGTTTCTCTCAAGAGACAATTGGACAGATTGCTGCAGACTTCTGGCTGTACTGGAATTTGCCGCTTTGCATTGGAGCAATTGATGGAACGCATATCGAAATAAAAGCACCCTCCTTTTCTGGAAGCGACTACCTTAACCATAAGAAATATTTTTCTGTTGTTCTGATGGCCGTTGTCGATGCACGATATAAGTTCTCTGTTATGGGCGTGGGTGCATTTGGACGAGAATTGGATAGTGGTGTGTTTCGTCAAAGTGAATTCGGCCAACGACTCGCAAATGGCACATTGGACATACCAGATGAAGCTCTCCTGCCAGGTTCACAAGAATAGCCCCCATGTATTTGTAGGTGAAGCCTTTCCCCTACAGAAGCACCATATCCAGGTAAGTAGTTGCTAATCTTTAGCGGAGTAGACCTAATTATACTCACCACGCTTGTCTGATGCATGGTAGGCATTTAATTTTCATAAATTTGATATAAATAATAATAACGTGCCATTAGCTTCATGGGAAGATGCTTTCAGCTTATCAGCAACTTGCTACGATGGCGAGGAAATGCTGCGAAAAAAATCTGGGGCTGGTTTCACAAATTAAATAAAATTCGCCTAAGCCGTATAAATTTGCAGCTGCGATCTGATTGGCTGTCGCCATAGAAATTTGGCGGGCGTAAGCAAATTTCTACTATTGTGACGTCACCTTTCCAGAAATCTAACAAAGTTGTTATTATAGATTTATCTGGTAACATTCTCCTGACAACCAACATTTCTATGTGACAATTTCTGGCCTTATGGATGCATACAAGCGCAGATAGAACAAGCATTCTGTAAGTATTGCTTTGCAATACATGTCCCCTACTTGGTGATATAAATCTTTAGAGATTGAGTCAAAAATTTCATTAAAAATTGTCAGAAGCATCTGAAACTCGAACTTGATCTGTAACTTCTCATAACATAACAATAAACCAAGTTTCAGGTATATATGGTGAAAGAGGAGTCTTGAAAGCTGATATGTTTGTATTTCATAAGTCGAAAGGAACATAACTCAATCAAAAAATTACGCGAACGCCTGAAACTCGAACCTGGTCTGTAATTTCTCATAATAAAGTAATGTACCAATTCTCAGTTGAATATCTTGAAAGACTGCGAGACAAAGGGCGGAAAACTAATATTTTTCGTATTTCATAAGTCGAAAGGGGGCATAACTCCATGAAAAAGTGACGAAAATGTCTGAAACGCGAACCTACTCTGTAACTCCTTATACTAAAGTGATGTACCAATTTTCCCTTAAATTTCTTGAAGGATTGCGAAAAAGGTGTGGAAAGCTAATATTTTTCGTCGAAAGCGGGCATAACTCCATCAAAAATTGACGCATACCCCTGATACTTGGTCTGTAACTTATTATAACAAAGCAACGTAGCGTAGCAATTCTCAGTAGAATATCTTGAAAGACTGCGAAAAAAGTGCGGGAAACTTATATTTTTCGTATTTCATAAGACGAAAGGGGCATAGCTCAATGAAAGATTTACGAAAATGTCTGAAACTCGAACTTGCTCCGTAACCCCTTAGACTAAAGCGATGTACCGATTTTTCCTTAAATATCTTGGAGTGCGAAAAAATTGCAGAAAGCTGATATCTTTCATATTTCCTAAGTCAAAAGGGGGGGGGGGCATAACTCCATCGAAGACTTACGCATATGCCTGAAACACCAACTTGGTCTGTAACTTCTCATAACAAAGCACTGTAGCAGTTCTCAGTATAATACCTTGAAAGACCGCGAAAAAATTTGCGGAAAACTATTATTTTTCGTATTTCATAAGTCGAAAGGGGGCATAACTCCATGAAAAATTGACGAACATTTTTGAAACTCGAACTTGCTCTGTAACTCCTTATACTAAAGCGATGCGCCGATTTTCGCTAAAATATCTTGGGAGTGCGAAAAAAGTGTGGAAAGCTGATATTTTTCATATTTCTTAAATCGAAAGGGGGCATAAATCCATAACAAATTTACGCATACACCTGAAACCAGAACTTGGTCTGTAACTTCTCGTAACAAAGCAATGTAGCAGTTCTCAGTATATCTTTTAAAGAAAAAGTTGGCAGACAATAAACGATGGACGGACAGATTATGGATGGTCGCCATGATACAAGTTTACTTGACCATTCTGGCCAGATGGGGTAAAAGTTAATAGAGTCGTCCCAGTGGTAACATTTATAAAATAGTCTGATCTGAATGAGACTGAAATAATAACATGACTGTACACAGACGTGCTGGGCATCCGCCAACATTCTTAACAACTTCGAACTGTTTCGAATTAACAGTTCATTCGAGTTGGATTTTAGCGGGTTGACTGAGTTTCCATACTGCGATATCTGATTATTTAAGAAACAAACATATAGGAAATATGGTTCAATCAACATTACGGGCACTCTAAAAGCATCCTATGCGCATATTCATTAATAGAATCGGCTACAGCTAATACCCCATGAATAATAATTTCAATTAATTTATTTGACATAACTCATAATCTGCTACACCCCTGTAGTGACACATTCTTCTGTCTACTACTGGAACTGGATTTCCTTCGCGCTGGCATTCTGAAATTAATTGTTAATGTTGTTAATGATGATAAAAGGCTTCTTGAAAAAACTCAAGCATTAGAGCATCAGTTTAACCTTCAACCTGTCCTACTGTAAAATCAACTAATTCAGACCTGTAGGGTGTGTGCACACCCCCATGGTTCTAAAACAAGTATAACCACCACATATATAAAGAAATGTTAATATAATTAATATGCATTTATTTTTCTTGGCTATGGTGTGGGAATCACACAACAGATTCGTCTAGTAAACACTTTCATACTGTTTCCATGGTTACAAACAAACTAAATATTTTATCGACAAATAATTAAAAATTCAGCCATTTTGCTGATAATTTTCTACAATATATGGTCATTGTATGGTTTATAGAGACATAATGTCACTACCCGTAAATGGATGTATCTTATATCTCTAAAATATATGTTTGTGATAATTAGGTCTGGGGTGTATTTACACCCCACATGCTAGTAAATTGTGATTAACTGTCCCATACGAAGGTACCTAACTCTAACAATAAACATGCAATCTAGTAGTGTTTGTATAATAAAATCAAATTACGCATGTATATAACTCAGTATGATTTATGTTTACTTGTATATAAATGTCAAAAACTCATTTAAATACATATTTCTGGGATGTGCTTGCATCCCACAGGGAACATCAATTACCGTCTGTTACAACAGACATATAACCATTAATTCAAAAACACAGACTTGCAACTAGATAATTTGCAAATATGTTTACGTAGTTCCCTTCAGTATAATTATCAGATGTATTGCCGTAGACATATATTATCACTGGGTTTCGCATGGGGTGTATTTGCACCCCAAAGAAAGTAAACTTAATCACAGTTTGCTAGGGATACCAATACTGGAATCATAATAATTAAGTCAAGAGTCATGCTAATAGTGCTTTTGGGGTTTTAATTAGTCATAAGTTCACGAATCTGTGTTTTAGCAGTCATTTGAATTAAACGCAGTTCCCACAGAGTATGGTACTGGTACTATGGTCAGCGCAAAAGAAATCTTTACACACGTCACAGCCTTTTCGAATCCTTCTATCAACAATTCGTGGACAGATGTGGCATCTTCCCTGTTTGGCCGTTAAGCTGTTCTGTATGTCAATCTGCACATTTGGAAGAAATCCCAACTCTTGCAAAGCATCCTTGCTTGGCTTACATAAGGTGCTGGATGCTCGGACCCTTTCCTGAATCAAGCCCGATACAAGTTCATGTCCTAATTCTATAACAAACTTGCTGTATCGTCTGCACCTTGGTGCCAGGTAGGGTTATTGCAAAGCCAGATAATAAGAGCAGCTATGTCGGCAACGTCTATGGTGTTGAAAATGATAACAACTGGCCATCTGTTGATTTTTCGACGACATGTTAGAACACTTGCAAGATGACCCATATTATCAACACCGCTCTTGGTCTTATTATAATGAATGATCATTTCAGGTTTTTGCAACTCAACAACAACTGCAGTATCGTGATGCATAGACGACAATAGAATAACAGCCTTGCCTTTCTTGGGGACATATGATGCAAGAGTGAGTTCGTCACTGAAACCGAACACAGTTGAATGCTCATCTCTATTTCCAGCCATCATAGCTGGTGGGAGATCTGGCTTATTCTTTCGCAGTCCCTACATATGTCAGTCCCTCTCCCAAGAG